>CM070514.1:50419297-50898403 GCA_036346375.1 Guadua angustifolia | reverse complement strand
CCTTCCGTGTCGCCGACTGGGTCTCTTTCTTCCCACCGAGGGGGTACCCTCGAACTCCAACATAGGCCGCCTCACCTTCGCTTCAAGTAGAACCATCGCCGGACCAGCGGGCCAAAGTCGCGATGAGCGCTTGGGGAAGGCCCACGGAATCCCGTTCACGCCAAAGTAGAGACATCCGACCACGGGTCCTTCCCGTGGAAGAGGGAGAAGAAGCGGAAGAACAATGAGGGGGTGGGAAGGATTCCAAGGAACCCCCCGCACAGGTGAGAGAAGACGGAAAGCAAAATGTAACATCCCGAAAAATACAGATAAATAAAAATAAACATTTTGAATTTTAATATTATTATTTCTGAGTTTTCTTGGCATTATTGGTTTTATTTGAATTTTCTTTGGAATTTTGCATTACATGAAAAACCAATAAAGAGAATTAATGAATGGATAATGGTAAAAAGATAAAAAGATAAAAGTAAAATCTTGAAAATTTTATATTAAAATTTATTAACCCCCAGGTAAACTTTTTACCTGGTGAATTTTATTTTTACTGCATGGTAAAAATTATTAATAATGGAAATGATCAACTTTGACTAGAAACAGTGTATCATCCGAATTAATGAAAAATATTAAGAGTTTATCTCAAGTTGGAAAAATTATCAAAGCACCCTTTGTACAGTATTTACCTCTGGTAAAAATATAAAGAAATTACCAGGTGGGATAAGCCTCCAAATAATTCGAAAACAGAAGCTAGTAAATTCTGTAAAATGGAATGTCAGAATTTTTATAAAATCCTGGAGAAATATATTGATATGAAAATTTTACATAAGAATCCTTGTACAAATTTCATTTGAAAAAAAAAGTTTTAAAAATTTTACAAAAGATTTGAATCGTGTGCAAATTCAAATACAAAACTGGAAATTCTGAGCACAGTGCAATGTCAGAATTTTAATTAATTCTACACGAAGTATTTTGACTTTTAAATTATCCTGGACCTTATCTACTGCCAGGATAGTGTGTATAAAAATTTAGAAAAATCTCTGACGAAGGATAGCCGTCCAATTAATGCAAGTTCAGTGCACCAGCCGGTTGACTCCTTAAGTCGGTTGCCTTCTCTCTCTTACGAGTGGGCCCGGTTTTCTGTTCCTTGTGCATTGCTGGCAGCCAGCACAACCCTCTTATCTCGCTGCCAGTGGGACCCGACCCCACCGGTCAGGCCTTCTCTGTCCTTACCCCTTTCCTTTCTTCTCCAGAGCGAAGCTCACTCTCGCTCTCTCCTCGCACTCTCTCGCGCCTTCCCGACCAGCCCACTTGCCCTGCACCGCCCAGCCAATCCGAGCTCACCACGACGCTGCCACGCTTCACCACTCCCCATATTCCCCGTTGCCCAGCCGGTGTTCATCCTTGTCGCACCCGGTGAAGGATGAGGCTGAGACCGAGTAAACCTGAGCGCGAATTCGCCCCTTTCCCTTGCCTATAAATACCCCCAAATGATCGCCTGGAGCTGCGTTTTCCTTTCCCCTCTGCCCTTCTCTCTTTTCCCCAGCCAAGCGCCAAAATTCCCAGTCCATTCCGCCATTGCCGAAGCTTGCAGAGCTTCAAGCCGAAATCGAATTCGAGTGATTCAATGAGTCACTTTCCAATTCATTAAGCGTAGAGCATCCCCAAGCACTACTGATCAAAAGTCCTCAAGAACATCTGAGCTCTCCCATGTGAAATCGTGCCGCCGCCGTGCGCCTCCTCTTCTCCATGGCCGGCCACCGTGGGCGGAGCCCCTCGACGTTTCTCCAGCCGAACCAAGCCCAAAAATGGAATCCTTGGCATCCAATAATGCTTAAATCGCTACCGATTCCATCTCTACTGCCCTTGGTTGCTCTCTCCACTGCTCGCCATTTTTGCTGCCGCTCAAGCTCGGCTGCGCGCCAGCTCGCTCCGTCTCTGGCCGAATCAACTCCACACCTGGGTGCGGCTCACCGTGCCCTTGCCTCCTGTGCCCTCGCCGTCGCCGGAAAGTTGCCGGAGCGCCGTCGCCAATTCCACCCGAGCCGGTCCCCTGTTCTCTGTCTCTGTGAAGTGGGGCCGAAATATCAGTAGGCTCAGATGGAAGAAGAACAGAACCAGAAGGTGTTTTCTCTGTTGGTAAAGCGTAATCTTCTTTTTAGTTGATTTTCCTAATCGATTAATAATGAAAATTTGAATATCTTTTGCAATTTTGATTCAATCTCAGTGCAACAAAGTTGTATATTCATTTAAAATCAAAAAGAATATAAATATGTAAAAAGATTAAATTTTTGAGTTACAGAATAATTATTCAGATTAAATCTTGATTATAATGCTAATATGGTTTCTAATAAGAATTTGTGTATAATAAAGTAATGAAAAGTTGAAATCAATATTTATGAGATGATAAGATCAGAATGTATTTAAATATACAAAAATACTTAATTTTTGAGTCACAAAACAATTAGTAAAATTACATTTAGGAATAAACATTATTATGGATATAGTTGTATTCAAAGAAAATATAATTCCGAAAATCATTAAATAAATTTATATGTGTCCTGAATCATAATAAACTCAAACATGTAAAAATGCTTAATAGTTGAATTAAGTTTATATTATTTGTTTTGCAATCATCAATAAACCCTATTATGGCCATTAACAAAATAATAGCATAATGGCTTACAAATGATAATGTAATTTGTATTAAGTTCCTAAAATAGTGAGGACATGTATATGTCAAAATAATTGGAATAAAGTTTAATTTAAATTCTTTTGTCATAAAGATATGTCAAATGTAACAATAATCAAATAGGAAACCTATTGCAGTTTAAGTCAAAACAATGCAAAATCAGCTTTAAAATGTTTCTAGAGTTGTACCCTGCTAATGTGTGAAAAATGAATTAAAGATCATGTATATTATAGTTGCAATCTCAATATAAAGTTGGCCGATTTAGCGTTATTCATCGTGGTCATTTAGGCTACTTCAGCAGTAGATAAAATAACTTGTCCAAATACTAAAATCTATGAAACCTGTTTAGTAACACTCTACAAAGTTCATACTACCATATTCTATAAAAAGAATCTTATTTCATTAAGGTTTGCATATTAATCCTATTAGCTCAAAAACCTTAAGTGAAAATCATTCGCTTTATATTCTTGCCGATTCCGTATAACGTCAACTTTATAAAGCCGCATAAGCTGTTTCAATGATGAATATAGTGTCTCGTCTAAATCGTAAAACTTACGAAAGTAGCCCAGTAGTGCTCTGCAAAGTATAGACTATCCTATTCTGAAGAAATAATCTTATTTTGTCATGTCTTAAATATAAACTCATAATGTATCAACCTAAGGTATTATGATTTCCAAACTTTATAATTTGAGTCAAGCGGTCTTGGTCATAATGAAGAAACCTGTAGTTAAGTTATTTGTATCATCAGAACCTTCTTAAATATCATGTAAATTAGGCCAATAGCCTGAATCAATAGAGCTAACTTACACGAATTAAACTGGTTCTTTGCAAAATCAATCAAAGAACAAGCACTATACAAAGATGAACAAATTGTGATTATTTAAGCCTTATCGGTAGCTCGCAAATCAGCTCGTCTAAATCTGAATTTTGTAAATAACAACTTAGAAATGATCTTTAAGTCATGATCTGCAGTAATCTAGATAAAATATTCTTATTTTATCTTGCTTTGACTCTGAATCCTAATAGAGCAAAACCCATAAGTAATAAAGTAGCTGAAAGCATACTGAGAATAGTAAAATCAATGAACTTCGCAACTAATGATTAATTCTATTTAATCTAAACTATTTTTGCATCTTGAATTCGTAAAATAAAATTAATAAATTCATAAAGAGCAAACTCTGTTTCTTGTGAAGAATCTTTATTTGTTCTTGCTATCTATTTTCTTTTTGCCCTTGATAAAGTTAGTTATTCGCTATGTTTTCGTTGATCGACATGTAGAATTTGACGCTGTTGATTCCATCGTCGTCTCCGTCATCTTCGACTTCCGCCTTCGTTTAAAACAAAGATTAAGCAAGGCAAGCACCCCTTGACCATATTGATCCCAGATTTAATTTTCTTTTGTTTTACTAAACCAATTTATGCATGCGCTTACTTTTTGGTAAATTTGCTATTTTGTGGTACCGGTAATTATACCGTTGTCTCATTAACCTTCTTTGATAATTATGGACATGTGAACCTTGATAACCATAGATTAAGGATAGCCATTACTTAATGTCATCATGGGTATATAAGCTTACATATTATCCATGCTTAGCCATGCTTAGAAACAACGATGAATCAATGATGATGATGATCGATCAAAAGTTGTTTCTTGAGAAATGGAAAATGTGTTTGGGTATGATCTCGTTGGTTGTTGATACTTTGATTAAAAACCCCAAAATAAAACTATGGTTTTGACGCGGTGATTATTGGCAATAGCGGGATGTACATAAAGGAATTGTATGCGTAGTGTAAGGGGAGATTATTGCCCGTGTCAGATTAAGGACCAAACAATGGGACGCTATAGATCCAAGAAATCCATACAAACCACAAGTGTGAGGATGGGGTAGCCTTAAACCAATTAAGTTATCTAGTTTAACTTTGCATTTTGGAAGGCCGAAGTAGTACGGGCTCTCCTTTTTAAGGTTTGCTCGACGGGGTGCCCTCACCGAGGTGTTGGGAACCACGCTTGCCAATACAACGGTGTACGCTTTGCCATGGGACGTAAACGGTGTGTTGGGTGTTACGTGAAAGGGACCACGTGTGGTGTGTGTGTTTCGCTTTATGGCGAGGGTCAACGCCCGTCGCTGGTGCAAAGTTAATCTAGGTAATGTAAAGGTTTTCATCATGACTCTCTGCGGCACACCAAAGGAAGTGTGCTAATAGCGCCGCACAAAGAGTTAAGTCATGTCTTGTGGGTAAAGTTGTACACCTCTGCAGAGTGTAAATCTAATCGATTAGCCGCGCCCGCGGTCATGGGCACTTGGTGAAGTCATTCCAATGTTAGACTTTGGTATTTTCTAAAATGGGTTTTGGGTTGGAACTTGTTTTGAAACTGGTTATGATTTCATATCAATGGATTGATATTGGTGGATGAATGATTATGTTAATGGGCCGACATTGTTGGAATTCATATGTGGATTATTGGATGAATGATTATGTTCTCATGTCAACGAAACGACATTGATGGATTTTATGATTAGATTATGGATTTGGATATTGGATTATTGGATGCACAATGGACTGTGAGTATTTCTTATGATTTACTTATTTCATATCAAACTTGCTCTTATAAATTCCGTTTGCAAATAACTTGATTTACAAATTAAATTTTGCTTTATGCAAATTAACTGTAGTAGCCTCCTTTGACTTGGCCTGCATTTATGCATTTGCAAATACCACCTTAAGTCTTACGGAGTACGAAAGTACTCACCCTTGCTTAATTTGTGGTTTTAGGTGTGCTAAGCGAGCTTCAAGTTTTGTTCATCGCAGTTATGGATCTACATTGAAGTGATCTTTTCTAGGGATTTATGCCTCGTCAGTTGCCTGTGGGTTTGGATGGGCACACTACAAGGCCTTGCTTCTTTTGCTGCCTTATATTCTGAGTTGTAAGATTTATATGTTTATTATTTTCCGCTTAATTAATATATTGTATGATTGTGATTCCAATTGTTGTAAATGTGCGTACTAGCTACTGATCCAGGGACTAGTACTGCAAGCACATTAGATTTCCATTTTTGCATTTATGTAAAAATGGGGGTTGTTACACAGAAGGATGGAGTTAGGTACCAAATTGATCAACTCGATCTACTTTTACACGAGGACGCCGGCGAAACGCTCTCCGGCGTCTGCAGTCGTAAAAGCATGTATCGCTCGCGGCCGACGAGCCTCGTCGTCCCGTGGCTGTGGCTCGGTCTCTCCGTCCGGCAGCCGCCATGACCATCGGTCCAACAGCCCTAAGCTCTCGAGCTCCTTCATCCTCGACTCCATCAGAGAACTCTTCCCAAGTTTGACCATGGCAATCGAGGAGAGGCTTTGGTCGGAGGAAGAAGGGGAGTTCAAGCAAGGGGGGCAGGGACTACGAAGAAGCAGAGTTCGGGGAAATGGCGGCGGTCGCAAGCTTTATAAGGCCGAAGTGCTTCGAGCCGGCGGTTTTAGGGCATCTCGAAGGGCGCACCGGCCAGGTGATGCGACGGGCAATTTAAGGCTGAGCGGCGGAATCGAGGCGTTGCGAGCGGTTCCGCTGACCGTCCGTACCGAAGTTCCGGAGATCAAGAGGCGCCAAGTGTTGTTTCATAATGGCCTAGCGTTGCGTTCTCCGCCCGACCTCGACCTCAAGCTCGAAGGTTCCGGAAATCAACCCTGTCTGAAGAGGCTCAAGGTTGGCCCGTGTTCCAGCCACGACCTTAAGCCTCGGGGGCTAGCTGACGAGGATCGGCCATCACGCTGATCACGGCCCCAGTTCGGAGGCCCCGACACAGGCGTATGGTGAGGCGCCGATTAAAGAGCTGTTCGACCCGAGCACGGCCCGACGACTCCGAGCTCGGGTCGGCTCTCCGACCACGACCTGGGCGTATGGCGAGGCGCTCGACCAAAGAGCGCGTCCGACCCGAGCACAGCTCCGCGTGACCTCGAGCTCGGGTCGGCTCTCGCCCGAGCCTGCTCGGCCTCGTTCATTAATCGAATTCCCTCAGACTCCGGAACATGCGTTTACTCGGCGGTTATCAAGACATGGGATCGTGGGAGTGAAGCGGCGCCACATGACAAGTCCGGGAGCAGTTGCTTGCACCACCCACCATGCGCATGAAGACCACTACTCGGGGATGCCTCCCGTCCGTTGTAAGCAGGGAGGATATAAGGCCAAAGAAGCCCAGCCTGAGGGTACGACACACCAGAGCTCGAGCGCTAGACACCGCCATTGTTGTGCTTAAGCTGTAACACGCCACTGTACTCGAGAGTAACAAAGATCACCGCCGCAAGGCGACTGGAGTAGGGCTATTACCCTCGCGGGGGCTCGAACCAGTATAAACCCTCGTCTCACGCTCGTTGTCGCCTAGCTTTGACCTTCGGCACGACAAACTCTTCCCTCCGTTTGAGCCAGGCTCTGCTCGGGTCCCAAGATTCACTAACCCCCCGTTTCACTTTTGCGGTTGGCGATCCCGATCGTCGACACTCGTTATCTAGAAAGATGTGTTTTCACATAATCCCGATGTCATTTCTTTGATGGATGACGCTCAACTATTAGGTCTGTGGCATCGATGGCTACCTGATGAAGGTCATCCCCATGAGCAACCCGAAAAGATTTTGGCAGACCTTCTTCTTGGTAGACATCCGTTTCCACATTGTCCATCGTACTATCGACGTAGTTAGCATCCCCAGGAGGATATAACCGTTCACGTGGATTAACTTTATTTGCTACCCACCAAGCATGCAAGCTGGGATGAGGATAGTTCAGGTAGTACACTTGCCCAACCTGGTGAGCAAGCACGAAATTGTCGTGGCCTTGAAGCCTTGACTGGTGCTTGACCTCTGTCATGCCAAATTCGTCAACACGTGTGCCATTGTTAGGATCAAACCAATCACATTCAAAGAAAACTACTCTCAGTTCTTTGGACCCCCAATCTTGTACTTAATTATGTTTTGAAGAACACCATAGTAGTTAATTACGCGCCCACTTGCATCGCACGCCTTAGTTACCACTCCGCTGTTCACAGTGGCCGCAAGTGGACGCCTCGCTTCAATGTTCCTGTTCGAAACGAAACCTATTAACATCGTAATGATCAAGTTCTTGTCAGAACGGTACTGTGATAGCTGCAAAGAAAGTCATCATGGACGCCGGCATCGAGCATGCACTACATAGGTTAAGACATCATTACTAGGTGCAATGGAAATAATTTGAAGTTTAGGGTTAGAAAATTGGGAGGAGGGTAAATTACATGCTTTCGAACCAGCCAACTAAACTAGGGTCATGTTTAACCCTCGCGTGTAGCTTATTCAACTGCTTGCTAGTAGGTTACGCAGCAGATTTCCAATGTTGTTGGTCAAACAATCAAGGTGGACTCACCAAATGAGAATAGGTTCAGATTACACAATTGAAGACAAAATACTTAATCGTTACTTACTCGAAATATTTTTCCATTTCATCCATGTTGGAGTACATATAAAGCAGCCGAAGTTCCACTCTTATTAATGACACCTCATGTGGAGTAGAAGCAAGCGACAGATTTACCCTTCTCATCGAAAAATTTGAAGGTTATTGAGGTGCTTCTTCCGCGATATGATACCGCTGCTGTAGGGGCATTCACATTGTGCTCATCTACGAAATACATACTTGAGAAGTACGATATCTCTTTTAGAGCATACGCCTCAGCGATGCACCCTTCAACCCTAGCCTTGTTGTGTACGGTTGACCTGAGCTTTTTCAATTCTCTTTCCTCGCAATACATCCACCTGAATTGCACAGGTCCTCCAACCTCCGCTTCCCAGGGCAAATGCACCAACAGATGTTGCATCACATTCATAAAACCAGGTGGGAATACCCGTTCCATTTTGCATACAAGCACCGGTATTTCTCTCTGCAACTTTCACATCATCTTCTTCGAGATTTCCTTAGCACATAACTGCCTATAGAAGTAACTAAGCTCTGCAAATATTCTCCACAACTCATCCTTGAAGTAGCCACGAAACATTACGGGGAGAAGTCTTTCCATTATGATGTGGTAATCATGGCTCTTAAGCCCATTTAGCTTCCCGGTGCTGACATTCATTGCACGCTTTATGTTAGCTGCATAACGATCTGGGAATTTAAGGGTTTTCAACCACTGGAATATCTATTTCTTGTCATGAGGTTTCACATAGTATGGAGCTCATGGCCTAGCAATTCGTCCTTCAGGATCTTGTACGATCTTGAGCGCCGGCCGATCACAAATCTCGGCTAAGTCTCTTCGTGCCTTCACATTGTCTTTTGTTTTGTCATTGAAATCAAAGCACATGCTTACGATGCTTTCCGTGACATTACGCTCTTGGTGCATCACATCTATATTGTGCGGCAGAATCAATACCGCACAATAAGGGAGCTCCCAAATTGCACAGATATGAGTCCGCTTGTGCTCCACTTTGAAACCTTCAACTCTCCATCGTTTTACTTACGTGCCTATGCTAGGCAGCTATCTCTCCACCGTCAAATGCATCGGGCTTCTTTGTAACAGGGTGTTCTTTCGAATGCATTAGACATCCGCTCGAAGGGTGATTCACTCAGAGGAATCGCCGATGGCAATCAAAGAAACAGAACTTTCCACCATGCGGCACCCGGAATGCATCTGAGTCAAATATACAAATGGGACAACAAAGCCGACTATGAACACTCCAACCGGCCCATATGCCATACGAAGGTAGATCGTGGACCGACCACAGGTATGCGACACGCAAGGTAAAGTTTACTTTATCAGAGCTGCTCATATGCCTCTACCCCTCTCTATAACTCTTTCAACTCTTCCATTAACTGCCGCATGAACATATTGAGGTGCTTCCACGGATGATCGTGACCTGTAATGACAAGTGCTAGAAATATGTACTCCTCCTTCAAGCACAATGCAGGTGGTAGGTTGTATGGCATGATGAAAACCGGCCAACAAGAGTACGGGGTGGCACTTGTACTAAAAGGTGTGAACCCATCTGTCGCCAACCCAATGCGAACACTCCTAGGGTCACTTGCAAATTCGGGGTCGAAGTGGTCTAATGCCTTCCATGCCTCGCCATCTGCTAGATGCACCATCACATCCTCGATCTCACGGACACCTTCTTTATGCCACCTCATATGCCTGGCTGTTTTTTTAGATAAGTACAGACGTTTAATCCTAGCCGTGATTGGCACGTATCGGAGCTGCTTCATCGCGACTTTTGTCGCCACCGCTATCCCTCATCATTTACCACCTCGACATATCTAGACTTGTTGCGGTACACAACAGTGTCGTTGGCATGTTCCTTCCGTAACAACATGCAATTATCCTCGCAAACATCAATCTTCTCATACTTCATCCCAAGGCCGGACAACATCTTCTTGGACTGGTACATGTCCTTCGGCATCTTATGGTTTGGCGGAAGGATATCACTAATCAGTTGGACCATATCATTGTAGAACTTGTTCGAAAAGTTGTACTTCGACTTCATTAATGTAACATTCCAAATTTGAGCTTCTTAGTGCTTGAATTTCAAAATCGAACCAGTCGCCTTTTATTTGATTTAATTCCAGCTTAATTTGAATTTTCAAAATTCAAAAGGAGTTAATTTGGCTAATTTATACCTCAAATTAAAGCTTTTCTGTTTTTATTGGGTTCCTTGTGCTTCATGGAATTTGTCTGTATTTTTGGAGATTTTTTGGAATTTATTTGCTATTTATTTGAATTTATTTGCTTCTTTTCGAATTTTTGGAATTTCTTAATTCTAAAAACCTTTTCTCTTTCTTTATTTCATCTCGGGCCGAATCCCTTTCTCACGGCCTGGTCCTATTCACCTCACCGCCCGGCCCAACCCGTCGTCCCCGCCTAAACCCTAGCTTGTGCGAATCTCCACCGTTGGATCTAAATCCAACTACCGTCCTCGCCGCTTCACCGAGTTCAACCCGGTGGCCGATCACGCCATGGACGTCCCCGATGCACGCCACGCCGACCCAATTTAACCCTAACCCTAGCTCACATCGATCCTGGCCGTCAGATCCGATCTAACGACCGTGCTTCGTCCCGCACTTTGAGCCGCTCGATCGTGGCGCCGTGGATGGACGAGATCGCGCCACGTCACCTTGCGCTGCCGCCACCGCCCGTAACCCTAGCTGCGCGTGCCGTTCTCGGCTTCTGCACCTTTCCACGTGTACCGAGGCTATTTAAGCCGCCGCCAACCCCGTCCCGAGGTTTGCCACCCCGCGCCACCTCTTTTCCCCCACTTCTCACCGTCTAGGGCGCCGCCGTTGCGCCGCACGACCTCGCCGAAGTTCCTCCGCCATCGCGAAGCCTTCTCCACTGTGTATCTCCGCCGTCGGTGAGTCTCCGTCGTGGTTCTTGGTGTCGTTGAGTTCGCCTCGTTGTCTTCTCTCTAATCCGCACTAGCTCGTGCCCGATCCAGTGCCGCTTCGCCGATTGCCCTGTTGTCTTCTCCAAGTCCGGCAGAGTAGTACCGCCCCTCATCGTCGGCCTTCTTCGTGAGCTCTCCGCCATCCGATCCCCCTCCGATGGCTCAGATCGCCCGCGCCATCATCCTCGCATCTTCAACTCTCAACCGCCCGATCCCAAGCTATCGCCTCAGATCACGCCGCCGTCACTACTGCGCTTCTTGCATCTCCGCCAGACGATTTGCAACCGAGCCACGGATCTTCGCCGTGTCTCGCCGGTAAGCCACCTCACAATCTCCTTGATTGATCTTGGCGTCGATTGCTTGTGGACATTCCGGATCACTCCACGCTTTACCGCAAGACGCTACCACCATCGTCCGATCCGATCAGACCCGGACAACCGACGCGTGGCTTGTCCAACAATTGTAACATCCCGAAATTTGCTTTAACTGTATTTAAGTTATTTCAATTATTTAAGAATATCTGAAATTTATTTGGAATTTTTGGAATTTATAAGAATTTAAGCTTTATCGAATTAATCATATAAAATAAAAGATCATGCATTTCAAGGTATGTGATAAATTCCAAATTTAGTTTAAAATAATAACATCTGAAAAATAAGGATATTTCTTTCAAATACCACCAAAAACTAGATTAAAAATTAAGTTTGTCGATTATATTAAAAACCGTACAAGTGTCTGATCCACTAAAAGAATTTTTGCAGAAAATCTATAGATCGAAAAATCACGAAACCAACTTCGTTAAGTTCCAAATATTCCCTAATATTTTAGAGAATTTTTCTATGATTTTTGGAGCTATTCTACTATTTTATCCCAAACGTCATTTCTCCTAAATACTATTTAAAATCCATTAAATCGCTGGCCACGTGGAGTACTGTACATCTTCCACAACCGAATCGTCGTAAGCATCCAGTGAATATTTTCTCTCTCCTCCATTATTAGAAGACATAGCGTTACCACACATACATGAAGCCGAATCATCATGCACATGAATTAGCGACGCAAGAATTAGCCGTTTCCATACATGGACGCTAATCAATTTTATTCCATGCGTGTATGGAGTAACAGCAAACGGCTGTTTTCCTTCCTTTCCTGCGCATGACTTAAGGTTTTGTTTCATTTCCAGCCGTATCTTCATTACATTACCAGCCGTTTCTAGCCGTTTCCTCTATTTTCTTTAATTCATCACTACTTGATTACAGCATTTTCTAGTCACGAATGAACTCATCAGTTTCTAGTGAATGCATCATCAGTTGTTAGTCACGAAAGCAAAACACTTCAGTTCATTTTTCATTCCGTAACCAAAGCCTCTATAGCAAGTCTCCCGCAAAAGTCCTTCCTTGTCGCCGTTGGTTCCATCGTCGCTGCCGCCGCCGAATATACTCCGACGTTCGACGACTGCTGCCTGGTTGCTGCTGCTACTCGTTCGGTCGACGACTGCTGCCTGGTTGCTGCTGCTACTCGTTCGGCCGGGCGCGCGCTCCTCTCATCGCCGTTGTCGCTGCTCGTCGGCTCGATCGCATCCTTCTTTCCGTTGCCACACGTGGATCTCGCTTGGTAACCATTATTCTTCTTCGCGCGTGTTCTAATCTGTATATTTGATTCTGTATCTAGGTGTATCTGTTAGAATTAATCTTGACATGTGTATTGGTGCATGGCCGATCTAGGCACGTGAGTGCGTTTTGTATTAGATCGGGAAATAGTCAATTATTTGTGTTTACATGTAGTTGCACATAGGAACTAAGTGATCGAGAGTTGCGTGCGGCAGTTTATACATGTTAGTACGAATGCATATCTACGTATATGTTAGGTCATTTTCGGTTCAAAGTTGTTCGCAGCAAGTCTTGCAAATAAGCCCGTGTGAGAAGGACTAGCCGGGAGAGTAGTTTTCTTTTTCGTTGTCGCATGACCGAATCGAAGAAGCGCCATATAACAGAAATTTATCGGATCATGCATATCATTTAGTCTCTGAATTCCAACACCGTTGCCGCGGACGCCGTTGTCGCCGCCATTGCGTCCGCCGATCGACCAAATGACGTTTCACTTAGGCCGCCGCTATGCGTACTCGCCGCTTTGTCCCAGCGATGAAATCAAAACCAAGAAAATAAAGAATCGCAAATCAAGCAAACAACAAACAACAAACAACAAACAACCGAAGAAATTAATTCGTATGAAGTATACACATATATGCTATGAACAGTGCCATGCATGGCTAGATAATTCTTGTATGTAAATTTGTAACTAAATTGTGAATTTTGTCTTTTTTGTTACAAATTCGTTCTAAGTCCGATTAGTATGCGACAAATTTTGTAAATTAGTAAATATTAATACCTAGTTACAGTAATTTTTATGAAATTTTATAAATAAATTTATACTGTTAAAATATTCGAGGAATGTCCAAATTTATGAATTTTGTAGCTCTTAAACTATACGTTCAAAAATGCCAAAATAAATTTTATAAATCTTAGAAAATGCTAAACTAATTATCTGGAAGTTTTCATGAAGTTACGAATTAGTTTGATTTGTCGTATTTTTCCGAATGTGTGTTTGTACGGTGTTTTGTGTGCTTATGGCTCTTTATCCTGTTACGCATAGACGTTGAGCTGAGTGAGAACACGGAATTCGAGGACCAAGCTCCCGACCAAGACTCGCTGCTTTTCGAAGGCAAGTTATGCTTTGACCATGTTGCTCCTAAATTTTGAAATGTATTTTGTTTCAAACTATGCATGCTAATTCAACTAAAAATGGTTTAAATATTTTGGGTGAATTAGCTAGTTAACCTAATTGTTATTGCCACCTTGTTAATATTATTTGTATGCCATGATCCCTTTGATAACCCTAGTTTGGTAATATTAGTTGGTTGATGATATTGTGCCAACACGGAGGCTAGACCGTGAATAGTTGCTTAGTCATGCATGTACGTGAACCATTCTATTTGGATTACAAAATCAACACCGACTAAAGAATAGTGAATGCTTTTTAATGAAATGTGGAATGATGTTGGTATTAACCTTGGAATGTAGAGGCCGTGTGGTTCTACATGAAAGATGAATATGAGCATGTGTTGTACGGTTAACAACTTGGGGTGGAATTGATTTAGATCGGGCAAGTGGACCGAGGCTTCGTGCTGGTGGGCTGTGTGGCAACCGTAAGGTGGGTTGAGTGTTGTGAGGGCTGTGCCAAACTAAGAGAAGGATGTCTTGCCTTGGTCAGTTAAGGACCTTACCTTGCAAGCCTTTGACCGAGTCTCTCAGACAACCACATGTCCGAATGGGAAGACCTAGTTTAGTAGGATTCGATGTCTTACCTTTGATACTCGGGGTGGTAGTTACACGGGGTAATCAGACGGGGAGCGCGCCTGCTTCCGCTTGGTACCCTATCTAACGGTGTTCGTCTCGTCCTATACTTCGGCTCTGAGTGAGGGAAGTGGTAGTGAAGGCAACACGGAGAGGTTCTTAGGCTAAGATCGAAGTTTCGAAAAGCTCACATTACGGTTAATCGCCTTTGTGGTGTGCGACTGTATCTTGTGGGTAAAGTGTACAACCTCTGCAGAGTGTTAAAACTGTTTCAATAGCCGAGTCCACGGTAATGGACAATGCTCGGGATTACAAATCAAGGGGTAGTGTTTGAAAATAAATGGGTGGGGTCAGTGTCAAGAAATGTGATTAGAGATGTGTGTCCAAAAAGATGTGAAACACAACTTGAGAAATATAATGGTTATATGGTTTGATGCTTTCAATCTAATTAGATATTACTTAAAAATATTGATGCAAAGCAAAATAACCAGTAGAGCCATTCCTTTGTAATAAGCCTTGCATATAGTAAATAGATCTCATATTGTGCATAACTTGTTGAGTACGTGTGTACTCACCCTTATGGACAAACCTACCGTAAGAAGAAACTACACCATTTCACGAGGAAGAGTATGTCGAGGAGCCGGGAACTAGGGCAAGCCTTCGTCTTGAGCGTCTGTGGAGAAGATGGACATCACGACTTTTTATATTCATTCTGCTGAACTTTTGTTATCTCGATTATTGTAAGTCTCACGTGGCATAACTATTGTAAGGATGACCATAAGGTCGCATACACTTGTTTATATAAATGTTTGAAGTACTTTATTTAATATTCATTGTGTATGGTGTGATATTATACCTGCTTAGTCTGTGTAACTAAGCGTGATCTCGGACTAGTGCAGGATACACAGAGTGTCCGAATTTGTAAACCCAGCTCACGACATCAGCCGCCGCATGGCGCCGCGTGCTAGCCACGTGTGTGCCACATCGTCGCCACGTCCGCCCTAGATCTGCATGGCTGCCACGTCTGCGTGACTAGTCACGTCGCTCGAGAGCTCCTCCGTGAACCCGGTTCACCGTGAACCCGGTTCACCATGAACCGAGCCGCTGATATGTGGTCCCCACATGTCAGTCGGCATTTCTTATTCATTTCCTGATTTTTCCCGAAAATCCGAATCCCAGCCAATCAAAAGCCGACACGTGTCACCTTAGTAATTTTTCTGATTTTTCCCTCCCGAGAAACTTCCAAAGGCCCGTTCTCCTCCGTCCGAACTCCAATTCAAGTGATTCAAAATTCTAAATTCATCTAAAATCATGCTCTATCTGCCAGTGCCTTTCTTTTGATTTTTGGATTTTATTTGAATTTTTTTTTATTTATTTTATTCTTGTTTTACGTGTAGACGACGCAGTTGAAGCGCAAGCGGATCATCCGGAAGAGGTAGCACCAGCGAGAGGCGTTGAAGGCAAGTCTTCCTTGAACATATTGATCCCAATTTTATGAAAATATTATGTTGTTTTAAATTATGCATGTTTATTATTTTGCGTAATATACTTTAAATGCAGTTTTAATGCTTAGCTAAATTCTAATTTTGTTATGCCCTCATTGACATTAATTGTGACAACCTTGACACCTTAGGAAATATTAAGTACTATATTTGTTGGTGAATAATGTAGTTTGGGACGGTAGTATTGCTTAGTCTTGC
The DNA here is from genome assembly GCA_036346375.1 of Guadua angustifolia. Lineage (NCBI taxonomy): Eukaryota > Viridiplantae > Streptophyta > Magnoliopsida > Poales > Poaceae > Guadua > Guadua angustifolia. The sequence goes on along the minus strand of CM070514.1, from coordinate 50,882,282 downwards.
TTAAATCAAGAGGATTCTGCCGTGCAAGGCTGTGTGTAATAAGCCCCACCCATGGCCCAATCGGCCCCTTCATATGTGTGTGTGTGTGTATATATATATAAAGTGAGAGTTTCTTCTCACGTTATTTCATCAAAATTACCCACCTTTGCCACTGCTCTTTAATTACCCATATTTGCCATTGTTAGAGCATCTCCAACAAGATCCAATATTTTAACTCCCAATATTTTCAGATTGGGACCTTCCCAAAAATCTTTAGGCCTTAAAAAGACCATCCTCCAACAGCTCCCTTATTTTTCCCAAAACATTGGGAGGACAGATGAGCGTGGAAAAATGAGGCGTCGGGTGTTGCTTTTAGGGCGTACAAAATTTGAGGAGCCAGGAAGAGGAACTGTTGGAGTACATTTTTTTGCAATCAAGCCCAAAATCAGATTTTGGGATGGGATTTTAGGCATTGTTGGAGATGCTCTTAGTGCTCTGCAAATAAACTTTTTATCGCAAATTGAGTTTCCGTTGCAACACACGGGCATATGGCTAGTGTGTGTGTGTATATATATATAAAACTTTGAAGGTCTCAGTTTTAGCCCCCCTCGTTTCAATTTTTTGGATACGCCTCTGGCTTAAATACTTGGTATCTTACCATTATGGAAATTCTTTCAATCATTGTTCAAAATTAATTGTGAAATTATGGCAATTGGTATTGCTAGAATTATTTAATTGAAATAAAATGAAAATGGTTTAGACCGGGGCGGATGGTTGTTTGGTGGGTGCGGAATGCACGAGATCTTGTTAGTGTTTGGTTCCGCCCTAGTCAATTAAGGACCGAAGCGTGTGTTACCTTGGACCGAGCTTTAACGTACAACCACAAGTCTATATGGGTACGACCTGGCTAAGTAATTTGTGCGTAACGTTATTGGCTTCGCCATTGGGTTGAATGTGTGGGTGTCGGGTAGACACTCGCAAGGCACAAGAGGGGGCTTCTGTACTGGGTGGATTTAACCCTAACAGCGGTGAAACCTTAGCGGACGAAGTTGGTAGCGGTGTCGTACATTGTAAAGGCCTTGTCATGATCTCTCTGCCGACACACCTAAGGAAGTGTGTTAAGCAACAAAAGTCGATCATGTCTTGTGGGTAAAGTGTACAATCTCTGAAGAGTTAAAACTACTTGAGTAGCCGTGCCCACGGTCAAGGGTAGGCGAGGTACGCTAGCACATTGTAGATTTTATGGTTTTGGTTTTAAATGGAAATAATGTTTTGGAAAAACCGTGAGTGGATGGAACTCTTGGGTTTTGGTTTGGCGGTTGGAGCCAATTGGGTGGTTGGAACCTATGAAAATGTTATACTTCAAATTCAGTTATTATTTATTTACATTTTGTCAAATATTGCTTTATGAAATTACTATTGTTATTTCAAGTTAAATTTTGCTTTATGCAAATGAACCATATTATGCCTTCCATTGTTTAGCCTTGCATATAGTTATCATGCATTAAGTTTCCAAAACTTGCGGAGTACGGTGTGTACTCACCCTTGCAACATCAAATTTTTTCTCAGAGGAGTTTGCTAAAGCTGAAGGTGATTATGAATTCTATGCGTGTGGATTCGATGAAGGCGATCCGGACTACTAGGGCGTGCACCCCAGTCGATTGCCTGTTGGGCATATGGCTTGGCTCGCTTTGATGTTTTTGTTTTATTTCCGCTGCTACTTACCAACTTAAGCCATAAGGCTTGTTTACTTGTAATAATGTGGTTACAATGTTATCTCCTTTTTGCTTAAGTATTGTTATTTACTTTGTGATATGACTATGTTATCATCACTGTGGTTACGCTGTGTGTGTTAGCTTTTCCTAGACTAACACGGGTAAGCACAGAGGGTTCGGATTTGGAAATCCGGTCCCGACAATTAACATGAGCCGTGTCACCGTCTGTAGGATGGTCACGTTGGTAAACTCATGCAATTTCTCTCCGAGGCCGAAAGGAGCCTATAAAATCTTTGCACCTCCTAGCCCGTGCTCCTCTTCCGAATTAACCTCAAACTCCCTACCAATATCATTCAAAGATCTCATCCATCCTGTCTTCATCCTCATGGTCCGACTCAACAATGGGCTCCACCTCACCATGTTCGTACCATATCAGATAGTCGGGCATGAAACCAAACTTGCACAGGTGCCGCTCTACATCCGACTTCACGTGGTAAGAATAGTTGCGGCACTTGCTACACGGGCACTTTGCGACACCACCAAAGAAATTTCCGTGAATGCATGGTCCATGAACACTTGTGCGATGACTGCCCATTCTCTTGAGTGCGCCCCGGTCTTACTCCAACCATCATACATCCACCTTCGATCATCACCCATTCTCGAATCTAAACACATACACCGATATCAACCACAGCGGCTTAGTTGCAAACAATGGCACTACTGGGAAAGATAGGTCCTAAACCCACCTAAGAATGGACGCCAGAGCACGGATTTATGACGAGCCTTACGGCCCGAACGGAATTTCGGCAGCATAACCTCGCTGTTCTCCAAATTCATGCCTAGTCTTGGTGCATCGGAAAACAACTGGATCATGCTGCCGAGATTCCGTTCGGATCGTTGGGCTCGTCATAAATCCTACATATGCTCAAGCGTCCATTCCTAGGCTATCCAAATTAAACTGGACAATTCCGGAACGGCACACCTCACAAGTAAATGTGAGATGCGCCGTTCGAACGGTGACGCCTAGGCTTATCGACCAAATCGATTCTACTTAATTGAATCATGTTTTACCGACTTTAACCCCAAACTAATCATGGCCCAAATAAAATAAAATATGAATTTTCATCGGCTCGCTACTTGGCTGATGAAAATAGCCCTACTTAATTAAGAGCTAATGAAGCAATATTATATAACTCATAAACAACTAATCATCTAATTAACTACTCAACGATTTAAAACATTAACTCATAAACAACTAATCATCTAATCACCGAGCAGTTCTATTCGATGTTATAAATTAAGTAAACAATATGGCATCACATGGCATGCTCCAAACTTACGGAAGTAAACAATACGGCATCACATTTGCAAGAAACTTATGACGTAAACAATACAAGATCACATTTGCAACTAAACAATATGGCATCACAAAATGGCATGCTCCAAACATATGAAGTAAACAATATGGTATCACATTTGCATGTAAACAATATGGCATTGCAAACAAACAATATGTCACCACATTCGCACTAGTTTATTTAATCTAAACCCTAATCTAAACTAAACTAAACTAAATTAAACCCTAATCATTAATCAACACTAAACTAAACTACAAAATAGTACACAACCGGATTTCCACAACGAAAAATTCACCTTGCTTGACGGCAGGCGCGGAGAGGGTGGTGGCGATACATGGGTTGCTCTGGCGGCATGGGCGAGGCGGCGGCATGGCTGGGAGGCGACGGCCGGACAGGAGACAGAGCGCGTGGCGGCGTGGGGTGGCAGGCAGGGCCGTGGCGCTGGCGGCGGACAGGGAGAGGCGGCGGCGCCGGGCGACGCGACGACGGCAAGGGCACGCAGGGCGAAGCGGCGGCGTGGAGGAGCGAGGTGCATACGGGAGGCATAGCACGCAGTGAATGGTTTCATGAGGTCGACCACGGCTTATACGCTTTGTTTTCATTCGGCGTAGACGCATTTAATACAAGTCCCACGTGGTAGGGTTCGGTGTTTTCGTTGGCCAGGTCAGCCGACGAAAATACTTCTTCATACCACATGTCCACGTGGCATAATACGAATGGACCAAAAATTTTTCGTCGGCCAATAAAGCCGACGAAAACATTTTGAAATTCCATCGCCACCATCGGTAAAGACTATTTTCGTCGGCTTTGCAAAAATGCCGACAAAAATAAAAAATTTCATCGGCTTGTCTTCTCGCCGATTTAAAATGTACATATTGTCGTCGGCTTGGGTAGGGCCGATGAAAATGTATTGTTATTACAGTCACTTCGTCTAAAGCCGATTTAAAATAACTTTGACCGACGAAAAAATGTCGTTTCCCTGTAGTGCATGCAGACACGTTCGTTAAGTAAGGGTAAGATATTGGAGTGATGGATCAGGAAAAGGACAGATCCAAATTACGCAAAACTTCCTCTTAGTAAGTGTGAGATAGGTTTCACGTAATCGTGACTGATTCCAACCTTTAGCCAGAGAGATCGTATTTACTTACCATCAGACAACTGTCAACTGGAAGGCGTAGGAATCACTGGTCAGTGTTGCATGCAGTACCTTCACGTAATCGTTTACAGTTTTAACATGAAAGCTGTAGTTTTTCGGTTAATCGGTGTGGGATAGCCCATTCAATTCCTATGCAAGAAACCTATCTCATACGATCTGTCTGGCTAAAGGTTGGAATCACTCACGATTACGTGAAACCTATCTCACACTTAGGGCCTGTTTGGTAGAGCTCTAGATTCCAGTTTCTCTTGAAATCTGAAACTTATAGGCTAAAATAAAGTGAATTAAGTTTATATTTTTGGTCTAAAATGTAAACAAGATGATCTATCTAAACACTTTTAATGTACTCATAGCTTCAGTTTCACGAATCTGATGAAGCTAGAATTTTCAGCTTTACGAATCTGGAGAAGTTGAATCTCTGCGAAACACATCCTTACTAAGAGGAAGTTTTATGTAATTTGGATCTGTCCTTTCCAGATCCGTCACTCCAATATCTTACCCTTACTTAACGAACGTGTCTGCATGTGCCACGACTTCGAATTTTCAGGTTAGCACCTGCACCAACTCCATGAGCTCTTATTAATTTGTCGAGGACTTCCTGGGAGACTTGCTTAAAAGTGTAATTAAATATCCGCCTCACAAGTCCGTTACTACGTATACTACCGCACTGTCCGTCATATATATATATATATATATATATATATATATATATAGGAAGGGTGTTTTGTACACCGGGAGTATGTACTCCCAACCTATAAATAGCAAATCACGCGCAACTAAAACTTCTTCAACCGCTTACCAGAACATGCATTGACCAATAACGAGAGCTCTGTGCCGTTATTGTACTCAACATGCATGGGAGTACATACTCTTGGTAGTATAGAGTCATTTTCCTATATATATATATATATATATATATATATATATATGCGTGTGCCTCTATGGAAGTATTAGCACATCTCGTGTGCTGTTAAAGAGTTCACGCTTGTGTCAGACTAGCTCATGGCTTCTATTTGCTGGGCACTGCTGCTCTTTCTTGCGCAACTCCTCACACTAGACACCAATGGCGTCCATGCTAATGGTAACATCACTCACCACTCTGCTCCTACCCAATGCCGTCCAGATCAGGCCAAGGCTCTTCTCAAACTAAAGCAGTCCTTATACTCTGAGGACTCCACGACCACCCTTCCATCTTGGCAAGTCGGCACCGACTGTTGTCTCTGGGAGGGCCTCAGCTGCAGCACCTCCTCGGGACATGTCACCGTTCTTGATCTCGGTGGGCGTGGATTCTATAGCCATGGCCTCGACCCTGTGGTCTTTAATCTTACCTCCCTCCAAATGCTCGATCTTAGCATGAATTACTTTGGGAGGCATAGTATGCCAGATGTTGAATTCGAGAAGCTTACCTTGCTCACCCACCTCAACCTCTCCAATTCGGGCTTCGAGGGAGAGATACCTGTTGGCATCGGCCAACTTATGAACCTTATCTCTTTGGATCTTTCTAATCGTTTCAGCACCCGTAATGATGACGACTGCAACGGTGTTGCTGATGTTAACCCTCTCTCCAACAGTCTTGCTGTTGGTATGAACTCTCTCTCGGTATCTAACTTTCAAACCATAGTGCGGAACCTCAGCAATTTGAGAGAGCTCTACCTTGACTTCGTGACCATAGAGAGTAGCGGAGAAGAGTGGTGCAATGCTCTAGCTAAATCCGTTCCTCATCTTCAGGTTCTTAGCTTGGGGATGTGTAGTCTCTATGGTCCGATTCACGAGTCCCTTTCGAGCCTTAGCTCTCTAACTGTGATCAATGTCCAACAAAACTATCGTATCTCTCCTGGTCCGTTTCCAGAGTTCTTCATGGATTTTGTCAATTTAAGTGTCCTTCAGCTTGCTAATACTAATCTTGAGGGGCTGTTCCCTAATAGAATCTTCCAATCGAAAAATATAAGGGTACTTGATTTGTCCGGGAATATGGATCTTTCAGGGAATCTGCCAAACTTTTCTAATGCAAGTTCTTTAGAGACTTTGAACCTAGATTCGACCAACTTTTCGTATGCTAAACCGAACTCTTCAAGCAGTTTCAGGTCATTGAAAGAGCTAACCCTTGGTGGAAATTTTATTTCCACGGAGTTTCTCTCTTCGTTTGGTGTTCTTCCGTCCTTACGCCAATTGCGACTCTCTGGGTTGGGCTTACAAACAGAGTTAAGATCAATTTTCTCATGGATCGGGGGCCTCAGGAACTTGACAGGCTTGGAACTCTATGAATGTGATTTATCTAGCACAATGCCTTCCTCCATTGCCAGCCTCAAGACATTGAGAAGATTGAGTATCAGCATCTGCAACCTCGATATGCCAGTACTATCTGCAATTGGTGATCTCAAGGGCTTGCAAAACTTGTATATCTCTAACTGCAAACTAAATGGTTCGATGCCATCTACAATCGGCAATCTGACGAATTTAAGGAGTTTGTGTATATTTTCTTGTGAGTTCGTAGGGCCAATGCCTGCCACAATTGGTTTTCTCAGAAACTTACAAACCTTGGTGATCTTTTATTGCAAGTTTGCTGGGCCAATGCCTGCCACAATTGGTTTTCTCAGAAACTTACAAAACTTGGTGATCTATGGTTGCAAGTTTGCTGGGCCAATACCGTCTGCAATTGGCAACCTCAGTAACTTGAAAAGCATGGATATCGAATATTTTGAGTTTCCCGGGCCAATGCCATCTACAATCGGCAATCTGACGAATTTAAGGAGCTTGCGTCTGGGTCGTTATGGGTTTGTAGGGCCAATGCCGTCTACAATTGGTAATCTTGTGAATTTAAGAAACTTGGAAATAGATGGTTCTGATTTTTCCGGGAAAATACCATCTACAATTGGTTTTCTCGGAAACTTAAAAACCTTGGTGATCATTGATTGGAAGTTTGCTGGGCCAATACCGCCTATTGGTAACCTCAGTAACTTGAAAAGCATGGATATCGCCTATTGTGAGTTTCTCGGGCCAATACCAAATTCAATTGGTAATTTGACTCGCCTGCTTCATTTGGATATCTCAATGAATTATATCAGTGGTAAGTCTATGGGCTAGTCTACGGTTGTTGTGCTGTGCTGCATTATCGTAATCTAGTTATGAAAATATTTACTAATTCCACTAAATTTTGTTGTTATATATAACTCCAAAAGCTATGCTTTGAACTAACTGTTACATCCAAAAGTATAAATAAATAGTTGCTTTTAATAAGTCACCGTAATGCCAAATGGAGCTGTTTTTGCCTTATAATGCTAAGAATTTCAAATTTCTCTTTCTGCTAGTTAATTCATTTCAAAAAAAGATTAGCATAAACATACCAACGCATGCAAATGCAATAGCTGCTAATTAGTACATCTAATTTCTTTATCTCAAAAGAAAAGTATACCAAATTTCGAAGGGAAGGACATGATCGCACAGATGGGCTAGCAGGTAGGAAGGTCTGGTGCAATAAGATGCGGTCTCCAAAGTCGAACTTTGACCATAATTAAATTTCTTTTACAATGCAATAAGGGTGCAATAATACTACTTATTCTCTGAATTTCTACTGATCGCTACGTGTCCTTCACCTGATCGGGTTCAGTCATTCATAGTTTCATGGTGTCATAGGGTTACCCCAAGAAGGGTTAAGGCTAGGATTTTGTTCGCAGTTGCAATTCTATTTTGTCTCACCTCAAAGATTTGGACTTGGATGTAAACCATTGTATGTTGCATCTCTGAATTTCTACTTTAATGCATGGCAGAGCTCCTGTAGTTTCTTTTAAAAAAATAATACTTATTCTCTCAATTGATTTTTATAAGATGTGGTTTGATTTGGTGCGGTTTCCAAAGTCAAACTTTGACCATAAATTTCTTTTCCAATGCTTTGTTCATAGCTATACAATTATAATAATAAGAAAATGCTTTCAAATACATACAAATTCAATGGTATCACTTATTGTGCCACATAATCTATATATTGTCGAACTAATTAGCGGTTGATAAAGGACGAGACCGTTCAAGACACAAAGAATAGACATGAGTGAAGTCAGGGACGCCTGTTATATTATTAACTGCCACCCCGTAGATAAGTATAAATTAGGGGGGCCTGCTTGCCTCCAAAAACAACATTATTTTCTGCACTTACTGTAACTCTATTATCCGTACAGTAATATAGTCTCTTAGTGTGTGATTGTCCCCTTTATTATTTTTGTAAGTTTGATACAAGACCCTGAGTTATATTCAACGACAAAAGGTTGTAAACCTTAAGATAACTACACTAGTCAATTTTTCTCATCCTCTAAAAAAGGCCCTCTTTCTATTTTCCCAAGCTTCCCGACTGCACTAAAATTCTAATGGAGACTAGCTAATTGCTCCCAAATGCCAAGTAGAGGACTCTCCTCTTTAGTTTTGCAATTTCTAGAATACTATAAGTAATATTCGGCTAGAAATCCTTCTCGGCCACTAATTCGAGAAGTACTAGGAGAAGAAATTCGTTCTGATTTTTTTTCCATTGTGTTTGCAGGGGAAATTCCAACCTCTCTTTTCACTCTTCCAGCGTTACAACACTTGGATCTTCATGGGAACGGACTTTCTGGCCCTATACAAGAGTTCGATGCGCCATCGTCATGCTTGGTGTTTGTGGACCTAAGCATGAATGAATTGACAGGGCAAATTCCCAGGTCATTCTTTGAACTCACAAACTTGAGGTATCTAGATATTAGCTCGAACAACTTGGTAGGTTCGGTGAATCTTACCTCATTTTGGAGGTTAACAAAGCTCAATCATTTGGTCCTTTCAAACAATAAGCTCTCTGTCATGGATGGAGAAGGCAATTACTCTTCCTCAACCTATCTCTCTGGACTTACCATGTTAGGGCTTGCGAGTTGCAATATAACCAAATTTCCGAGTATTTTGCCACGTCTTAACGATGTGTCTTTTTTGGACCTCTCATGCAATAAACTCAGTGGAGATATACCAAATTGGATATGGGAGAGATGGAACACTATAGATTCATCTTTAAATCTTTCACACAACATGTTCACCGGTATGCAATTTAATCCATCTGTTCTCCCTTTCAAGGTTCCACTCATTTCGCTTGATCTTAGTTTCAATGGTCTCCAGGGCCATATTCCAATGCCACAATTGTCACCAGAATTCTTGGATTATTCAAATAATAATTTCTCTTCGGTTCTTCCAAATTTCACTTTATATCTTAGGAACACCTCTTTTCTTAGGATGTCCAACAATATTATAAATGGATATATACCGCATTCAGTTTGCAATTCCATGCTGGAAGTTCTTGACCTATCCTATAACAACTTTCGTGGGCCGATTCCATCCAATATTACAAACAACTGTGAAATTTGGACTGGTCGTATTAAATTTGAGGGAGAATCACTTTGAAGGCACATTGCCATCCAATATTACAAACAACTGTGCTTTCCAGATACTCCCTCTGTCCCAAAATATAAGGCGTGGTTTGACTTGGCACAGTCTTTTAAATTATACTTTAACCCTTGATTTCTCTTATCCAATATCATTCATACAAACAAAATCACTATCATTACAAAGTACTTTCAAATACGAATTCAATGGTACCATTTTTATATCACAAAATCTTTATATAGTTAGACAAATCATTGGTCAAAGATTTCAAATTTTGAATCTTGAAATACGTGCGCGCCTTATATTTTGGGACGGAGGGAGTAATAGATTTACATGGCAATATGATTGACGGACAGCTTCCGAGGGCACTTTCTAACTGCAGTCAATTGGAGGTTCTTGACATTGGAAACAATCTAATAGTCGACATTTTCCCATCTTGGTTGAGGGGCCTTTCCAATCTTTATGTTCTTGTATTAAGATCCAACCGATTCTATGGTTCCATAGGTGATATTGTTGGGCATCACCAATCCAAGGAGTGTTTTTCTAGCTTGCAAATTATTGATCTTGCATCAAACAACTTCGCCGGCAATGTGAGTTCAGAATTGTTTGCGTGCTTAAAATCAATGATGACCAAATTCAACAGTACAGGAGATATTGTTCTTACTCGAGACAAGGGGCTTTCAGTATCAAGTCCTCATGGATTCTATCAAGTTCATACTCAGATCTCGTACAAGGGGCTTTTAGTGACATTTGAAAGGATCTTGACTACCTTAACAGTAATTGACTTTTCAAATAATAGGTTGGAAGGTACAATTCCTGAATCCATTGGAAGACTTGTTTCTCTACTTGTCCTGAATATGTCGCACAATGCCTTCACAGGACAGATCCCAGACCAGCTTGGCGGCATGACCAATCTGGAGTCACTAGACCTGTCTTGCAACCGACTCTCAGGGGAGATTCCACAGGAGCTAACAAATCTCACGTTTCTTAGCACCCTGAACTTGTCCGACAATTATTTGGTGGGAAAGATACCACAATCACGTCAGTTATCTACATTTGACAATAGTTCATTCCAAGGGAATCCAGGACTGTGTGGACAACCACTTTCTACCCCTTGTGGCGCTTCACCTTATACTCCAAGTGAGGCACATATAGACAAGTCCTCAAAGCATGTCGATGTTATTTTGTTTCTCTTTGTCGGACTTGGCTTTGGTGTCGCATTTGCAGCGGCCATTCTGATGAAATGGGGTCGGCTCGGCAAATGGTTCGTTAAATCTGCAAGAACTTAGCGGACTTGATCTGAAGGTGAGAGAGACTGTCTCCAAGTGGAAGCATGCTTTTCTTGAATATCTGAGGTATTCAAGTGTAATATGCCTTCTACATTTCTGCAGACATTACTTCCCAAGTGCTGTACGTATGGGTTAATCACTAGTGTAACATTTGTGCAGTGCTTTAATTCATGTGTCAAGCCTTACCACCTTATCTATATTATACTAGTATACAGTTGTTTGTGTTAGACAAAACAGAGGTTCCGTATTGTATCAGGTTTCCCACCGGCAGGCAATCTATTTTTGGTTAGCTTCTATAGATAGATATAGATAGAATCTGCTGTAATCTGTTGTATTCTTCTCTTGGCTTGCCGATGGGAACCAGACTCTGTAACATATATAAGCAACATGCAGGCCGCACGGACGATGTGCGAGCTTCCAATCTTCTCTCTGATTTTCATATGGTATCAGAGCCTCTCCTCAATAGATTCAATCTTCTTCATCAGCATGGCCACCTCTTCCTCATCTGGATTCTTCATGAATCCTCTTCACGGCCACATCATCTCAGAGAAACTATCAAAGACAAATCATGCGCTGTGGAAGATTCAAGTCCTCGCAGCAATTCGTGGTGCTCATCTGGAGGGCTACATTACTGGCACCGTTCAAGCTCTTGAACCAGAAATTGTCGCCAAGAAGAACGACAAGGAAATCAAGGTCAGTAATCCAGCCTATGAAGAATGGATGGCCTCAGATCAACAGGTCTTAGGCTTCATCCTTGCGTCTCTCTCAAGAGATGTCCTCGTCCAAGTTGCGGCGCTCAAGACCTCTGCTCAAGTATGGAGGGCTATTGAGAACATGTTCTCCTCGGTGACGCGCGCCAGGGCTGTCAACACTCTCATCGCTCTGGCAACAGCCCAAAAGGGAAATATGTCTGTTGCCGAGTACTTCAGTAAGATGAAGGCTCTTGCTGATGAAATGACAACTGCAGGAAGACCTCTTGATGATGAAGAACTTGTTGAGTATATCCTTACTGGTCTTGATTATGATTTCAATCCATTAGTATCTGCTCTTGTTACAAGATCAGAATCAATTTCTGTTGCCGAATTGTATGCACAACTATTGGCTTTTGAAACTCGGATGGAGTTCCTAGGTGGAAATCAGTCTTCTGGATCATCTATCAACATGGCAAACCGCGGGGCAGAGGAAGCCAAAATCGCGGAAGAGGAGTTGGTCGTGGCCGAAGCTCCGTTCGTGGTCGCGGATATGGTGCCCAAGGCAGAGGTGCTAATTTGCATCCACGGAATAGCAACACCAACAACCGGAACAACAATGACAAGCGTCCAGTATGTCAGGTGTGCCACAAAATTGGACACACGGCTGACAAATGTTGGCACAGGTTTGATGAAAACTATGTGGCAGATGAGAAGAATGCGGTGGCTGCAGTGAATTCTTATGGGATTGACACCAATTGGTGCATAGATACTGGTGCAACAGATCATATTACAGGTGAACTAGAGAAGCTGAACGTGCGGGATAAGTATAATGGCAATGATTAGATCCACACGGCTAGTGGTGCAGGTATGAATATTAGTCATATTGGTCATTCTACTGTTCATACCCCTAGTCGTGATCTTCGTCTCAATAATATTCTTTATGTTCCAAAAGCTAAAAAGAATCTTATCTCTGTTCATCGCCTTGCTACTGATAATGATGCCTTCTTAGAATTTCATCCTAAATTCTTTTTGATAAAGGATCAGACCACGGGGAGCACTCTTCTTGAAGGAAAATGTCATAAAGGGTTGTATCCTATCTCTTCTGCGATCTCAACAAAGCATGCTTTTGGAGTTGTCAAGCCTTCCCTAGCAAGATGACATAGTCGTTTAGGTCATCCTGCGTTTCCTATTGTTCAAAGAATTATTGGTGATAATAAGCTTCCTTGCTTAGATGAGTCAAATAAAGAGTCAGTTTGTGATGCCTGCCAACAGACAAAGAGTCATCAATTACCCTATCCAAAGTCGTCTAGTATCTCAAGTTTTTCTTTGGAGCTTGTGTTTTCAGATGTTTGGGGGCCTGCTCCTGATTCTGTTGGAAGAAAAAATACTATGTTAGTTTCATTGATGATTATAGTAAATTCACTTGGATTTACCTTCTCAAATTCAAGTCAGAAGTTTTTCAAAAATTCCGTGAATTTCAGAGTCTTGTTGAAAGGCAATTCAATAGAAAAATTATTGCTATGCGAACTGATTGGGGAGGTGAATATGAAAAACTTCACCCTTTTTTTAACAACATAGGCATCTCACATCATGTGTCCTGTCCTCACGCCCATCAACAGAATGGTTCTGCCGAACGTAAGCATCGACACATAGTTGAAGTCGGTTTGTCTCTTCTTGCCCATGCATCAATGCCTCTCAAATTTTGGGATGAAGCGTTCCTTGCTGCTACTTATTTAATCAATCGCACACCTAGCAAAATTATTCAATACAAAACGCCCTTAGAGCTTTTGTACCATGAAAAACCTGACTATTCATCTTTGAGAATTTTTGGGTGTGCCTGTTGGCCAAATCTTCGCCCATACAACCGTCGTAAACTTCAGTTTCGTTCCAAACAGTGTGTGTTTCTGGGTTATAGTAACTTGCACAAAGGTTTTAAGTGCTTGGACATTACTTCTGGCTGTATATATATTTCAAGGGATGTTGTTTTCAATGAAGCTGTCTTTCCGTTCTCTCAGTTGCATCCTAATGCTGGTACTAGACTGTGTTCTGAAATATTCCTTCAGCAAGCTTTGTTAAATCCTAGTTATCATGGGCATGAACATGTAGATGATCATATGATTAATAGTGATTTCAGTAAAAATTCTAACAACTTTGGTGGAGAAATTGCAGTGGAACCGCATGAAAACACATCAAATATTAAAGGCATAGAACCTGGTGCTGATTTTCCTGTCTTATAGCGACAAGAAGCTTCGCCTGAATCAGCAGGGGCGGGCTCTAGAACTTTGCCAGGTCTCACACAGCACATGCAAGGGGCACCGGTGTCATCACCTGGTTTGGCCTAGATGGCTACATGTAACAAGTACATGTTGGGTCAAAAAGCTCTTGAACATAAGCGTACTGCTGTAGTTTTGTAGCATATTTGGTTATTGCAGACCTTCAGTTACTACTGGCAATCGCATTGCAGAATTGCCAGTACTTTTGCGCAGCTGTGTCATGCCGGCGAGCGCAGAGACGGAGCGTGCCAGGCCAATCCTCTTTCTGATATATCCTGTAGGTCTAAAGTTGTGTTAGACTAATGGCTTCCGTTGGTTGGGCACTCGGGCACTACTAATCTTTCTCCAACAACTCCCCACACTAACCACCTCCAGTGGCCACGGTGATTCTAACCTTTTTTTTGTTTTTTTTGAACGAATAGGCAGAGCTTGGCCAGATGCATTAAAGAAGGAAATAACGAAAGAGGTTACAGAAGTTTAGAATGAGTGAGTTCGTAAAACCAAATCCCACAAGAAGCTCACAATGATCGAACAACATCACAACAAAACACCCTTAGAACGACAGTCTAGATCGAACTTTTGAGGCAAGCATCGAAAAGATCTCGAGGCTAAAAATCAAAGCATCTGAAAGGCCACCGATCGGTTGTTAACGTCCCTGGCAACGGTGATTCTAACCTCACCCTCCGGTGCCATCTAGACCTGCCTACAGCGCTCTAACTAAAGCAATCCTTCTTCTTCTGGCTTGTCACAATACTAGTCCTCAATGGGCGTGGCCTGTTCAGTTGTGGTCTCGACCCTGCGCTCTTCAGCTTCAAGTCCCTTCAACGCATCGACCTTAGCAAAAACTATTTAGGCGACTACATCGCCGCCGCCGGCGGATTCGGGAGGCTTACTATTTGCATCAGAATTTGGTAAGGTACAATCAATTTATTAGGCTAAGAATAAAAAGGATATTTTTTTTTGCCGATAATGGTTAAGAAAGAAAAAATTAAGTTAAAGAGAATTATAACCGATATGGATTCAACCACAAGAGTTTTGCCCGTATAAAGGTCGATACGGATTATGGTCCATAACGCATCGGAAAAGGATACGATTAACCAATGCAATATAAAAGATTGTCGAGACGAGCAGAAACAACAACACCAATAAATCAAACAACTAGCATTTACTTTTATTTTCCTATCAACTCGGAGTAGCTTTTATAACTTAGAATCTCTTTTGTAATCTGATCTTGATCAACAAAATTACACATCGTCGATTGTTGATCTTCATCGATTACGCCAGGTCTAATTTTCTCCAATCTTGTTACGCATCGACTTTTTTCCCTTTTATCATCTAATCAGCCTTAATCGGCTGTTTAGATTATCGTTACCCTTTGATTTGATTGGCTTCTTAGCCTTTTAGATCTCTGTCGATTGTCGCATTAGATCAGCTTTGGGTATATTTTTGTACCTATCTTGCCAATTACAGGATCAAATCGACTAATACACCATGAATCTTACTGAACTCGGCGTTCTTGTGTGTTTGGGCCAATCAATCCTTTATCACATTTTCTAATGCCAACACATTTTTGACACGTTAGGTGGGACACATTGTCTTCTTTGGGGAAATCGATTCCCTTGTCCAATCTTAATGTTGAGGCTATAATCATTTCGACATTGGATGATTTGACACCAAAACAACGTAAAGAGATTGAAGATCTGAAAGCCGATCAAGAGATGATGTCGAAATGTTATAAGAAAACTCAACATGGTGTCACGTAGAAAGCTACATTGGGATCAATCAATACCCCCGCCGATGTAGGGATTACCAACACCTCGGTGAGTCAATACATGCCTGCAAAGGCCAAATTACCTGCTATAATTAATCAATCTGTGCACTATGTTTTGATTAACCAATCATCAGCTCTAGTTACAAATCTTAAACCGATGATAGCTAATAGTATAAAAACAATAGCTCAAAAAATGGCATCGACTAAAAGCCTGCTTGACCCAATGCAAACCCTACCAAAATTCCCTGTTTATTTGGTAGCATAAAACACCCAAAACCTTGTAACCGACCCTAAACCATCGGCTATAGCTTCGTCCTTATTATGATGTCAACCCCGCCTTCATCATCTTTTGCAGAGATCCTCGTACAAGTGAGGTTATGATTATCAAACATATATCGATGCCACTAAGTTGGATGTACCACCAACTTATCGCCATCAACTCGCTTTTACGCTTTTTCCAATCGGCTTCATAGCCAATTGAACCTCCTAGGTACTAGTAGTACCCTAAGCTAATTCCACAGAGGAATATGACTCCATATAAAGTTATCAAGAGTTGACTGAACAAAATAACACATCTTGATGGAGAAAAAAACCAAAAAATACAAATTGTCCGCTGTGAAGAGTTGATCGAGAACTCGGCGAACCAGGCGAGAATGCTTTACATAGAGAGGCTCCATTTCAACTCTCTGAACCCATTGACATTAGTTGACCTTTTAATTAACAACTAGGAAGAAAAGAAAGAAAAGAAAAGGAACAGTAATCCAAGCCAATCGCTTTCTTCTCTTCTCCGATGAGCGCAATGGTTACCAACGAACAAGAAAACCAACAATAAGACGATAAGAAAAGCCGGAGACTATGAACAACTCTTTGTCCTAACGAACAACAAACCAAACAAGAACGTCACAGAGGAGGAGGAGCACGTCTCGAGCAGCAGTGGCGGTGCCAAGAAAACGCGGGCAAGGAGATGAAGAGAGGACAAGCGAGAAGGCAGAACGCGCATGGAAAAGAGCTCTTTTACAGTGGATTAAAATTAATATAAACTGTCTATTCCTTTGAATCTAATGGTTGAGATCAATTTAGATTTAGTTATACTACTACCTGTAGTACTGATAGTAAAATTCAGAGATGGGTAAAAGGGTAAAAAATTTCATCATACTATTTGTTCTCTACGGTAAAACACTTCCACTACTACCGAACATGTGATTACTGCCGGGTCCACATCGGCATCACCGTTGGATGTGGACCCGACAACCTAAGTGGCAAAGATAGTCGAGGACTATCATCGCCGGATATAAACCGGCAAAGGATATCACTATCACTTGCCGGTTTATACCGCTTAACCGCAAGTGATAATAGATTATCACCGTTATTATTTACAACGGCAAGTGATAAGTAACTATCATCGCCACATTTTCAATAATATCCGGCAAAGGATAGTATCTATCACGCCCAATTGTTATCAATATCCGCAGATGATAACTACTATCAACGCTTTTTTTCTTCTTAACCGCAAGTGATAACTCTGTGTCCTATTTTGATATATCCAAATCGGCGAGCTATGGGTTTTTAAACCTTTTGCATATATATTTTTGCAAGATATGTTGTAGCATGTATATACATTGTACAAGAGATGTATTTCAGACGCAGATCGTAATGCACAATAGTAATCAAGCATCGCTAAAGTGTAATTGAAATACATTGAAGCATCATAATATTTAATTATTACATTGTTCATTCACAATTGTTGGTATGTACAAATGCTCGTAAAACTCGCCCTTCGTGGATAATTTCTCGAATGATGAACCCACTATATCTCTCTTGAAGGGCATCAATTTCGTGGTCGAAAGTTCTCTGGTGCCTCGCTTGACGCTGTCATGGAGAAATTGAAGCATTAATTAGTGTCATCGCCTTTATAAAGAAAAGTATGGGTCAACATGTAATGATCGATATACCAACTGGCCGTTGTAGTCCGTATTGTCAGTGATGAACGCGTGGATATGTGTCATTGCGTAGTATCTACATAAATTATTCCCTTGGGGTTGTTTCAGGCATGGAAAATCGGTGTGTATTCTGAACTTTTTCGCGTATGGACGATGCCGTTGACTCTTCTTGCAGTATTGTTTGTACACCTTGTTCATGGTTTTGAGTAGTCATTAAAATTAATTAGGTGCAATGGGATGGAAGATTATTAGAGCAATAATGCAACGACCGAGTTTACCTGTTTAGCAAGTCTATTAACTCTGTGTATTCGCTTGTCGATTTCCTCATTGAGTCCAAGACAGTGATGTTGCTTTCGTTTAACATGAAGACAAGGACGATCCAGTGAAAGCTGCAGAAGCCAATTAGTCGTCACATTGTGTTACGCATCAAATATGAGAGACTAGTAGGCAGGGAAACATGTACTGAAAGTTGTAGGATAAAAGTACATAGTCCTTGTGTTGTAGCTTTAGTAGCGCCTTGAGTACGTACACCTCAACATCATTTGTTGTTCTTGAATCTTCAATAAGTTTGCAGTTGACCATTCCTGGGTCCAGGAATCCTATCTTTTCATTGTTGTCCGCTCTAAGTGTCATTGTCTCCATTCTACGTAAAAAAAGAAGTCAGACCCTATGTTTAAGAGTACGTGAATATACAAAGATGAATTATACAAGAGACTTACAGAGTCCATATTCTTAATATAGACACGTCCAGAGCATCTCGTTGGTACATCTGATATAGTTCCATGTGTTCAACCCAGAAAGAGTCGTCATTGTTGTGAAAGTCCATATCTTTGTATTTGACGGGGAAAGCACTGCTTTTGTGTCTTTTGGACATACCGCAGTACCATTCATGTAGACGCCAGAATTGTGTGGTCATTGAGCTCCTTATTTGGATGCAAAGAAAGCTTCCCGTTAATCTAATAGCCACTTTGAAGGTGGCTCCTACCCTTCAAAGACCACTTTGGCTTCCAAAGAATAAATGCTTTACCACCATCTCCTTTAGATTTCTTCCTAGAGATGCGATCGTAGTTTGATAGTTGGCTAGGTTGAGGAGCTTCAGTTATCCATCCTGTCTGTTTAACCTTCGCTAATTCTAGGAAGAAATCCCATTTGGTAGGTTCGATTTCAATCTTAGCAGGTGGTGGCGTCTTCTTTAAGTGCTCTACTACATAGGCGCCTACTTTTTTTTTGTTTCTTCGCTTCGGTCATTTCATATGGTCGCTTTCTTGCTAAGAGTTTTGGCTAGCTTCACAGATGACTTAACTTTTCCCCGACCGTAGAATGTTCAGATCGCGGTGCTTTTTGGTTGTCATGTGGCGCTAGAGCAGAGGAGTTTTCTTGAGTGACAGCGGAGGAGGAAGACTTTTCCTGGGTGGCGCTGGAGCAGGAGAAGGAGCTTTCTTCGATGACGCCGGAGGAGGAGGAGGACTGTTCCTAGATGGAGACTTCGCCTCGTCATCGTTGTTAACATCATCGTCGCTGTCATCTTCTGAGGCAAACTTTATATAGCGCTTGCGCCACGCGATAAATGTGCCCATGCTTTGTCCAAGACTTTGCCCCTCCTCGGTCGGGATCTCAACCTCCACTTTGCGGTATCTGTCAACCACGCTGTCAACTGCAACTCTGGCGTATCCCCGAGGAATTGGGCCGTTATGCAACATCTGCCCCTCGTTGCATGGCCAAGCCATCCCTTCAGCCACCTTGATGGTAATGTTCGCTACGGGCAGGTGCAGACTGCAGCGTGTCGGCTCTATGATTTTGTCCACGGAAAAACTACACGCTGAGTCCTCTTCAGGAGGGTTAGCAGACGCTTGGCTGCTTTTGTGAACCCCGGCGAGACTATCGTGCTGGTGACCTACGTCATGTGACCGACGCTCGCTAAGGACCTTTGTTACCACACTACTACAGAATCGACTTTTCCTACCGCCCATCAAGACGGTTGAACGTAACCGATCGATAGTTAGAACGATCCGGCTCAACGGCTCTGTGGCTGATAGTATCGGTTCAAGACACCAATCGGTGCGATGGTCTAACATCGCATCGGTTGGTGACATGAACCGGTACTATTTATCGGAAACTCACTAGTACCGGTTCGTGACATGAACCGTGATCGATAGAGACCATCAGATTACGCTTGGTGCCTTCAACTGCATCGAGTTCCAATTAAACTTCTTCCTCCTCCCGCTCTCTGCTGACCAGATCATTTCACCGCTTGTGAAAAGAACAAAGGAGCTCGCCAAGAGCTTCAAGGAGGGAGGTGCTGCCCAAAATTTCAAAATTTTGGTCATTTTACTCACAACCAAGGTAACTAAGGTTAGTAATATCATTCCTCACTTCATTTGGTGTTAAATGGAGCCTCTTTTTTGCTTGAATTATGAAGAAAATTTGATCTTTTCCCATGATTGATGAAAGATTATGAATGTAGAGGGAGGTGCTGTCCAAATTTCAAAATTTTGGTCATTTTACTCGCAACCAAGGTAACTAAGGTTAGTAACATCATTCCTCACATCATTTGGTGTTAAATGGAGCCTCTTTTTGCTTGAATTATGAAAAAATTGATCTTTTCCCATGATTGATGAAAGATTATGAATGTAGAGATCTAGCTTGATCTTTTCAAATAGGATACAAAAACTTGTTGTGTAAGCTTAGAATTTGCTTGGATTATAATGTAGCTCGCATTTAATGTGTGGATCTAGCTTAAATTTAGGTTTTAGTTCCATCGATCGATGAAGGATGAGGTTTAGTTGCACGAGTTGGGGGAGAATGGTGCATGGAAATCATGGAGTTTGGGATCTTCAAATGGCAATGGTTATGTGGAAAAGAAGAAATTTAAATTCATTTGCTAATTAAAATAATATCGAAATATGAATGGCTTTATAGAAATTATAAAATGAGTTCAATATTTGAGAAAAGTTTTAAAAAGTACTTTGGAATATTTTAAACTTAGAAAATTACTTCTAGTATAATTTTGGTTTTAATTTCCATCAGAAATTATTTTTGAAAACATCATTAATTAAGTGCTAGAGATTTAGAAAAAATAAAAATAAATGATTGAATAATAATTTAGAAATTTTAGGGTGTTACAATTTCAACATAATTTGCAAACAAAGTCGTCGTGAATTTTGTTCTTTAATTTTGAATCCGAGACTCGATCGACCAATTCTTTTTGTAGGTTGCAAAAACTTGTTGTGTGAGTTTATATTTTGCTTGGATTATTATTTAGCTCGGATTGAAGGTGTGGATCTAGCTAATATTTAGGTTTTGGTTCAACAATTCATTATCGGAAAATGAGCTAACAGTTATCTTGATGTAACATAATGTAGATGGACCGGCGATGGATGTACATGGATCGACGCTCCCCGGAGTTCTTGCAGGGTTTGCAAGATTTTCTTCGTGCGGCCGATGCACACACGACGTCGGCCACTACATATCTGTCCATGCATAGACTGCAAGAATGAGAAGGAGTGGCCAAAATCCAGCCACCTTCACTTTCATTTGCTCACAAGAGGTTTCATGTCAAACTATACCTGCTGGACCAAGCACGGTGAAGAAGAGATTATACAGGAAGACGGTGAAGAAGAAGAGGCGGACAACAATATCCCGGACGCTGGTCAACACGGTTCTTTCGAAGATACATTGGGGGAGTGTGGTGATGATGACCTAGACCAGATGTCAGCGGATGGAGAGGAGAATACATCGATGAAAGACATTACGAAAAGTTCTAGCGCCTATGGAGGACCACGGAACATTGTTGTACCCAAACCGTCGACAGGCCATAAAAGTTGCGCATCACACTAGAAGTGATGCAATGGAAGGCGACCAATAGATTGTCTGATAAGGGATTCGACGAGTTGTTATGCCTCATAAAGAAGTTACTTCTAGAGGGGAACACACTGCCCGAAACTACGTACGATGCCAAACAAGTTGTCTGCCCTTTGGGGTTGGAGGTATAGAAGATACATGCATGTCGTAATGATTGTATCCTTTATCGCAATGAGTATGAGGATTCGAAGCTTGTCCGATGTGCAAAACTTCGCGGTATAAGACCAAAGCGTGATGACCTGTGAGGTAGAGGGCGCGAAGAAGAAGAGACCTCCTGCTAAGGTGGTGTGGTATTTCAGAATCCCCTGCTGAAGCGCTTATTTATGTAACAAAGCGCATGCCCGTGATGATGCGCCGGCACAAGGAAGACCGTAAGGACGACGGAAGGCTAAGGCACCTTGCTAATGGCTCCCAGTGGAGGAAAGTCGATAGAACATACCCGGACTTTGCTGAGGATGCAAGGAACATAAGGTTTGGGTTGGGTACGGATGGGATGAACCTGTTCGGCGATATGAGCAAAGATACAAGATTCTGGCCCGTGACTCTATGTATCTACAACCTTCCTCCTTGGTTGTGTATGAAGCGGAAGTACATTATGATGCCATTGCTTATCCAAGGCCAAGTAACCCGAAACGGCATTGATGTGTACCTCAAACCGTTGGTTGAAGATCTGCTAACACTGTGGAACGATGGTGTACGGTATGGGATGAGTACAAAAGAGAGCACTCCACTCTCACGTGCATTGCTATTCGTAACCATCAACGACCGGCCTGCACTTGGTAATCTATCGGCCTATCTATCAAAGGATATAAATCTCGCATCCACTACTTAGAGGATATGGACAGCAAGTACCTAAAAACTCTCGAAAGGTTGTGTACATGGGCCACCGTAGGTTCCTCCATATGAAGGACCCAAGCATGGAGGAAGGGTGAGAATTTTGATGGGACAAGAGAAACGTAAGAAGCCCATGCATCGCAAAGGGACGCTTGTATATTCTTTGGTAAAGGATCCGAAAGTAGTATTTGGAAAAGGTCCTCGTAGCAAACTCCGTCCTACCAACAAGGTCACACGAAGGCCATTTGGAAGAAGAAGTCAATATTTTGGGACTTACTCATCGGAAAGACTTAGAGGTCCGCCACTCACCGGACTTCATGCATATCACGAAGAATGTCTGCGTGAACCTACTAGGTTTCCTAGATATGTACGGTAAGTCAAAAGATACACTTCAAGCACGAAAGGACCTCATGACTATTGGGACTCGTGAACGACCTACATCCGGAAAAGAGAGAGAAAGGACAACATTACCTCCACCCCGCGAGCTACACTCGAGCAAGGAAGAGAAAAAACATGATTAAGTTCTTGAACAAAGGTGAATGTCCTTCGGATACTCCTCAAACATAAGGAGACTCATAAACATGAAAGAGAATAAAATCGCATACATAAAATCCCATGATTGTTATGTGTTGATGACACAGCTTGTTCCAATGGCTGGACGAGGTTTTCTCCAGATTGGGTACGAGGGACAATCATAAAGCTGTGTTCGCTCTTCAACGCGGTGTCGAGAAGGTCATCGAGCGTAATAAGGTATCTAGTCTGCATGATGACATGGTCAATAGTCCGTTAGCCTTGAGATGATCTTCCCTCCATCCTTCTTTGATATTATGGTCCATCTCATGGTCCACATTGTTAAAGAGATAGAAATTCTCGACCTGTGTTCCTCCACAATATGTTCCTTTCGAGAGGTACATAGGTATCCTAAAGAAGTATGTTCAGAATCGGTCTTGCCTGTATACGCGCATTGGCGCAGGTGTCAAGCAGAGGAGGTGATCGAGTTTTGTGTTAGTTACATTGATGATCTGAATCCGATTGGCATCCTCAGATCACGCCATGAGGGGAGGCTACGGGAAAAGGGACTTTAGGGAGAAAAGAATCCTATAGCGACGATTTACTTGCATTTAAACAAGCACATTTCACGGTATTGAAACAAGCAATCAGAGTGGCTCAGTATATCTATGATCACTTAAATGAGTCTACGCTACCAATACCCAGAGAAGTCGATAAGTGGATCGCAAGGAGCAAATGGATCATTTCGCAGTTGGTTACAAAAGCAACTGTTGGGCAAGCAGACATGCATAATGAACAATTGAAACTCTTGGCTCGAGGACCGCCCACAACAATCATATCATTTCAAGGGTATGAGATAAATGGGTACACATTTTACACGACAACCCAGGATAACAAGAGCACCAACCAAAACAGTGGCGTCCGTATAGGTGGTGTGGTATTTCCCTGTAATCTCCCTACGTGCGCCGCGATCATAATGAAGGATCACTTGTAAAAGCAAAGTATGTTAGCAAATAAGGATTGCTTTTGGTGTAATAGACTACTAACATACTAGTTTCTCATTCCTCTAGTGGTTTTCTCCGTATTTTCTGCTCAAATTGTACTAATATTTGACTAACAATATTGTTCAAAGTCCTCTCAGACTAATATAACAAGGTGACAGCTTGCAATGGAATTATAAGAGTGCAAAAATTACTTTATTTCTTACAATTTTCTATAATGTTAATTTATATTACATGGTTGGAAAAAATATTGTAAAGACTATCTTTAAACAGAGATTTAAAAAATATTGTGAAGTGGTAAAAGCATTTTTAAAAATTATTTAATGAAACAATAGTTAAACAGTAGATTTAAAAAAGAAATCTTAAAAAAAGGCTAAATGAATCTAAAGTGGTAAAAGCATTTTAAAAATTATTTAATGAAACAAGAGTTAAACAAGAGATTTAAAAAAGAAATCTTAAAAAAGGCTAAATGAATCTAAAGTTGTAAAAGCATTTTTAAAATTATTTAATGAAATAATAGTTAAATAGTACATTTAAAAAAGAAATCTTACAAAAAAGGCTAAATGAATCTAAAGTGGTAAAAGCATTTTTAAAAATTATTTAATGAAACAATAGTTAAACAAGAGATTCAAAAAAGAAATCTTAAAAAAAAGACTAAATGAATCTAAAGTGGTAAAAGCATTTTTAAAAATTATTTAATGAAACAAGAGTTAAACAACAAATAAAAAAAATAAAAGAAAAGACGAAAAAAGAAGGGCTAGGGGGCACGAGCGGGCTCGAACCCGAGACCTCACCGCGAGAGAGCTCATGAACTCAAGCGCCTCGCGCTAGCCAAGGGGGAGGAAGATTTCTTGTCGATTAGTATGGGCGCTAAATTGTTTTGAGTCTTTAACATCACCCCGGCTGGTGTTTTCAACCGACTAATAGTGCCTAGGGCTCCCTTGCGCCGAGGTCACCCATCCATCGATCGGTAGGTGTATTCAACCGGACCGAGAAGTGCACCTATAAATCCCTCCCCGCCTCCTCTTCCCCAATTTTTTCTACTCCGCCATTGTTCCCAATCTCCTCCTCCTCCCGCTGCTTGCAAAGACCTCCGACGATCGACACCTCCAACGACCCCATCAAGGCCGTCCTCTTCGCCTCCGACGACCTGCTCGCCGTCCTCCTCGCCTCGACAACCTCGCGCCGCCCTCCTCGCCTCGGACGACCACGCCTCCGTCTTCCTCACCTACGGTAAAGCCTCCTTCAATCCTTGTATGAGCAAGAACATCTATCCGGGCCAACCTAGGTTTAAGTGGTAAACCGGATTCGGGACTGGAGGGAGTATGTAGTTGGAAGATTGAAATATTTTCTTGCTGGCTGGCTGAGATTGGTATTGTTTCTTGCTGGCTGGCTGAGATTGTTTCTTGCTGGCTGACTGGAGGGTAAAGTCTTTTATCGACATCGTGATTTGTTTCTTCCGGCCGGGCCGAGATTGGTATTGTTTCTTAGCAAGTTGTGATTACTCGCTTTTATATTGCGAAAGAGGCCTACCAATCAACTTGGGTACCGTGTTTTGGAGCCGCTTGATTGCTTGGGGACTTTGCTTGTGGGGGATTGTTGTTCTGTGAGGAATTGGGTTAAGATAGATTGTTTGTGACAACAAAATTAACTTTCATAGATTACAAGATTTGGTAGATCATTTGATTGATAATTGTGACTTGTAGATCCATACATAGGTTGTTCAATAGGCATACCGCTTGCTCGGTTTCATTCACGGTGGTAGTCTTATTTCATCCATGCTATTGTCGCTACCTTCGTCCAAAGAAAGCATTGTATATCCCGGTTTGCTTATGTATATCTCGCTACACTATTAAAGATTATCAATTGATCAACTAATAAACCGCCAAGTATATAAACCGTTAATTGAGGTAAGGTTGTCACAAACAAATCTATATCTTGCCCTAGTGGCGAGGATGGCCTTTAAAGGCAATCGACATCTCGAGAACAATTTAAATGGAATCAACTTGAGTATTATTACTAGTTGTATGACTCCATTATTGCTCCTTGTTATGCTGCATTTGATCCTTGGCCGATGGAAGGAGAGGTATTGCTCGTGATGTTATTTGAGTTTCTTAATGAACATGACGCTTAATGAAATGATCTAAGCCTTGAACTGCTAGCCTTGCATGATTGAAATTATTGGTTATTTTCACTGCTTACATAATTTGGATTTCATGTGGTAGCTCGATCCTGCCGCTTAAGATTTCTAGTGGTTACTAATTAGAATAGCATTGCTCAATTTTTAATGTAATAGCTAGGACTGTGATGTGCTGCACTAATTGATAATTGTTTCTAGAAATGTTGATTGTCCATTAAGGTTTTATTGACAGTTAATAGTGTAAATATTTTTAGTTTTGTAATACACTTGAGTGGGCAAAGCATGTAGCAGTACCAAGCATCTTAAACATCAATCATTATTTGTTATAAGATCTAAGGTACTGAAATCAGAGCAAAGGATAGAAGATTATTCATGCTGTAGATAAAACTTCATGCTCTGCTAATTCTCCATGGATGATCAAGATATTAGGATGTAGATAAAACTCCTTGTTCTCCCAATTACTGCATGTTCTATTCAAACAGTACAAACATATTAGGATTACCAATTAGAACTGCTTTAGAAGATCAAGATTTTTAAGAAATCATGAATAGTATATGAAAAAGGTGTATTGAGTATATAGCATATGGTCATTCTGTTATCCTTGTAATGAGCTGATTGTGACATGAAATTCTTGATACTTTACTAGACTATTTATAAATATACAAGATATACTTTCTTTCTATGCAATGCATCATATTGACAATGTTATGGGCCAATGTTATGGGCATCATTCTCATTATGCAAAGATATACTTTCTTTCTATGTATGTGTGAGATTTCGATGTACTGTTACAATTTTCTTGTGCATGTTAAGGTGGTAAGAGTTCAAGGCTTAAGTCACTAAATTAAATTGTTCAGCCCATTTATGATTGAGGTGAAGATTCTAAATCTTCATTTAAACCCAATAATCTGAGAGCAATCAAACTAGAGTTTCTGGTGAATTTTGAAATTTCTATTTTTATTGATCAGTTTCTATGTATATGTGAGATTTCTATGTATGTGTGAGATTTCTATGTATATGTGAAGTTTGAAATGTATATGTATCATGTCAAATGAATATGTATCATGTGAATTATTCTAATTTCGGTGAATTTTGAAATTTCTATTTTTATTGATCGGCTTCTATGTATATGTGAGATTTCTATGTATGTGTGAGATTTCTCTGTATATGTGAAGTTTGAAATGTATATGTATCATGTCAAATGAATATGTATCATGTGAATTATTCTAATTTCTGGTGAATTTTGAAATTTCTATGTATATGTGAAGTTTCTACGTATATGTGAGATTTGTATGTATATGTGTCCCTACAAGCCCGCGCACTACCGGTACTAGCTTAAACTTGTACGTATATGTGAGATTTGTATGTATAAAATTGTAGGTTCAGATTCATTATATTCCGAGAGTTATAAAAAAGAGAAAATTCTGACAAGTTTAAGCTCTTTAAACTTGTCAGAATTTTCTCTTTTTTGTAACTCTCGGTATATAATGAATATATTTGCTTAATAAAAAATAATGAATCATTCTTATTCCACACTAAAATGATTTAAAAAAATAAGCCCCTGCAAGTTCAAGAAGCATGGATGTCACGAGAGCGCTCAAGATACCGAGAGGCGGCCATGAGGAGGCAGTGCTCGCTTTGAAATGGACTTGGTTGTCTCTTCTTCAAGGTACTAACGTCCATAGGCTTCCTCCCGCCTCCTCTTCTTCATTGATCAACAGATCACATATATAAGTTGGGCCCCTATCTCTTGGCGCCGCCTCGCGATTTATTAATCATAGCTTCGAGATATATACATATGGCAACAGATCACATGACTAAGAAAGAGGAAGAAAGGGGCACTATTACTAACACAAATTATGATACTGAACAGAGAACAATTCATGGCTACAAAATCTATTGAATAGATGAACACAGTACAGAATAAATGTTCTAACAGCAGGATCCAAAAACAAATTACAGATCACAGTACTACTACAGAATCCTTGCAATTATCCAACAATTCACAAGATCCTCCCAGGAGTATTACTGAATTCACTGTCGATAACGAGTTGGATGTAGGCATCGGCAGAGCAAAAAGATAGCACATATCATCACATAGAGACTGCAGCTTCATGATATACTTTCTGAACATGTGTTTCTGTTTCTAGCATGAAACAAGCAATCATACATGGGAGCCATGGCCAAAAGATCAAGAGAACACTAGCCATATAAGTTTTGACAGAATCAAAAGATGAAGAAAACAATTAACCTTGTATTTTTTCTTGTTTCCTTTTGCATTTTCTTTTCATACCCTAGATGGCTCTCGATGTATACTAACATAGCAATGTTTAAGAAAATTGTACAAGCATCTGCCCTAGAGAAAGCAAGAATAAGGAACCAATATGCTTAAGAAAAATGATGGTTTAGCATTTACCCTAGTCATCGCCCTCATCTCAGACACAAAGGGATTAGGGTTTACTTAGCTTACCAAGCACAAGGAGGGGTCGCCGCAGGAGGGCCGGCCGGGAGGGGTCACCACACCTGGAGGGCCGGCAGC
This sequence comes from Guadua angustifolia, assembly GCA_036346375.1. Taxonomy (NCBI): domain Eukaryota; kingdom Viridiplantae; phylum Streptophyta; class Magnoliopsida; order Poales; family Poaceae; genus Guadua; species Guadua angustifolia. The sequence continues at coordinate 50,853,833 of CM070514.1, read as the reverse complement.
GGGGGGGTCGCCACACGAGGGCTGGCCATGGAGGGTCACCGCAAGGAGGAGGCACCGCAGGAGCACCTAAGCAGGAGGGGTCGCCAGGAGGAGGCACCACAGTGAGGGCCAAGGGAGGGTCGACGGCTAGGGCACCGTAAGAACTCCAAACGAAATGCTAAATGGCTAAGTGCGGAAAGAAAACGATATATAGGAGGATTATTACCGCCGTTCAAAGAAATGAACCGCAAGTGATATATTATCTCTCGCCGGCTTGTTATATATCCGGCACTAATAATAAACATCATCGCCGGTTATAATATTCGCACTAAAAATATATATCACGCGGTTCATTAAATGAACCGGCAGTGATAATGTTTTTTTAGTGGCGGGCATTTGTGAACCGGCAGTGATATATAACTATTATTGCCGGTCATTTATGAACCGGCAGTGATGTTCCATAGTAGTGCCCGTGATGTTCCATAGTAGTGCCCGTGATAAATCTATTACAGTCGGTTGGAGGCTATGACGTGGCATTGATGTGTTTTATTAGTGTCTGTTCTCGTTTGTCAACCAAGACCGATGTTCCTCGCCACCCAACCATTGCCATAGGCGTATGGCACGGTGGCAAATGTTGCCACGGCAAGGACTTTCGCCAAGCAAGGAAAATTGGCACACTGTTGGCACCATACACTACAAGGAATAAAAATTGTGGGCCAAAACCCACTTAATTTAGGTTAAAACCCACGAATTTATGTTAAATTGCAAGCAAACCGTCAATTTAGTTCACGAATTTAACTCGATTTAATTTAATCAATTAAATTCGTGGGTTACTGAAAATACCCACTAATATAATCTTTTAAATTGTGGGACCAAAGAACCCATTTATTTATTTAAATTGTGGGTCACCGTAAGCTCATTTATTTATTTAAATTGTGGGTCACCAAAACTCATTTAATTTAACTAAATTCGTGGGTTTTATTTGGCCCATTTAATTTATTCGTGGGCCAAATGAAACTCACGAATTTAGTTAAATTGGGCCAAATAAAACCACATTTATTTAATCGTTAATTGTGGGTATTTATGGGCCCACAATTTAATGTACATTTGTACAAAAAAAATATATATCCACATCGACAGATATGGCCTAAAAATGAATATTAATTTATGTATTGTACAATCAATATTAATTTATTGAGATGCAAATCAAAGCCACTGACATCATAAGGCATATAACAAAATTATAAAAGCAATTCTTGAAGCCATCGGTCAAATAATTCTCCATCTTTAGAAGAAAAATAGTGCAAGAGTAGGTAAGTACAACTCTTAAAAGTTTTGAAGCTTATCACGTAAAAATATAACAACCAACCTCAACATGCAGAGAAAGCTTGTCAATTTGATCACCAGATTGACTCGATCATCAACTCGGTTTCTTAGCATAGACCTTGACAATTTGCCTTGGTTATGCGCAGTAGGTAGTGGTCACCCGATCATCCGTGATGGGGAACTTCTCATCGCATCCAAATCTCGTACAACAACAATTTTACTTAGACCAGATGGGAATCGAGATATATCTCAACTCTAAAAATCATCGCTACATAACATAAATCATGGGACTTTTTTTGTCTACTTCACAAGACCGAATAAATTAACAACTCAGAGCCCACATAAACGACAACAAGACAAAACAAAATGTATGTATGCTCACAACTTGTAGATAATATAGTATTATAGTTGAAAACAGGTTGCCTAACTCAATTGTCACGTTTAACTAGGCGATAGTTCATAACCTCAAAGATTCTGCTATTAAAATGGTTTCATCAATATTAAGCACTAACAAGAACTCGATGAGTATGTAAGATTTATAAACTAACAGATGAAACAGAGAAATAAAAGGGCAATTTCATAGTATCAGCCGCAAAACCATTGCCCACCCGACAACAGCTCAATCAATCAAGAATTGAAGATGCTAAAGGCTAATCCAAAGGTAGAGCAGTAGTTACCTTGAAGAATTTGATGTCGGGAATGGTAGACATGCACAAAAAGGAAAGGAATTGGTTAGAATTTCGATATGCCATCCTAAATTGATAAAAAAGTCTCTATAGAGTGTTAAACATCAAAAACCTTTCGAGGGGATTATCTTTTCCACGGTCAAATCAATCTTAACATTGCCAATCGCAACATCCTCTTCCTTCAAGAAGTGTCCCGTAAGATTTCAAGACAGCAACATCAAAGACATGAAACTTCTATTCTTCCGAGAGGTCAAGTTATAGCACCCAACTCAAATGAGCAAAGTAGGCATGAACCTCGTGAACAAACTATGTCTCATCGCAGCTTATATCCTTGAAATGCTCCAGCTTTGTCCTTTGGAATGAATATTGATTGCGAATCGCAACTCAAAGAAAATTGAATCGTTAATAAATTCCACATAAAGAAATACTAACTCAATCAACAAGGACAAAACTATGACATAATGTGAGACACTCAGATATGTAAGTATGTGACAAAAAAATCATTTTGAAGTCTCAAAAGTAAAATAATTATTATAGAGTGACTTCCATGTAGTATTACTTTGTGCATGACTGATCAATTTTATGCTACAACAAGCATTGTCAAGAAAATCATAGTTCCGTACCACAAAGCACATCTCCCAAGACACAAAATGACCTTTCCGTCCTCACTTTGTACCAAAGAATCGCTCGATGAAACGAATGGCTACCATTTAAGACCTGTATGTTACAGTGAATCTAGTTTGTCCGAATAGAAGCCGATAACCACATCCATAGCGTAAGCATGCCGTGATATGCGATTCATTCATTCTTTGAACACAAGATTTGATATAACGAAATGTAACATGTCTAATGCATAATAGAATTGACAACATATATGTTAGATGATTTGTTCTTGCACAACAAAGGCTTGAGAAGGCGTATACCTTGTAGAGCTCTCTCCGCGAATACGTTGAATGATTTCTTTTGCTTTCTTCAGTTCATCGCTGGGGAGTAGTTTCGATGGTTTTAATGATTGTGTCATCTAACCGGGATTTCGTGGAGACGTGGACGTGAGAGGAATAGATTGGACAAACAACTACAAACATATAGGAAATAACAAAGAGATAGCACCAAACCTTCCAAAAGTCTTCGTGGATCTTGTGCATGCAAAGATATCCCCAAGTATTCGTTAGCTTCAACAAGTGCGCCCACAAGCATCAGCTCAACAACCTAATGATTGAAGATCATAGAAATAAACCATATTCATATGGGGAGAATGGCAATATGTGTGAGAATGCAGATTTTGGTGGATAAAATGTTAACACTTCACAATAAAATTGGTGATGAAACTTAAATGCATCAAAAAATGAGATCACCATGACAAAACCAATTTATATTAAGCTAAATGAAAAATCAACACAAAAACTTTTGCAGCTTTTATCAAAAACCTTTGTGATATAACACCATATGGAGCTATAGACCTTCAAAGTAGGTGACCCAAAACCCGTTCAACCAATCGATTACCATCGATCACAGATATCCCAACCAAAGGGTCAGATTTAATCCCCACCGATTTGGATGCAACAAGATTGTCTCCAAGTAAAATTTATTGATTTTTTTATTTGTGTGTGTGTGTGTGTTGTTCTATGATGTAAACATGCTATTTTTTGATGTTCATAAGACACAACTATGTTGGGACCGTAAGAAAGGAAGGCAATGTAAATTATCTCGTACCTTTACTTTGGCATGGGTATAAATAAATCCGTGCAGATCAAGACGTGTTGAAAACAATTTATGGATGCTCAGATTCATAGCTTCCCAATCGACATAACAAGTCACGCCTCAAACTCTTCAAAGAGAAAAACAAATACAAATAGTAAATATAAAAAATAAACAGGGGGACGATTATATAATACACTTACAATCTTTGGCGTGGTAGCATATTTCATCACTCCATCACTCGCATGCCTTGTAAGAGCCTCAGGAAAAAAGGTAACGAGGTTACAATATGAGTTAAAAAGGAGTCAATTTGAGTTTTCCACACACAAAAAATGCATTGTATATTTCAATGCCTAAAATTTAACAAATCGCAAAGTCACATATAAAGCTTGAAATGACAAAGCCCTACATGGAACTGCTAATATATGCTTAACATTTAACACTCCTCGCTTTTACCTATGGAAAAACTAATAGGGCCACCCTTCTTTCATTGTTGACATAAATGGCGAAACTTCAGATGTTCCTCAATGAGATATCAAAGGAAAAATAGATGACACAATGGGAAAATTACGCTACATAGTATTCGATTTGATCAAATAAAATGCAAAAGAAGCCAACGACTAATAAACTTGGCAACCATATTTTTATTCCTTCGGATTCTAGCTCAAACACCTTGACAGAAATTCCACAACATCTAGAGAATATCGACGTGAAATTCTCCACAAATCTTGGTAATATTAATTCTCACATCACTACTCTCGATAATGGGGCAAAATGCAAGGAGAAATTTAACACATTGACAACAAAAATACCTCCAAGATCGAAATTACACCCAAGACCACATGCTCGCAATCGCGCCAATGTAGTCAAACCCGCATAGCCATTTAGTTTATGGCATAACCAGATGATGGTAGAAACCACTCGTGGGCCTATAGCGTAAAAACACTAGAAGTTCAATATAAGGAAGGCCCTTACTTGTCAACATCTATACCATTGCCACCATTAGCAACAATGTCATAAAGAAAATGCTTCTCCTTTGCACTCGAACAAACAAGTTTCATTTCATCCAATTAAAGTAAGTCAATCTATTTCAATTGAGACAGGCAATGAAAATGGTAAGAGGGAACAAGGTACATACTTTTGTTATGCAAACTTAGAGCCGGGTAATTATCATTTCTCGTGGAACATTTTTAAGATGTAAGGCTACAATTTGGTAACTTCTAACAACACATTGTGCTGTACTATAACGACCTATATATGATTCCCTAGACAATTGAATTTCATGTCTAATCGCTTCCAGCTTTTTTTTTTTGCATGTAACTCCCCACTTAATCTACATATAAAAAATGGTAAATTGCAGGTTGAACTAAATCCTTTTTAAGACCGACAAGTCAAAATATTTCCGTGCTTTTTTTTCTCAGGCATGTAACTCCTCACTTAATCTATATATAGAAAGAAGTGGTACATTGCATGTTGAACTTAATCCTTTAAGACCGACAGGTCAAAATATTTCAAGGCCAAATTCATAGGTTTCCAATTGATAAATAAGAGGAAGCACTAAGAGCCTTTCTTTTTTAATGAAGAAAGGAGAGTCGCTAATTTGATGGTCACCGTTTTTACCACACAAGTGCTGAAAGTAATTGCAGCTTACCTTGCTTAATTCCTTTTCTTTCCTGTTGAGCCATGAAAACTAGCCTAGATTGTAAGGGATAGTGCAGACTAACAAAGTAGAATTGTTAGCCCACACAAAGCTGCAACAATAGCAGAGAGATTGTTATTTAGAAGTAGGAATAGAGAAAGACAAAGCAGTATAGAATTATAGAAATTCATTTTCACCACAAAGATAGCATTTAAGTATATCTCAGGAGATTCGAAAAGTGGTCTTGCTTCTCCAGATTCCACGTCCGCAACCCACACCCTTAGCTTGCCACTTCTGTTATCCTCCTGTTTGAAAAATAATAGTCCATTATAATTAAATATAACTAATCATCAAAATGCATTGACTCTCTATTTCAAGACAAGACAATGTCCTCAGATTTCTTTTGGAGGAAGGCGGTAGCCCATCATCTCCCATGAAAGATCTCGCATAGTACACAAATACATTAACTGCTTCATTGTAGTACCAAGAGTTCACATTGTCATTTCTCATAGAGTTGAACGCAGGACAAAATCTGCTCAAATAGCAAGTAATATATATCTTCACCGCCATACAAAAGAAACCATGTACGTGCTATCTTCACAACCGGTCTAGCAGAGAAACTATAAACCAACAATGGAAAAACAAAGAATAAAAAAGGAGAATATGCTTACTTCATAAATTTGTCTTGTCCTTGAACACCAAACAGCTTCAAAGAAGACGTGCTATGTATATTTCATACATGCTCATCTTTTCATCATTAGGAACAGCCTTACACCTTCATCATATACATTCATAGCACGCTTTGCAAGGCCAAAGTCTTCCTCCGCTTTAGCATATTGCAATATATGGCCTTCTTTTCGTGTATGAGCCTCGAGCCAAAGAAGCAAAATGTAAGTAGTAAGGTGATATGGAAAATGATATTTTCAAATCAACATGCCATGCAAAGATGCGAGAAAAGAAACAGATAAAGAATGAACCTAAGGTGCCGATGTCTAAACAAGCAAGCAAGTGCACGAATCACATATCAACAAGTAGTGACAAAAAGGATCCAAAAGGAAATGAAAAGCAACAAGTGCAAATGGTAATGACAAAAAATGCCCATGCAAAGAATGGTAATAACTTAATTTAAAAGCGCCTTGTGAGACCCCAGATTTACCATCCGAACCTCCTGTATTTTTTCAGTACTAGTCCTGCATCGGTTGCTAGTACACACAAGGAAGCAAAGGATAATCATAACCGTAACATAACGAAGTAATAACATAAATGTAAAACACCACCACATGGCTATTTATTACATCACCGGTCACATGACCCGAGTTCACAAGAATGAAACAAATAACAAAATGATAAAACCCATAAAACACCACAGCAAACGATCGAGAACGCTCCCTAGAAGATCGAAATCATCATCCTCTTCATAGACCTCTCCACAATTGTCGAACGGTAGATCGCAGTTTCTTGGGCACCGCTTCCCATCATCTCGCTTTATGGAATAAGCACTCAAGAATGAAACGCGAGGGTGAGTATGCAACATACTCGCAAGTCTCTAAACTTAATGCAAGTATCTATATGCATGGCTTGAACAAAGGAAGCATATAGGGTTCTTTTGCATAAAGCTAAGTTTTATCAAACCATACATAATAATAATTTTCACAATGCACATTTTAAACAATTATTTAACAATTGAATTATTTAATATTCTAGTGAAGGTTCTAGCCACCATCACTAGTATAAAGGCTCTATCCACCACATTTAAAAAAAGATTAAGGTAAACCAACTCATGACTCTATCTGTCATGATCAAAACAGGTTCCATCTACCTGACTGGCTCTAGCCGCCAGAGGCACATCCGAGAGTTCTAACCTCTCCCGAATCCCAAAGTTCATTTTCGAAAACAAAACCAAAAGACTACCAATATGCAAAGCATTCTTTGCTCCGCCCTTGACCGTAAGGCACGGCTATTCAATAGTTTATTTACTCTGCAGAGTTTGTACACTTTACCCACAAGACATGATATTCTCTTGATGCCAAGCTATTAACACACTTCCTTAGGTGTGCCGGCAGAGATATCATGACAAGACCTTTACAATGTATACGCCTAACCCGACTCACCCGCTGAGGTTTCACCGCTATTAGGGTTCTATCTGCCCAGTATAGAAGCCCCCTCTTGCGCCGTGTGGGAAATACGACTTGCCTCTCTCTGGCACCCACATTCCACCATCTGGTGAGTCTAAATTAGGTTTCTACAAATTATTCAGCCAGGTCAGAGCCCATTTAACATGTGGTTGTACTGTTGTGCTAAGAATGGACAATCATAAGAGTCGGTCCTTAATTTGATTAGGGCGGCTTCCACAAGCCAAGACCGCTGGCTCGTCTCGCACCCGCCCGACAAACCATTCCGCCCCAATCAAAACCATTTTCCTTTTATTTTTATTTTGCAATCACAGCAGCAAGAACTTTGCTACAATTCTCAAATCATACTTTAAATCATACTTTTGATATAATCCCACCCGTAGGTCATTTAATCAATTTTTGTACTAAGCAAAACTACCGTTCTAACCATCAAATGTCACAATAAATTAGGCATGACATAGCAAAGTGTCCTAAGGTTACAATTGAACATGGATATCAACAATCAAGGAGATGATCGCACTGAATAACTAATAATCTATATTTGACATACGGTTATAAAGATAGCAATGCATGTTTACAAAACTTTGTAAAACATTTGCAAACATGGGATCAATGTGCGTCAAGGAGACTTGCCTTCGTCGATGAGGTGCGCTGCGTTACTCTGAAAGTCTTCTCCTTCGTCAGCGACTACGGCAGTTTCTTCGACTACGCGCAAAACGGAGCGACACAAAAGAATAAAATAAATTTTAACGGCACCAAAAATTATAATAAAAATACTGGCAGATAGAGGATGAATTTAGATGAATTTAGCAATTTGAATCACTTGATTCGGAGTTCGGATGACAAAGATAAAAATGTTTGAAGTTGCACGGATTGGAAAATTGGAAAACGATGGAATATTCCGGGAATCTTTCTTTTTACTGATTTTCTGATTCCTTTTTTTCCAATGACCGGTGGGGCCCGGCTGTCATTGTCTCAAGGTTTCTTCTTCACAAAGTTACAGAGCTCGTTCATGGAGGACCATGCATGCATTGGCGCCGGCGTGGAAGAGCATCGCGATGGCCGGCGATCGGTGGAACGGGACGGCGAGGGAGTTGCGGCACTGGAGCAGGAGCGACGTGGCTGGAGATGGCCAGAGCAAGGCGCAACGGCGGCCGAAAGTAGCACCGCCGGTGCTGGACATGGCTGTTCGGACAATAGCAACTGCTGCTCTCTTTGCCGGACTGGGAACAGTAGGTTCCAAACGCAGCACAAGCACAAGCAGAACAGAGAAAGAACGAACAAGGAGACTAGATGATTTTTGTGTGGTTTTATCCACTTTTTCAGACTCTATTGACATGCTTAAATAGATGAAATGAATACAAAGAAAGTTCTGGCCTTCCGGCCATCACGCCCGAGCTTCCTAATTTGCTCAGGGACAAAAGAAGGAAACAAACACAAAACTTGGAAAGAATGCTAAAGTATGGAACCTGATACAAACATAGAAACTGACGCTAAAAACTTGGAATCTGATCATGCACTAAGATTACCTGACAATGGCGTCGGTGAGGGAGATGCGCAGGCAGCCGAACGGGACGTGCGTGGGGGCGGCTCGACGCTAGTAAGCCGACTGGCCAGTCGGCTCGGGCCGGGAGGGGCTGTAGCGGCGGCGCCACGAGAAAACACACGACGGCCGGTGGCGCGAAGCCGAGAAGATGCGACCGACGGCGAAATGGAATGGATAAGATGAGCATCACGTAGAGCACGACGCCGCGAATTCAACGGTGTAATCGGACTTCGAAGAGGCTTACCGGAGACGACAAATCGACGCCGCAAAGACGGTTAGGCCGACGGTGCCTGTGGTCGACGTCAGGTTGCGGTTTTGCGAGTTCTGGAGAGGAAAAGTTTGAGAGAACAAAGGAAAATGGTGAGCACGGCGTAGAGGAAGGTGAGACGCATCTGTAGGAAGTGGAAGCACGCGAAAATATTGAGAAACGGCCGAGAAATCAAGAGAGCACCAACTCGAACTTAATCACTTACTGCGCCAAATCCGGCTTGAATGGGTGAGAGCAACGGCGGGGGATTGAATCCTTGCATCAATGCAGTCGCAACGGTTCAACTCTCACTTGATTTGATGCGGAAATGAGGAAGTTATGAGTATTTTTCTTTTGGACATTAAAGAGGACAGATACGTGAATGCACTGGCTGAAGGTTGAAGATGCTACTGTAGCAATACTGACATGTGGGTCCAAATAAATAGTGCTGAGAATAAAGCGCGAAGGATAAAATAGAAAGAAGGCTCTAAAAATCTTAGAAAAATTCATAAAAATACTAGAGATTATTTGGAACCTAATAAAATTAGTTTCACTGAATTTTGATGAATTTTGGAGGTTAGACAATTCCGGAAATAATATACTGATTTTGTTGAAAGACCGCGAGAGATAAAATAGCAAAGAGATTCTAAAAATCTTGGAAAAATTCCCAAAATCATTTTAGAATACTTGAAACCTAATGCAATAGGTTTTGAGATTTTTAGAGTATTTTGGAACTCGGGTGGAATTTCGAATAAGGACCGGAATTGAGAATTTTGATTTTTCGGACGATCAAGAATTGAACTTCAATTTCGGATGGATAAGGATGCCAGGTTAAATATAACACCGATGAAAAACCAAATTTTAAAATTAATTAATTTTAAATTAGCTTTTAGCAGAAACCCGAAATTGGGGATGTTACAGGCCTCTCCATGACGGTGCCACACCAAATAGTTAGGCATGAACCCGCTTTTGCAAATGTGATACTGCACTATATCCTTGCTGTAGTAGCTGTTATTCTCGCAGAGGGTACACGGTAATACACATATTCAGCTCCTCCAAATAATGCTTGCTTCAAGAAAGCATCCGTGATCTCGCCCCATTCCTCAGGTGCCCCCATCACTCCTCCATCCGCTATACATCGCCTTCGATCGTCACCCATTCTCAAAGCTAAACAAATGAAACGACGCCAACGCATTTAACCGTGGCTTAGGTGACAAAGACAACCCTATTAGGAAAGATGTGTTTTAAACCCACCCAGAATGGAGGTTGCATGCGACTGTGACGCAGCGCTACGAATCAACGAATTTCGGAAGATAATTCGCCGTTTCTCCAAACGCACGCTGATCGCCGGCGCGCCGGAGAACAACAGGTTATGCGATCAAATCACGCTCGATCGCCGCACGCCACAGCCCCATGCAACAACCAACATTCTCGCCGTCCAAAATACGCCGATAATTCCGAACCACGCACCTCACAAGCAATGTGAGATGCGCCGTTCCTAATCGGTGACGCTTAGGTTTCTCTCGCTCGATGCAAACCGTAAACTCTAACGCTTTTATGCAAGGCAAGAGAGAACAAAGATATATATACCATATGCAGCGAATATAAAATGAGATGAAATAACTTCAAACGAATTAATCATTACGAAGTCACCGAAATGTACAAAATTTCTAAGCATGACCTCTCTAGTAAATAGGACATCCACTCAAAGAAACAAAAAAACATTTGCGCTTATAATATACATATCAATCTCTCAAACCAACTGGAGACATTCTAGCCGTAATAAAAATGCATACACAAGTGCAACAAAGAAAGAACAAGTTGCATGATCTTGTACCTTCCTTGAATTCTAGCCAAGCCGCAGGACCCAATTTGGCTAACACACGCCTACTTCTTCACCGACCTACACAAAGAAGTAATGTGTGGCAACCGATTAGGAAACCACCAGATGGGTATATCAATAAGTTCAATAATAGATCTGCAAGGGTTTTTTTTAACTCACAACTCTTCGGAGAAATGGCTCCAAGGATGAAAAAGCTTCTACAAATCATCCAACTTGAGTGCTTCTACAATCACACCGCAAATGAAGACAACTTGCTAGGGTAAAGTGTTTAACATCCGAAAATTTATTAAAGTATGGTACAAACAAATCCTCAAGGTTGACGATACCAACAAACAAAGGAGTACACCTAACCCAACCAAGTCTTAAATTTGCAAGTATTAACTTTTGTGCTTGAAAGTTGGTGATAATTTTGTACCATCACCTTTAGTGTGTGATTTTATGGGTTTAAGTAATTATAGTAAAGTATGAACAAACCTTAGGCAAGCAGTGTTTTGCTTGCTCTTAAATGTATGGGTTGAATATTTATCATAAGTCACAGTGTTGTTTCATTGTCTAGTTTGATGGTAGTACTATAAATCTATATTATTTTTTCTTGCAAGAAAAATATTTCATGCTTTAGTAACCAAGGTAGTGCTTATAAGTAACTACAACAATAATATGGTGTTTGTCTTGATCTTTGCGAGCTTGAAATCAAGACGAAAAGCGTTTCTGGACGTGACAATGAGAGCTTGGCCCCATATTTACTCCACCACCATCGCCATCAAGTCAAGTCGATGCAAACTTATCCCAAAGAGACCTTGAAGATGTGCATTTGCATACATATACCTTGCAAGAAACGAAGGAAGCTTTTGATGTGGCTCACAACAAAGATAGAACTTCTTTCAATCTGTTCTTTCATCTTCCTCGGAGACTAGTGCAAATTTGTTGAGCAAGTGCAAATTGTATTTATAAAAGTTACCTCCACAAAATGACTTGCTCTGCTCAAAGGGCAGCGTAAAGGTGGATGTGTTCAAAGGGCGGGCGGCGCGTGGGCGATGCAAGGGCGCCGGGGGCGACGGCGACGGGCGCCGGGCGGGGCGACATGCAAGGGGCGCCAAGGGCGAAGGGGCAGCAAGTAAGGCAGGCAAGCAAGGTGGGGCATTGTGGCATGGGCGACGCAAGGGTGTTTGGCGCGAAGGAAGGCGGCGTATGGGGCAAGGTCATGGCGGGGGCGACGCAAGGCAGGGTGAGAGGAGAGGAGATCGACAGAGAGAGGAGAAGATCGAATCGACGGGTCCGTTAGGTCTAGGGTTAAGTTTTTAAATTCGTAAATGGGCCCACAATTTAATTAAATTGTGGTCTCGATTTAAAACCGATTTAATTTATATGATAAATTCGAGGTTTTTTTGACCCACGAATTTAATTAAATACGGGGTATTTTGTAAACCGATGAATTTAAATCAGAATTGCGGGTTTTTTTGGACCCACAATTTAAAAAACCCACAAATTTTCTCCTGTTTCTTGTAGTGATAGTAGTGTCGCGGCAAGGAAAATTGGCACACCCAGGACTTTTTGTTTTATTTAAAATTTCTGTTAATTAGGAAAAATCAATAAAAACTTGCTCTTACTATCTCATCTTCATCCATTGGACATTTACTATTTCGAATGATTATAATAATCAATACTCCATAAATTTCAAATTGAAGCATGTCCTTCAGACAAAATGTTTATATCACAAATTGAAGCATGTCCTTCAGACAAAATGTTTATTTTAAAATTGAAGCTTGACCTTCATACAAAATAAAGCATATCCTTAATTACACAACTAAGTTACAATCCCGACCTTCGTTATGATCGCGGCAGATGTATGTAGCTTCCTCTATGTCTTCCATGAGACCTAGGTCGATGTTCTCACCGAAAGGAGGAAGCTCATCAAACCGGTTATAGTCTTCCTCGTCGACTACATTCTCAACTCCCACAATCCTTCTTTTTGATTGAAGAAGCACGTATGCCCTTGTCACCGGATCCCTTACAAAGAAAATTTGTGTAACGGCATTAGCAAGTACAAATGGTTCTTCTCTCAGATCCGACGTGTTTGAAGTCCACTAGAGTGATACTGCATTTGTCGATGTTCACGCCTTAGGTAGCCCGACTCACTAGCACCGAAAGAGGGGACCTTCAAAGGCCCATAGTCAAGCTCCCAAATCTCTTCTATGAACTGTGAGTACGCCTCGCATATTGCCATTCTTTGCCATAGGCATCTATACGGACCCCATTGCTCGTTGGTGCTCTTGTTATCTTGTGCTCAGATAAAATGTATATCCATTGATGTCGATCCTTCAAATGTCAAAATTGTATATGATGGTCCCTTAGCCAGCGCTCTCAATTGAGCGCACTTTGTTTGCGTATGCACCATGTATCTAAGCAACCAATCTCTAAAGTTATCTCTGTGCTCTCTCGCGATCCAAACCTTAGACTTACATGGGTTTTCTCTTCGTAGAATGTTCTTGTGCATCTCGACATACGGGGCCGCTACAACTGATTGGTGCAGAATCAGAAATGTGCTTGCGTGAATGAAGCACAATCATTTGTACTGATCGATTTCGACCTAATATCCCTTTCCTTGTAGCCTCCTTCATGGCGAGATACGCACACCAATCGGTTTGAGATCCATGTAATCGATGCAGAACTCGATGACCTCCTCGGCCTCCAACCTTCGCAATGCACCCTTCCTACGATGTCGATTACTGAACATATTTCTTCACAACCCCATGAACCTCTCGAAGGGTACATCCGATGTAGAAACACAGGCCAAGAAACCGTATTCTTTCACAATATGAACAATGAGATGGACCATAATATCGAAGAAGGATGGAGGAAGCACATCTCAAGCCGGCATAGAGTGTGGATCACGCCTTGCTACACTTTTATCCGCTTCAACGATCGATTTACGATCTGTGAAATCGCTGAAGAATGAACACAACTTTATAATTGGGTCTCGTGACTTTCTCCGCGTAACACCCCTAATTGCTACAGAAGCATCTGTGTCATCATCACGCGGGCAATCATGAGACTTCATACCAACTAATTTCAAGTCTTTCATTGAGACTAGCCTCTTTATGTTGGCGTATCAACCGAACGAAACTTTGACTCGTGCAAGCACTCACACACGCTAATTTTCTCAATCTTGCTTAAAGTGTAGCAAGTCGTGGAAGGTATTTTTTCCTTGGCCCAGTCTTCATGATGCAGCTCCTTCCGAGTTTCATATCTTTCAGTCCATCTGCCTTTTGAGTGTATCTTTTATTTTGCCTGTATGTCTAGTAAAATACCAAGCAAGTCATCACACACGCTTCTTCTCTATATGCATGACATCGATAGCATGTCTAACATCTAGGTGCTGCCAATAAGGTAGGTCCATAAATCTGATCTCTTTTTCCACAAAGGAGTCAGATCACCGAACTCAGAATCGATGTACTTCCCTCCCTTTCCATGGATAATTTTAATATCCTTTACTACGCAAATATCTCTTTGCCGCTATGATGTTTCGAGTGAAGCGGTCTTCTTTGTATCGTCAAAAGCTCTCTTGTTGTTGCGATACGGGTGGTCCTTGTGAAGGAACCTCACGATGTCCGATGTAACACATTTTTCGACAATATTTCAACCACCGGCTCCCAGTATCACCCATGCAATGCATGCATCCATTGAATCCTTTTATAGTCTGGCCTGAAAGATTGCCAAGAGCAGGGTAATCATTGATGGTTACGAACAACAACGCTCGTAGCATGAAGTTCTCTTTGTACTCATCCCATACCTGCACAATCGTTGTTCCACAATACCGTAAGATCATCAACCAAAGGGTTTGAGGAACACATCAATATCGCTGCCGGGTTGCCTCGCCCTTGGATCAATAACGCATCATAATGTACTTCCACTTCATGCAAAGCCAAGGAGGAAGGTTGTACATACATAAAGTCACCGCCAAGTGCTATAACGACTACTCATGTTGTTAAAGGATTCATCCCATCCGCATCGAGTCCGAACCTTATATTCCTCATATCATATGCAAAGTGTTTCTTGTATTTTCTATCGATATTCCTCCACTGCGTGGAGTCAGCAGGGTGTCTAAGCATTCCATCCTTTTTACGCTCCTCGGCGTGCCATCGTAGCAATTGAGCATGCCTTTTATTTGCAAACAGACGCTTCAGACGGGGGATTATAGGGAAATACCACACCACCTTGGTCGGAGGTCTTTTCTTCTTACACGGCCCCTCGATATTGTCATCGCCGCTTATACCGAGATGCCTTGCAAACGGACATGCATCCAAATTTGCAAACTCATTGCGATACAATATGCAATCGCTTGGACATTCGTATTTTTACGCACTTCCACCCAACAGTAAACAACTCGCTATTCTTTGGCACGTGGTTGCCGCAACACGCTACCCTCCGAAGGACATCTCAAAGAAACCTAACGACTCCGTGAAACTCTTGTCGGACCAACCATTGCTTGCCTTCAATCGCAAAGACAGTAAGCACAACATGCGCTTTTTGAACTCCTCTTTGCGGCTTGGGTACAAAGGTGTTGTAGAATCCTCTACCATACTGCTGAAACTTCGAAAATTCCTTTCACTCGTGAGGTCCTCCTCCCCATCATGCAACATCTGTTCTAGATCATCTTCATGGTTATCGGCGAATGTCTCTTCATGGGTGTCAACGAACGATTTTCCACCGCGGTCGAAGTCGTTGTCTTCATCATCATCAATCGATGCCCTTCACGCACAATCCCATCTTCACCATGCTCGGTCCAACAGTATAGGCAGCTTGAAACCCTTCAAGCAAGTGTGCACGGATCGCCTCAAGGTTTAAAAATTGCTTCTCATTCTTGCAATTGATGCACGGCAACAAATATAGTCCATCACTTATTTGACTTGTATGTCGCTGCTGTGCGCCGTAAAAACTTGTCACACCGTTAAAGTACTCTCTATCGCGACGGTCCGCTTCATACATCCATCTTCGATCCATCTACAAATATTTACAACAAATAAAATCTCAGTAAATCAATAAGTGCTCACAAATTGTTTTATACATTTAATTTGTGATGTAGTGCTAATTAATCTAGAAATTTTCATTACTTATAAATCTATATCCAAATCTCGAGTGTAAAACCGATTAAATAATTGCTATTAGTTATATATAATGGTCCATCCAACAAATTTGAGTACTACTGTCTCCTCTTCTCTCATTTCAGTACTATTTTATCAAGGAGTATTGGATGACGAACATAATTCTTTTATGCATGGCCTTTTTACATCAATTATATACCTTTTCATCCAATCGACATTTACTTTTTCTGGATGATTATAATAATCAATACTCCATACATTACAAATTGAAGCATGTCCTTCGTACAAAAATGTTTATATTACAAATTGAAGATTGACCTTCATACAAAACAAAAAGCATATCTTTAATTATACAACTAAGTTACGATCCGACCTTCATGGTTATCGATGAACGCTTGGCTTTGACGTGGTTGCTATTAGTTATATATAAATCTATATCCAAATCTCGATTGTAAAATCAATTAAATAATTGCTATTAGTTATATATAATGATCCGTCCAACAAATTTACATTACTTATAGAAGTATTAAATTAACATACACCTAAATAAAGAAACAATTTTAAGTATTTAGATTAAACAATAGTTAATTATGAAGTGCTACCACATTTAAATTCAATCAACGATTAAATGCAATCACTATACATATAAAAGTTGGTAATTTCAAATCTAAACTCCAGACACAAATATAATTGTGTTGACTAGGCAATTAATAATTCGATCACAACCTACAAAATATAGAACGTAATATCCATCTAAACAATATACAAACCTTAGATCGGTTAGAAATGACAAATTACACCAAATTTGAGAGCAAAATTCACCCTCTCCACCCTTATCGAGCAAGAACAGGCTCCTCTCACATTACGGATAGCTTGGGGAAGGGAGCCAGGTATATATAGTGCCATATTATCACTTGCCGGTTTATTCTCTTGAACCGCAAGAATATATCACCGCCGTTCTATCTCAAAACCAAGATCGATATGGCTGCCGCTTCGCGCAATTGATTTTATCATCGCCTATAATCGCTCAACCGACACTAATACATTCACCGCCGTTCTCTATCTAAACCCTAGTGATATTGAGTCGCTTCGCCTAAAAGACTTTATCGATTGCGCTTATACATACTATCGTTTTATCATCGCCGGATTAATTTATAACCGCAAGGATATTTATCACCGCCGTTTAAGTTAGAACCGCAAGGATAATATGAACCTTCAACTCCGCCGCCACTTAGTCGCTCTTCCCCATTCCTCTCGCCAAATGTTGCGCTTCCCCATTTTGCTAATCGCTATGCTTCCCCATTCTCCGCTAACCGCCGCTTTTCCCATTCCTCCTATATATAATGTGCAACACCTCAATCTGTGGTGCTCTCACAATCCACCATTGCCGCAAGAATGGTCCCACCCAAGAAGCGAGCACGTACTGGGCAATGCACTGATCCGCTGCCAGAGAAGAAGGAGGAGAAGGAGGAGGAGGAGGCGGAAGAGGAGGCAGAGGAGGAGGACGAGGGCAACGACGACGATGACAGCGGCTGAGGCGATCTCCTTCGGCGTTGGGGCAAGACCAACTCCATCACCGAATCGGATTCGGAGGAGGAGGAGGAGCACCGCCGCAACTTCGATCGGTCATCCGGCAGTAGCTCCGGCGACGAGGAGGAGGAGGAGGACGACGCACGACTTGGATGTAGTTTGCGCCATTTTGGGTTTCAACGGTTAAAAGTCGCTGGGTCTATATATTTGTATATAAAATTAGGACTAAATATGTAATTCTCGAATAAAATGTTCGAATAAAAATGTTACGATTGCTTTTGTTTTGCTAAAGTCCGGGATTGTGGCATTGTTTGAAGAAATGTAACTTTGTTCATTATTTGGTAGTCTAATGTCCTCGAGATGATTGCATGTGCCTCGTTTGTTGTCCGCAATTAGTAGTCTTTTGGGTTTGTTTTTGTGGTTAATTTCGCCGCTTATTGCTATGTGTTGTCGGGTTCGATGTCCTTTTGATCTAAAAAATTTGGGGAACAAAGAATATCACTACCGGTTTTGAGTAAAAGCCGGCGGTGAAAATGGTCTTATCATCGCCGTTAAAAACAAAATCGGCAATGATAAATCACTACCGCTTTTTGTGAACCGCACCGATATTTTCTTATCACTTGCCGTGTCTTCTAAAGCCGCAATGATATTGCCTCCATTCTTATGAAAAATTATACTATTCCTATCACCGCCGGTTGAAGTTAGAACGGCGGTGATAATATTATCACCGCCGTTGAATTTAGAACCGGCAAGGATAATATTATCACTTTCGGGTCGGGCCTACCCGACAAATGATGGGGGTCGCGATGAAGCAATGCAGTAGTAGTGTTCCTATGATCCTGATGAATGACGGATGGATAGATAAGAAGTCTCTGAAGATCACCAGGTCTTCGGTGAATCCAAAACTGTGAATAAATTAGGAAAAATCTAAAATACCCTGATGAATAGATGGTTAGATTTGATTTCTAATCCCACTAATTCTACGTGTGTTATCCACCTTAAAATCTTTTTCCGGAAAAAGCGCTTCTTTTGGTGAAAACTTTATGAAATCCACGTGTACAAGTTTTCAAAAAATCTCAAAAAATTACCATACATAGAGGAGGTGAGCTTCTATTTTTTCATATCTTTCAAATGCGATTGAGTTTGGTTTTCAAATTTTGCAGGGTTGTAGAAGCTATGTCCCTACATATGGTAATTTTTTGAGAATTTTTGAAAAGTTGTACATATAGATTCACAGAGTTTTCATGGTAAAAAGGGTTTTCATTAGATATGTTGCCTATAACTTGCTCTATATTGTCTCCCCAGGCCTACCAACAACAACTTGATTTTTACATGCAATCCTCCTGTAGCCTCCTGTGTCCCCCTTATGGGCATTCTGCAGACTCAAACCTCTTCTCCAGGCTAGGGGACACAATCAAGGATTGAAATTTTGTTTTCGTTCGAAATATCGGAAGTGGCCGAAGAACAGAATCTCGGTGAGATTTAGAAATTTATGACAAATTCTGGACAAAACGCAAAAACGGATTTTCAAATCTGTTTTTTTTATCGGTAGAACCGAGATCTCAGCCGGTTTTGCCGAGATCTCGGCAAAATTGGATAGAGCAAAATATGATAGAAATGAAGTCAAACAATTTTGAAATTTCTTTTGGAGATATCTGACACATTGGTGATGTTTCTATAAAAATTTTAGATAATTATGAAGCATATAGAATTTTTAAAAATTCAAATATTGCTACTGTCCTGATAAAACGTTGACCAGTAATTTTGAACCAAATGAAAAATGGATAAAATACATTAGAAATATTTGAAATTTTTTGTACATGATTCTGACATATCAGTAATCTTTTCATAAAGTTTTTAGGTGATGGTGAAGCTTGAAGGATTTTTAAAAATTCAAACAGCGGTAATGTCCGGATGGAAAATGGTTGAAAGTTTGTTAGAAAATTTTGAAATTTTGATTGGATGGTTGTGATGCATCATTAACTTTGTCATAAAATTTTTAGATGATTATTAATCTGTGAAGTTAGAAATTTCGGTAGCATTTCGACTGAAATTCGAATTTTGAGAGTCATAATTGAAAACGATCAATGTATATTTACATAACAATTAATAGGCATAAAATAAAATCGATACATATGACAATTTATCACATATTTGCATTATAATAAAATCAATATATATTTGCATCATGTACCTACAAGTAGTCGTATGCCTGTGGTGCAAACTCCACCTCCGCGTTATCAACAATAACCTCGTGATACATCATCTCGCGTTGTTGGTTGTATTCTTCCCAGATCATGTCCCGTGGTAGGTAGGCAGACTTTCAATGTTCATAATGAGCCATCCAGGTGCTATAATTTTCTGACTGGTGAAGGTACCTGACACTGATAGAAGAGTGTCATGTGTACAGATCGGTGCATGGATCAGTGTAGTCAAACGGCCAAGAGATGCTCGATTCGTCATAACTTTGTCTGTAACCGTACCCACGCTGATCCCATCCATAGGGCATCAAACCGTACCCACTATGTTCAGTTGGAAAGTCCAAATGGTTGGAAGACTGACTACTACACCATGAGCTTACATCATCCTGTGGTTGTGTTGCCTGCCGTCCACCCCACCACTCAACGTACCCTTCCCCTACTATGGGTCTATCTCTGTGAGCCCCTCCTCGGGGCGCTACCCCCTATTGCAATCCTGCTAGTGATTGTGGCTGTGAAATGGTTTTGCTTGATACAACACGCCGTGTGAGTGGTTGCATGGATTGACTTTAATAATGATTTTGTTTGATGCAATGAGCTCATATGAGTGGTTGCATGAATTGACTTTGAGTCAAGTCATCGACTTGTGCTCGGATTTGTTTCTTGTTTATTCATGTGCAAGTGTTGCTCGAGGGCGAACGTGGTCGATGATGGGACCGGAACTAGGTTCATGGAGGAACTGAGGTTCAGGACTAGGTTCAGGGAGGAATCGAGGTCTTGGTGGTCGTGGATGTCATGCGGGACGTTCGGGCTAGAGAATATGTACATAGATGCTGGTTAGTCACGTGAGTATGGCATGTGGGCTGTACACACGTGCAGGAGTTGTTTTTGGTTATGTTGGGCCAAGTAGAGTTGTATACGAACTCTTTCTATGTTGGGAGTAGAGTTTTATTCATACTCTTTATGTTTGCTCAGTATAAATAGGGGGAGGTGTCTCTAATTTATTTTGAGTCAGGTTTTAGAGTTGTACTCTTTTATTTGGAGTACTGTAACCAGATTAGACACAGAAAAATAAAAATCCTTTGCGACCAGAGTGCTCGCGGCGTGACTGCTAGCTCCTTCCGCCACCTCTATGCTCCTGGCGAAAAGTTTAGGCGACTAGCAGCTAGCGACTAGTTAGTTGCTGGCGTGGAGATTGTTCCTTTCGGCCGAACTATAGGGACTCAAAAATCTTGTAGCACTTGCGTCCAGAGAGCTATCTTGTGACAACTAGAAAATTTGAAGATTGTGCTGAATAAATTAGCACTTTCAGGTATAAATCAAACAGAAGATAATTCATGAACACAAACAGATTGTGAAGCCTATGTATTAAACACAAGTATATTGCAGCCATGCATGTAATCAATCTACACATATGTCTCTCTAATATACTACAAAATAGTAGCAACAAGATTGGAAATAGCGGAGATATTGAAACGTACCGATCTGGTTGAACAGAACCGGAGACGTGGAGAGAAGCCGAGGACCCCGTTGCGACGACGTAGAAGACGATGAAGATCACGAACGGAGAGGAAGCAGATCGCGAGCAGTCATGCCGAGCGCTTCCCAAAAACCTTATTCGTCCTCTCCCGGTGCAAGAACTTGAGTACGGATGGTTTCAGAGACCTGCTCTCCCGTTCGCTGGTGCACGCCGGTGTACGGGACGGAGAAGACTAGATGGTGGCGCAGCGAGAGGAACTAGCAAAACCCTAAGCGTGGGAACTTCTACTCTTCTGTCGACAGAGGCGCAGCAAATAAAGGAGAATACTCAAGAATCGTCCCATAACCGAACACGACTCAAGTCGTACACAATCGAGTCTCATTTGAGTCCTTATCTCATACCGCAACCGCGATGATCCCAAGTAACAAAAGAATAAACTGCAAAAGGAGGCTGCGTCTGCGCAAGGCCCTGGACCAGATTTCAGCGGACCATTCACGCAGGTGTTGCACGCCCGCGCCCTCTGCCTCGCTCCGGCCGTGCGAGGCCCGGCCTCTGAGGCGAGGCGAGGCGAGCGCGCGCGTGTGTATTCTTTCTCCCTTTCTCCCATATGGTTCTACCATGGTGGATCACACTCCACTATATAAACTAGTGTTCACCACTTTAGATTTGCAATGTGGTACTATTGTTAGTGCACATGCCTCCTCATGAGGTGGGCCTTTGAGATTTTCTAGGATTTATTGTCTCAATTAAATGGGCTTAGCCCAAATAATCCAACAATCCCCCACCAGATCTCAAAGTCCCAATCGACAGCTTTTGCTGTTCCCAAAGTCGTTGATATACCAAATAAGTTTAAAGGACAATGGACTATGCCTTGAATTGCACCTAGAACTCCAAATTACACTCAGTCACAACTTGAACAATGGACTAAGCCTTGAATTGCAGGTTTTGTGCAATTGAGTTTCACTTAAAGCCTTAGCTGATACTTGGCTGCCAATAGGCTACCCCTCAGGTGGAGCATATAAGTCGTACTCCATGGTCTCTTCATGAGCTTACTAGAGGTTACCCAAGTCTCATAGACTGTGACTTTCAACAGTCAAGCTCATATAGGTGTGTTCTTTCAAGAATACTCTGTAGGACAAAGATATATAGGTGTGTTCTTTCAAGAATACTCTGTAGGACAACATCTTTGCTAATTAAAGCCAACAGAACACATTAAGGCAATAGCCAACTTGCCATACAGATTCAGAGAGTATTGCATCATTAGTGGAGTGGATTAGAAAAATACTCTCCTTCAGTCAACCAATAGTTTGTTCTTCCCAAATCCTAATTCACGGGATCTCCGATCACATAGGTTGGGTTACCACTATGGTATGACTCACGTGGTCTCAAACCCGGCTCCTTCGATGCATTGTGCATCACATTGCGTGATAAACCCTTTGTAAAAGGGTTCCGCCAGATTCTTAACTGCTTGGATATAATCCAAAGCTATCTCTCCGGAATTTCTCAATTTCCTAACAGACTTCAAACGTCTCTTTACATGTCTTGATGACTTCATGTTGTCCTTAGAACTGTTCACTTTGATAATAAATGTTTGATTATCACAGTTCATAAGAATAGCTGGAATTGGCTTTACAACCACTGGAAGATCCATCAAGAGTTCACGCAACCATTCTGCCTCAATAGTGGCTGTGTCTAGAGTAGTGATTTCTGCTTCCATGGTTGATCGCGTCAAAATGGTCTGTTTGCAAGACCTCCATGAAACAGCATCTCCACCAAGTGCGAATGCATATCCACTTGTGGCCTTGATCTCATTAGCATCGGATATCCAATTTGAATCACTATAACCCTCTAGTACTACTGGGTACCCGGTATAGTGAAGCCCATAATTCATGGTACCTAGCAGGTAGCGCATGACTCGCTCGAGTGCTCGCCAATGATCATCACCTGGGTTAGATGTAAACCGGCTCAATTTGCTCACAGCAAATGAGATGTCTGGCCTTGTAGCGCTAGCTAAGTACATGAGAGATCCAATTATCTAAGAGTATCTTAATTGATCCTTAGCAATTCTTTTATTCTTTCGAAGAATGAAGTTAGGATCATACGGTGTTGGAGAATGTTTGCCCTCTAAGAAGCCAAAGCGGTTCAAGACCTTTTCCACATAGTGAGATTGCGAAAATGTAATCCCACTCTCATCTTTGATTAGTTTGATGTTTAAAATTACGTCAGCCTCTCCCAGATTTTTCATATCAAAATTATGAGATAGGAAAGACTTGACCTCTGTAATTACATCAATATTTGTGCCAAAGATCAATATGTCATCAACAAACAGACACAGAATAACTCCCTCACCCCCACCATGGTGATAATATACACACCTATCAGCCTCATTAACAATAAAGCCTGCAGATGTTAAAGTTCTATCAAACTTTTCATGCCATTGCTTAGGAGCTTGTTTCAGACCATACAAAGATTTGAACAACTTACACACTTTGCCTTCTTGACCTTTCACTACAAATCCATCAGGCTGTTGCATGTAAATTTCCTCATCCAATTCTCCATTAAGGAAAGCTGTCTTAACATCCATTTGATGAACGAGAAGACCATGCGAGGCAGCCAAGGAAAGTAGAACTCGAATAGTAGTCAATCTAGCAACAGGTGGATAAGTGTCAAAGAAATCTTCGCCTTCTTTTTGGGTATAACCCTTAGCCACAAGACGAGCCTTATACTTTTCAATAGTACCATCAGGCCTAAGCTTCTTTTTTAATATCCACTTACAACCCACAGGTTTGCAACCATGAGGTAGATTTGTGACTTCCCAAGTCCCGTTAGCGAGAATGGAATCCATTTCACTACGGATTGCTTCCTTCTGATGAGTCTGCATCACGGAGATGCAAAAGCTTCTGAAATACACTTGGGAGTATCATCCACAAGGTACACAGTGAAGTCATCACCAAAGGATTTAGTTGTCCTTTGTCTTTTACTCCTCCTTGGAGCCTCACTATCATCCTCCTCAGGATTTTGCTCATGTATTTGCTCAGAATATTCAGTTTGAGTAGTTGGTTCGGGAATTATCTTAGGAGTTTGGCTAGAAGTGCTATGTACATCTTTCATTGGAAAGATGCTCTCAAAGAAGGTTGCATCTCGAGACTCCATAATTGTATCGACAAGCACGTCAGATACCTCCACTACTAAAAACCTATAGGCAATGCTGCGATGAGCATATCCTAGAAAGACACAATCCACAGTTTTAGGTCCAAGCTTGCGCATTTTAGTTATTGGTACATTGACTTTCGCCAAGCACCCCCAAGTGCGCAAGTAAGAGAGTGATGGTTTTCTCCCTTCCCATTCTTCATATGGGGTTTTCTCTTTATTCTTGGAAGGAACTTTATTCGAACATGACACAAGGTCAACAGGCCTCCCCACCATGCCTTAGATAATCCCTTGATGTCTAACATGGCATTAACCAAATCAGTTAGAGTGCGGTTCTTTCTTTCGGCAACCCAATTTGATTGGGGTGAATAGGGAGGCGTCCTCTCATGAATAATCCCATGTTCCTTATAGAATAAATCGAAATCATTAGAGAAATACTCTCCACCACGATCCGACCTAAGTCTTTTGATCTTTCTTTCCAATTGGTTTTCAACCTCTGCCTTATAGATTTTAAACTAGTCTAAAGCCTCATCTTTAGATTTCAACATATATACATAGCAGTATCTAGAAGCATCATCAATCAGAGTCATGAAATATCTTTTTCCACCCTTCGTCAACACACCATTCATTTCACAGAGATCTGAATGTATGAGTTCTAATGGTGCCAAATGTCTCTCCTCGGCTACCTGTGAGGCTTACGAGGTTGCTTGAATTGCACACAGCTTTGGCACTTAGAACTTTTAACAAAAGTAACATTTGGAATTAAATTCATACTGGCAAGCCGTGACATACAACCAAAATTGATATGACATAACCGTGAGTACCAAACATTAGCCTCACCTCCATTAGAATTGTCACAAATATGGTTCACAACTTTATTGTAGAAATCAGAAAGGGAAAAGTGGAACAAGCCTCCGCACTCATAGCCTTTGCCAATAAAAAGTCCATGTTTTGACACGACTACTTTATTAGACTCAAACACCACTTTGAACCCATCTCGACAGAGAAGGGAACCACTAACTAGGTTCTTATTTATTGAAGGGACATGATGTACATTCGTCAGTTGCACGATCTTCCCCGAAGTAAACTTTAGATCTACCGTGCCAACACCACGAACATAAGCATGTGACCCATTCCCCATTAGGACGAAGGAATCCCGAACGACCTGGTAAGAAGAGAACATCGATCTATCATCATATACATGCACATAAGCACCAATATCAATCCACCAATTGTCGGGTGACTCCTTTGAAGAACGATGAGGTAAATTACCATACCCAGAAGTTCCATCTCCAGTGTTGCTAATGGTCACATTGACAGACTTTGAGTTCTGTCCTTGATCAGCCTTTTTACCTTTGCGGTGAGGACACTTCTTGGCCCAATGCCCAGTCTCACCGCACACATAGCAAGGCATATCATCTTTGTTCACCTTCTTCTTCTTGAAGTTTATGGTCTGTTTGACTTTGTTGTTTTTCCCTTTGTTCTTACCGTGCTGTTGCACCATGAAGGAGGTAATTTGGCAATAATGCCTCCTGCCACAAACTTGTCGGGTAAGGTACACTTGAGGAGTTCGAGTTCCTTCACAATGCACTGTATTTCATGGGCCTGCTCGACCATAGAGCGGTTATCAACCATCTTGAACTCGTGATACTGTTCTATGACATACAGTTCATTTGCCGCTGCTTGATGCACGAATTTAGAAATCGGTGCATCCCACTCCTTCAGCGTCTCGTTATGTGCATGTACACATCACATGACGGCCAGTCGAAACGCTTAAGAACGGCTCCTACAAAGAGTGTATTGGCATCCTTGAACTCTTTTTTCCTTTTCGGAGTAAGGGTTCCTTCAGTTTGCGGCCGCAACCCAATAGACGTTCATAGTCAGAAGCCACAGTGACTTTGACCTACCATCTCTTAAAATGCACACGGTAAATTTTTCTCGCCTCGAGTACGGCAAAAGCCAACCATCGATAAACCAAAGTGCCTAAGATAAGGTTTTGGATTCTTTGAATAAATTAACACTTTCGGTATAAATCAAAATGAAGATAATTCATGAACATAAACTGATTACGAAGCCTACGCATTAAACACAAGTATATTGCAGCCATGCATGTAATCAATCTACACATATGTCTCTCTAATATACTACAAAACAGTAGCAACAAGATTGAAAATAGCGAGAGACATTGAAGCGCACTGATCTGGTTGAGCAGAACCGGAGGCGTGGAGAAGCGAGGACCCGTTGCGGCGGCGTAGAAGGCGATCACGAGATCACGAACGGAGAGGAAGCGGATCGCGGCAAATCACTACTACAACGAGGCTTATATCGAGACGCGACGATCACGAGCGGTTTTGAAAAACCGCTCGTAATATGGAACATCACAGAGCGGTTATGTACTCAAACCGTTACTGATGCATATATCCGACGGTTTTATATTACGGCCGTCGTGATACAAAAATATCACGACGGTTTCTAAATATAACCGTGCATGATGGCTCGATACTCATTACAGAGCGGTTTCAAGTAAAACTGTTTGTGATTTCCTGACGGTTATATAACACAACCGTCTCTGTAATATCTACTGATAATCATTACAGAGCGGTTATATTTAGAAACCGTCATGCGATATTCTTGTATCACGACGTCACGTAATATAAAACCGTCGTGATAATACCGCTCTCTGTAAAAGCGAGCCTCGATCCATCCACTTCGTTTATAGGGTTTCGGTTTCTATGCTAAGTGGTGGCTGTGGAAGTGAGGCGATTTTTTGAAAGAAAGCCATTGATTTCGAAGGGTGATATTAGATTCATTTGATTTTGGTGATCTAAGGTTAGTAATGAGTTCTCTAATTGCATCTTGTCAATTCAATATCTGGGTTTGTTAGGACAGAATTAATTTAAAGATTGTTTGATTAGATCTAGTTTAATTGTAGTTGGATCCATATGTTGTTTGTGATATTTGGTTAGTCTTGTGTTTTAATTGCATTATATTCAACATCTATCTTGATAAGGAAGGAATTTGATGATTTTTTAGATCTATCTTGTAGCTAGAACCATGTGTTGGTTGTTTGATGAATAAGGTTAGCTAGTAATGGTTCTCTTTGCATAATATAATATTCGATCATGATGTAGCTAGCTAGCTTGTTAAGGATAGAATTTAAAGATTGTTTAGATCTAGCTTATAGATCAATTCAAGTCTTTTGGTGATCTAAGGTTAGTAATGGGTTCTAATTTCATTATTATATTGAAGATTAATTTGAATTGTGTTAATTATTTCTTTGTGATGTAATTAAGGTATGTAATTGCATAATTAGTTTAAGAATGTGTGCATCGCACTACACAGTGCACTTAATATTTAACACTAAGTGTTACATGTGTAGCGTAGATGGATCGAAATTTGGATGTACGTTGAGAACCGTCTGAGTCTTTGAGTACCTTAATGGCGTCTCCACTTTCAAAAGAGCCGCAAGGATGATATGTTTAATAAGGGGTGCAATTCATGTCATGTCCATGCATTGATTGCAAAAATCAAGATGTTTGAAACTTCAGTATGAATCGAAGCACACTTGATTCAAGGGGTTTCAAAAGGGCTATACATGTTGGACCACCATGGCGAAGAGCATAATATCTGTGAAGCGACAAGTAGTGTTAATATCGTCGGCGATGTTAATGATATGTCGGATGATCATATCGATTGTGCTTCCGATGAGGACAGGTTGCGATGACAATTTGGATCGAGATGCTACGCGATGCGTATGAAACCTTGATGACGGGAATATGGGCAGTTCGAGGGCTTAATGGAGGACTCGGAGAAACCTTTGTTCGCGAGGGTGCAAGTTGAAATACACAAGGTTATCATCCGTGCTTCAACTACTCAAATTGAAGGCAAGCAACGGTTGGTCGACAAAAGTTTCCAATGTTTCGTCTATTGGCGGACATGCTTCCAGAGTGAAACGAGTTGCCGACAAGCACCTACAAAGCCAAGGTTCTTTGTCCCTTGGGAATGGAAGTAGAAAGAATACATGCATGTCCAAACGATCAGATCTGTCCGCAAAGAGTACACAAACTTGCATATATGTCCGTGCAACGCATCCGGTACAAGCGTAAGAGTCATTCAGATGATGATGGCGAGAGCATTGAGGTGAAAAAGGTCCTCCTGCTAAGGTGGCATGGTATCTCTCTGTAATTCCCCGTTTGAAGCGTTTGTTTGCGAACCCAAAGGAGGCAAAAGCTGCTGCGTTGGCACTTTGAGGAGCGTAAGAATGATGGAATGCTAAGGCACCTGCCGATTCCATCCAAAGGAGAAACATCGACAGGAGCTTTCAAGAATTCGGTGCGGATCCAAGAAATATAAGGTTTGGATTGAGTACTGAGATGGAATGAATCCTTTCGGTAACATGAGCAATGCCAGGCATAGCACTTGGCCCAGAAATCTCTGTATCTACAACCTTCCTCCTTGGTTGTGTATGAAGCGAAGTACATTATGTTGTGCGTGCTTATCCAAGGACCGAAACAACACAGGAGCGATATTGATGTGTACCTAGCTCCATTGGTGGAAGATCTAAAAACAACGTGGAGTTCTGGGTAATTTACGTATGGGATCGTATAAGCGAGAGAACTTTACTTTACCTTTGCTTGTTGTTCTGCACCATAAATGATTACCCCGCCTTGCTAACTCGTCGGGCCAGTACAAAAGGAACCAAAGCCCTGCACTCCTTTGCTTAGATGATCTGAGAGTTTATGGCTGAATTACTCCCGCAAACCGTGTACATCGTCATAGTAGGTTCCTCTGAGGAATCACCCATATCGCAAGATGAAGCAACTTTTGACGGAAGGAGCGAAAATGGTCCAGCTCCAAGGCGTTTGAGCGGGAGAGATGTTCATGACATTGTTAAGGATTTGGATGTTGCGTATGGAAAGGGATGTAAATCAAGTACCGTGAAAAGAGCATGTGGAAGAAGAGATCAATATTCTGGGACCTACCTTACTGGGAGCACCTAGAAGTTCACCATTGCATCGATGTCATGCACGTGAGAAGAATGTCGTGATGCGTGATTGGTCTCTTACTCAACATTAAGGGTAAAACAAAGGATGGTATCAACATGCGGCTTGACTTGGTCGATATGGGCATAAGACACGAGTTAGCACCGAAAGAGACTGATAAAGGCCGTGCGTGCTTGGAACACCTTGTTATACTCTGTCAAAGGCGAAAGAACTGAATCGTGCGGTGCTTGCATGGTGTGAAAGTTCCGTCGGCTTACTCCTCAACATGAAGAGACTTGTTTCGTTGCAAGATTTGAAATTAACCGCATGAAGTCTCATGATTGTCATGTCTTGATGACACGATGCTCCTATCGCAATTAGAAGTATTTTGCGGTCAAGGTCCGAGAGACAATCACTAGGCTATGTTATTTCTTTAACACAATCGCTCGAGAAGGTCATCGATCCCGGCGACTAGATGCTCGCAAGTGAGGTGGTGATGACTCTATGTAATCTTGAGATGTATTTCCCTCCATCATTTTTCGATATCATGGTCCATCTCATTGTTCACCTTGTGACGAGATAAAGATATGCGGGCCAGTGTTCCTCGTAGCATGTACCCGCTCGAGAGGTACATGGGAATTCTCAAGTCTTCGTCGGAATCGATCTCGTCCCGAGGGTAGCATTGTCGAAGGTTATGCAATGAAGAGGCCGTCGAGTTCTGCGTCGATTACATGGCCCGAGTCGAACCAATAGGTGTGCCTCGATCTCGCCATGAGGGAGGCTCCAGTATCGGGACCATCGGAAGAAAGCAATCACGCTGATTGAGTTCGTATGCTCGAGCCCATTTCACGGTTTTGCAACACATGGCTGTAGTGTCCGCCTATATCGTCGAGCACAAGCAATGGCTAAGGCAAGAGAATCCAAGACTGGCAGAGTCTTGGATCACGAGACATCATAACCTTCGGCTTCAACAAATGGTTGATGGGCGACCTATCATTTGGAGCTCGTCGATGACACACCGACATGGTTGGCAAAAGGACCAACTTTTACGGTTGTCACATGGAAAGGATATGACTTAAATGGGTACACATTTTACACGAGAGATCGGATATGAAGAGCACAAACCGAACAGCGGTGTCCGTGATAGATGCATTCAATAATACGGCTGGGTTGACGAGGAGCTCCTACTATGGGTTCATAGAGGAGATATGGGAGCTCGACCACGTGCTTTTCAAGATTCCCCTATTTGGTGCCGTTGGGTCCACCTCCAAAGACGTGAAGGTTGACAGAATGGCATCACTCTCGTGGACCTCGAACGTGTCGGATACCAAGATGAACCATTCGTATTCGCTAACCAAGTTGTTCAAGTCTTCTATGTAACCGAATTCGTCCCAACAAGAAGCGCCACGTAGTTCTTCGTGGAAAAAGGAGAATTGTCGGAGTTGAGAATGTAGTAGATGAGGAAGAGTACAATCAATTTGATGAGTTGCCACCTATCGGAAATGACATCCTGGTCCCGGAAGAACAACATGAGGAAGCAAGCTACACACGTCGATCATCATGAAGGGCTAATTTTCGTACAAAAGAATAAGCATGTGGTGGCGTAGTTATGAGAAGGGTGCATTGTCATCATGCTTACTAATTTTCATGTGTAATAATATTACATTAATGCTATTGTAAAGATGATCGACCCATCATGCTTTGTACATATCAATATGATTCCACATACATGATTCAAAGATGGCCATTCGATATAATTGATGATAAGGAATAAATTTTGTAGACTATGGCAAACAAGAACAGAATCGATCTTGTCTACTTTAGCAATATGGAAATAGTTGTATGTGATTGCTCTCAGATTTTAGGGTTTGAATTGAGGATTAGAATCTCCACATCAACCACAAGATCCTATATTACGTTAATCGACAACTTTCCCGTAAGATACAACAAAGTGGCATGCATAAAAGTCGATCGAATCGAACCGACAAGTGAATGTCGATTGACAGGTACATATCACAGACGGTTCTTTAACATAACAATGCAGGATGTTATTTGTCACGAGCGGTTATGTTACCTAACCGTCTGTGATATCTCAACATCACGAGCGGTTCTATTATAGAACCGTCTGTGATATCTCAACATCCTGCATCGTTCTATTATAGAACCGCTCGTGATAATACATCACATGCACCGTTATATTTTAGAACCGCTCTGTGATGTGCTCTCTATATATCTCCCAGCGAGGCTCATTCACGCCGTGGCAAACCCTAACTCTTTGAGACGTTTTGTGTCCATTGGCGGCCTCCCCTCCGGCGTCCTCCCCTCGGCGTTCTCCCCTGGGCGTCCTCCCCCTCCCGTCCTCCCGGCATCGACGTGCTCCCCATCGCTCCCCTCCTCCCTACTGACGCGGTTCCCTCGGCGTCCTCCCCTCGGTGACCTCCCCATCGTCGTCCTCCCCGCAATGACGCGCTCCCCATCGTCGTGTTCGCCTTCTTCCGAATGCAGCATCGGTGCTGTTCGTGTAAAGTGTTGCGCATCTTTCTTTCTTTCTTTCTCATTGGTCAGGGTGATTGGTATCGCTCTATGAGTATCGATGAACCGATCGAGTATTCGGGGACTAGCCATCGAGCTAGAGGCCGTTTCTCGTCCGGAGGCTCGGTTTTGTTCTACTCTCGCCGCTTTCGATGATGATTCAATTAAATGAGGCTATATTGATCGCTAGTTAGTGAGTTCATTCGTGATTCAAAGACTGCTTAGATCATTGTGTCTAGAATTCAACTTGGTCGCTGTTCTTCTGCTGTATGTGATATGCTATCACGTCTGTGATTCAAATCTTATACTCGTACTTATTTACGCTTGTCCGCTGTGGTGGATGTCCTAGTTTTAGGGAGGTCTTTGCCGAAATTTTTATTAAGTTCTAGCAACCTCCTAGTTCGCTTGTCTGCTTGTTCAAGAGCTTTTCATAGTCCATAGTTGAGTTCTAGTGAATCAATTTTCTTAACGATCTTTGATTGCGTAGATTCACTAATCTCATATTTGTATACCTTGTGATATATTGTTGAAATTGATGTTGGAGGGTTCTTAATTAAGAGCAACCCATCAATTTAGATAATCTGAGAGCAAAGTTGCTTATAAGCTAGTCCTTTGTGTTATCTTGTTTATGTCATACCTCTTGTGTGTGAATTATGTATTCTCATATATATGCTTAAGAGGAATAATAAACAAAGTCTTGCTCTTATACTCGCACTTATTTCTCGCATGCTGCCGTGGTGGATGTCCTAGTTTTAGGGGAGGTCTTTGCCGAAATTTTTATTAAGTTAAAGCAACTTCCTAATTCGCTTCTTTTGCTAAAAGGATAATAACAAGCCATTTAGGCTAGTTCTTTTAAAAGGCTAATAACAAGCCATTTAGGCTAGTTCTTTTAAAAGGCTAATAACAAGCCATGGTATCCACAAACTTATTTACTCTAATTTGATTTTATTTGTTCTTCTCTTTAGTTCGCTTTGAAACTATTTTAACTTATAAAGAAGATGTCGCCCTCTAATCCATAAATGCGAAGGACATGATGTGCCCTCAAAAGAAGAATGGACCCTGCATGCTGCAAGAGGACCAAACAAAGGCCAGCAGAACCGATATACCATTACAGAGATCGATCCAAAGGATGGGGCCCTAGAAAGCCAAAAAAGGCAAATAATGCATTTGAGTATGTGCGGGATAGTAGCACGAACGGGTTCCGATCACGCTATCTTTCCCGAGGTTGGTGACTATTGAGGCTCGCAATGCCTTCCGACGGAAGTTCTTTCATCGCTCAACATTCCGTAAGAATTCACTCCCCTAGTGCGACGGTATGCCTTTGCTGCGGCGAGAAAGGCATGGAAGACCTTCAAGCATACGCTTTTTAGTGACTACGCCAAGAAGAATATAGATCCATACTCTAAGTATGGGTTCATTGATGCGACATGTGGCGTTTTTGTTGAGATGAAGACGATGCATTAAATGCGGCCAAAGTGAAGCAAACAAGGCCTTGCGGAGCAAGGAACACTCACCCCACAGACACCTATCGCAAAATTACTCACCGGTAATCACGCTTCCTACGCATATGGTCGTGTAAGTTGTTCCGTGTTTATATTGCTATTGGAATGGCTTAGGCTAACCTTTTGCAATCTTGTAGAGCGTTCAAACACGTGAAAGATTGGACTAAACTACAGCATGATTTAAACTTTCCAGTATCCGCTATACACAACAATTCTATATCAAACCCTGTAATAGTGACTCTAGAACTAATCGTAGGTTTTATTTGCAGTGCCACCAGCAAGGTCCGGGAAATAACCTATGTGGATTTTATGTTTGCTACAACATGCAAACCATCGTCGCTAAAAAAGTAGCAATCACAGCTTAAAAGCTGCGTTGGTCGAGGCCCATTTGAGCAACATTAGAGGAAAGTTTGTTTCTTCCCGCCACCGGAAGTAATACATAAAAAAGGCGTGTTCCACGAGACTCGATAACTTCGAGTTGTACAATTGTCAAATGGTATTCATTAATTCGAAAATATGTCAAAAACTTGTGGTTATTCTTGTTTGTACGATTCATTGTATTGTCACATGATATTATCCTTAATACATATTTGCTCATCTTGAATGCAACAACTTAACAATGTCTTGCTTGTTAGAACTAGATGTTTTTCCTACACCCTCATGAGAACCTCCATTATTTATGGTTTGTTGTTCAAATTTCCATCTACTTAGGTATTCTGCATCAATATTTACAGACACGGCCAGTTATAGATGTCGAATTGAATATCTGCACTTCTATATGCATTGAGGCAACAGTTTGTCCGTCGTGATAGACTTAAAATATAAACATTTGTAGCGCTTTTCTCCTTCTTATGATAATGTTGATGGAACTCCACTAATAAATCAACCAAGACCAGCTGTCTTCTTCCTGCATACACTTGTCCATCCAAGATCCTCCGCTCCTCTTCTCCATTCAAGTCGGGTGTTCCAAAGTCCTTCCGGCATGGAAGACCCGACTTTGCAATCACATTTGTTCAATCTTTAATTACCCTACCTAAAGTAATCTATCAAGTACATCTACAATTTTTACCAAAGTACCATGTTCGATCTCCCACCGTGGCACAGACGGTGACGCCGCATAAGAGCATGTCGTCGGCTACTCAAGACCGTGGCACTACGGTGACCTGCAAGAAAGCCACTTCAGATGGCATGAAGCAAATCACACACTCTAGTGTGTCGGTTCGATGGAGAAGACCGTGGTTGCTGCCGCCTCGCCATCTTTGCAAGGGTCTTGGTTGATTTATTAGTCGAGTTCCATCAACATTATCATAAGAAGGGAAAAAACTACAAATATTTATATTTTAAGTCTATCCCGATCGGACAAACTGTTGCCTCAATGCATATAGGAAGTGCAGATATTCAATTACAACATCTATAACTCGGTTGTGCCTTATAAATATCGTTGTAGAAATATTGATGGAAATTTCAACAACACCATAACTAATGGAGGTTCTGCTGGGGTGTGAAGGTCATCACAGCATTTTATTTGAAACCGCTCATGATAAGTTCTGTAAGGACCCGAATTCACCAATTCGGATCCACCGTGTATGCCACACTATTCCCGTGATCAACGCTAGTGCACACGCTTAACATCGGTAAGCATCACATCATACACAACGATAATAACAATAAGACTTCATTTATTTAATATAACTAGTGTATGATCTTATGATCACTTACATTTATTCGGCCTCATAGGGCAAGACTAAGATAAAATAAGACAAATGCAAATGAAAAAATCGTAGAAGACGTAGTGACTCATCGATACACCACAGGCGTGATCGACAAGGCTTGGCCTAGTGACTCGCGCCCACCGAAAGTCCTCCTCAAGCACAAAGCATTTACTCCTCCACTTGTATTGGTTGTTAAGCAAGGGTGAGTACACCAACACGTACTCAACAAGTTGTGCATGAGATGCAATTCTATTATAGCTATATGCGTGCTTATTCCAAAGGAATGGCTAAGTGGCTCATAAGATAAGAAAGATTTAAGAACAATATAGTACATAGATTGAAAAAGACAAGAAACAAATAATAACAAGTAAATAGATTCAGTGATTCTCAAATAAACCCAAGTTCTCCATCCTAAATCAAGTTCCTTTATCCACATGGCATCCCGCCATCCCATCCAGTTGTTCATTTTAATTAACTACCCCTTGACTGTAATTCCCGAGCATTGCTCAATACCGTGAGCACGGCTATTCGAATAGTTTGTACACTCTGCAGAGGTTATGCACTTTACCCACACGACATGATAATCTCCTTGTTGCCAAGCTATTAGCACACTTCCTTAGGTATGCCGGCAGAGAATCATGACAAAGCCTTTACAATGCATCCTCTTAACCCAGTGTTACCCGCTAAGGTTTCAACAACTGAAGGGCTACGCCACACTACAGAGGCCCCCTCTTGCGCCATGTGAGTTTCCCGTACACCTGCACTCACACCACCATGATAGCACTTAAGTTAAGCATTTGCAAATTAGTCGCCTAAGTCATCCCATACCGTATATGTGGTTGCATGATAGACTCAGGTCAAAGGCTTGCAAGGTTAAGTCCTTAACTGACTGAGGCAAGACTAACCAGAGATAATCTCAAATATCCAAAACCAATAAAAACCAAATACGACCGCCCAGTTGCCACTCTTGGCCCACCAGAAACAATCTTGCCACTTGCCCCAGTCTAAATGAATTTTCCATCCCAGTTGATTACCAAGCACAAGCACCACGTGCTATCCACAATTCAACATCGTTGTGTGACCTCCTCGCCACAACAACTCAATCTCATCGTGTGACCACACATGACACACAAATTCATATCCTTGTTCCATATTCCATTAGTCAAATTTAATAATCAACATTCCATGTACATGTGATGACGTGGCATGGCTAAGCAATTCTAATTCTGTTCTAACCATCCATGTTGATTTCATTATTAACCAACTATAATTAACCAACCTAGGGTGACAAGTGGATCATGGCATACAACTAGCAAGGTAGGGTATAATTCAAAGGGTACAATAGCTAATCCCAAATTTATGTTAAAACCCTTTGTACGCATAAAATAACAAGTAATTAAGTAAATCAAAATAGCATGCAATCTAGTTTATGGGTGCAACATGATCAAAGCACAACTTGCCTTCGTTAAGCTCACGGTATTGTTCAAGATTGCTCTTGAAATAATAATCCTTCTTCGACACCTCGCTCAACTCAACGCCTCTGCCGAATCGAGAGAAATAGCAAATAAACACCAAGAACAAATAGCAAATGAACTCGAAAATTCAAATAAAATCCACCATTGGAAAGATCTCAATCTCACAAACTTTTCAAATTCAATTACCCAAATCGGAGTTAAAATGCAAAAGATATAGCATTTAGAAGTTTTGAAAATAAACTAAACTCGAATTAGAAATTCTAAATCTTTCCTAATTATTTTTATAAAGAAAATCCGAATTTTCCCGCTTCCTACCGGTACGGACAAAACGTGGCGAAATCTAGACTGATGAACTCAATCTAACGGTTACGGGTAAATCTAGTACGTGGCCTAATATCAACCGCCCGACTTAAATACAACGGCTGATATTTAATCTAAGACACTTACCGATTCCGCAGTGACGTGGACGAATTCCGTACGCTTGATTACGATCTGACGGCTGACGAAGCTCCCGATCGGCAATGAAGCAACGGCGACTTGAATTCACCGGAGACGAAGACGATGACCTTGGCGACAACACGGCAGCGTGCGCTTCAGAAATCTCCTGACGACGCTGACTGTTCCTCGCGAATTCCCACGACCGCTGGTGCGACTAGCTCGAGACGCTTCTCGATCCCCTTTGCTGCTCGCTCCTTTTGGCGAAAACTCAGCGTGTCCTTCTCCCCTTCTCTTTTTTTTCCGCTCGGTCCTGGCGACACCTCGCGCTGGATTTAAATACTGCGCGTCCTACTCCCGCCTGAGCCGGACTCCAATTCCTAGACGACTCGGCGCTGGCACCAATTTGGAATTTGCTACGCTTCCGGAGACCACGGAAAAGAAATTCGGCGCCAACACCTGCGAGTCCCACTCGAGCACGATTCAAATTTCCAACCCTGGCGGCAACACGGTGCTCCCGCACTCTCCCTGCGCCACGTCGTCCTCTTTCCTGCGCGCCCGGAGGAACTCGACGCCAACACGTTTTAAATCCGCCACGTGCTGCGCTCGCCGGAAGGACTCCGATTCCTGCCAAATTCGGCGCCAACGCCAGAGTTTGCCTCGGCCACGTGATGCTACGGTCCTTCTCCCGCAGGACATTGGCTTCAGCACTGGTGCTAAGGATTCGAATCGGCTACGTGTTGAGGAAAACGGAAGGAGTTCCCGCATGCAGCAACTCTATTTCCAAATCGTCCGATTAGCAATCTAGTCCTAATCCGCTTCAATCCCAAAAATACTTCGAGACCTTCTATACCCAAATAAAATATTTTTGGGCAGTCTTTATATTAAATTTATATTTAGTTTTCGACAGGAGGCAATATCAAGTAAATCTCAGGAAATTCCAATAAATCCAGAAAATTCACAAAATCATAAATTGCCATAGAATAATATTTAATAATTAAGAAGTCAAATTTTTGGGATGTTACAAGTTCATATCACAGACGGTTATGATTTGAAACCGTCTGTGATAAGTTAATATCACAGACGGTTGTGATTTGAAACCGCTCGTGATATTTAGTTATCACGCGGTTGTAATTTTAAACCGCCTATGATATTTAGTTATCACAGACGGTTACAAATCATAACCGCTCGGATAATTAAATTTCACTGACGGTTTATTAATACAACCGCTCGTGATATATATTTTCTCGACGGGTAGAGAACCGCTCGATGATCTCCTTCATCACGCATTTATTGTTACCGACGGCTCACAAAACCGCCTCTCGGCGACGCTTATGAACCGTGCTGTGATGATGTTTTCGTAGTAGTGAGTCATGCCGAGCGCTTCCAAAAACCTTATTCGCCCTCCCCGAGCAAGAACTTGAGTATGGATGGTTTCGAGACCGCTTCTCCCGCTTCACGGTGCACGCCACGACGGACGAAGAAGACTAGATGGCGGCACAGCAAGAGGAACTAGCAAAACCCTAGGCGTGGGAACTTCTACTCTTCTGTCGACAAAGGCGCATCAAATAAAGGAGAATACTCAAGAATCGCTCAGAATCGAACACGACTCAAGACATGCCACGATCGAGTCTCACATGAGTCCTTATCTCATACTGCAACCGCGATGATCCCGAGTAGCAAAAGAATAAACTGCAAAAGGAGGTTGCGTCTGTGCAAGGCCCTAGACCGGATCGCCCCGCCCCGCCCGGCGAGGCGAGGCGAGGCGAGCGCGTGCGTGTTTATTCTTTCTCCCACAAGGTTCTACCATGGTGGATCACACTCCACTATATAAACTAGTGTTCACCATTTTAGGCTAGCAATGTGGTACTATTGTTAGTGCACATGCCACCTCATAAGGTGGGCCTTTGAGATTTTATAGGATTTATTGTCTCAATTAAATAGGCTTGGCCCAAATAATCCAACAGATTACACTCGGCGGCGCATGCATGTTTTAGCGACTTCCAGGGCAACTAGAAACAAGAGGTGGCATGCAGAAGTACTAGAGGCAAAAGGAACGGCGCTAATATACCATCGTGCGTTCGCTTGGTCCGGCGCGTAGTTGGAATTTAGTCTGGAGTTTGGTCCGTTATGGCTTCTGAAGATCGTGTTTCGTCATTCTTTGATTGGGTCATCTTGCAAAGGTAATATGTCTAGATCCACAGATCTGATCGAGTTGATTTTTCTGGGTTAGCTTCAGAATTGAATCTAGTTTCTACAGTTAAAATTTCACATCAATCGAGTGGTTCGATTTTTGGGAATCACTGTTTTAGTGAACATGTGTCAGGCTGTTTTTATTTGGTCCGACGTAAATTGATTTGGTTTGCTAAGTAGAAATTTGGTCCGGCGTACATGTAAAACTTTCTATCTGGCATGAAGTTTGGTTCGGCGTATATGTAAAAATTTGGTTCAGTGCGAAATTTGGTCCGACGTACAAGCAAAAATTTGGTCCGGCGCAATAAGGTTTTTGTTGAATCCGAATCATGCAATTTGAGTTCGATTTGGGTTGTGTCAAAAATCATAAAATTTTGAATTTAGCTTTCGCGCAATCATTCACCCCCCCTCTGATTACTATATTAGTATATTTCGATCCTACAGTTTGTTGCTTGATTAGTTAGCAGTGTGTTGACACCAAAAACGTGACGAAGGGTTTTTGATCGCAACACACCTGATGAACACTGGGTTCAAGTGTGCCAAGCGTGCCAATCGATTTGACCCTGCAATCGATAAGGAGAAATTGTGAAGTTCGATCTAAGCCAATTTTGAAGATTAATCGGCTAAATCAGAATCAGCCAAAGGCCGATTAAAAGGTAAACAGATTAACTGTTCAAGGTTAATCAGAAGGGTAAAGGTAGATGAATTCTGAGAAGGCGATGCGCAACAAAACAGAATAAATCAGACCTGAAGAAATCGAAGACGATCAAACAATCAGCGATATGCAACTTTATTTGATCGATGTCGACTTACAAAAGAGTATTACAAGACTAAAGCTATAAGAAAACGAAAGTTGGCAGATGTGATTTGCTGTGGATGCTTCTTCAAGTAGCCTATGCTCGCCTTATATACCCGTCAGCCGATCCGAGTCCTGTTCTGCTACGACAACACAATCCGAGTCGGCTATGGTTTCCTATTTGATCTCCTGCTTCCAAGTATTACCCGTATGCTATCCAAACTTTCCAAAGGTACCCCGTGCCTTATCCAAACTCGTGATTTCTGCCGATTCATCCCACACTTGCCAAATTCTGGTGCAAACATATGCCCCCTTTTTGGAAGATAACTTGTTATCTTTCAAAAATCCATCGGCTTCTTCCTCCATCGGCTTTAGGAATTACCCAAGCAACCGCTGCATTAATTGCGCCGTAAAAATCTCAGTGCGTTTTAATTGCATGTGTCGCCTCGAATTCTTTTCCCGCCACTTTTCACTTTTCACCGTGCTATATATATGCGGGACCCCCACGATCATTTTCATGCCTTCGAGCTCTCGATTCGTCTTCAATCGGCTTTTCTGCTCAATCGACTTCTCTTCTTGCGACTAGGCCTTCAATTTCCTCGACAATTTGAATGGACTCTTCGAAGGTATTCATCCCGATCCCAGAAAGTAATGATCAGTATTACTTAGGACCGGTAGGGAATCTAGATGCTGATACAGTGATTAATGAAGAAATCCCTAGGCTTCCTTTATCGGCAAAAGGTTACAACGAGCGTATCGGGGAAAAGTTTTAGAGTTCGCCGACCGACTCTCAAGGGATGGAGAAGTCGGTATATCGTGAGTGTCGGCTCAGAAGAGAGGGGAATGGGAGAGGATGGGTATAGCCGAATGCCTCCCTTTAAGCTTAGCCAATCCAGAAGCCAATGGGCCCTTGGTGGCCACGGCATGTTATTTCTGGTCAGACACTTTCAATGCCTTCCTTTTCCGGACTGGCCCCATTGGCCCAACACTTCTAGACATAGCAGAGTTGTGTTGTCTTAGGCCCGATGGTGAGCAAATATCGGCTTTTAGTGGGAAACCTAAGTACAAGTTAATCCAATCCAAAGGTGACCACCCAACACTTCTAGACATAGCAGAGTTGTGTTGTCTTAGGCCCGATGGTGAGGAAATATCGGCTTTTAGTGGGAAACCTAAGTACAAGCTAATCCAATCCAAAGGTGAAGGGTGGTCCAAATACATTCAGCACAATAACAAGGTGAATGGGCTAGTATCGGATGAAGAGCATGTTGCATTCCTTAATCTTTGGTTAGAAAGATTCTTGTTCTGCGGGGCTTCCCTTGGGCTGACTCAAGTTTATCAATTGGTGGCAGAGCAGCTAGTAGAAGGTCATCAGCTGGCTCTTGGAAAAATGCTTCTTGGGGCCATTTATCAGATGATGCATGTCATTACGAGTCGGCTCTTTTCCGGATTTGCACAGTTTGTCGTCGGTAATATAGGTGGCCCATTATGGTTTGTTCCACTCTGGCTTTATAGCATTTTTAGTCGATCGCTTATCTCTGAATCTCTGGAGGACTCAGCCTTTCCTCGCGAAGATTATCCCGAAGGTGCTATTCCGCAATATAGAGCCAGCCGATCGCATGGAGAGAGACTTGTGATGTGCTCCAGTGGGGATACTAAAATTACCCCAGCTGATTTGAAGAAATATTTATCATTTTTTCTGAACCTGGATAGCACGACTTTCTACCAACAGGTTTTTTTTTACTGGCAAGAAGCAGGGTGATTTTCAATGGCTCAGATTCCTTCATTTGATGTCGATAGTTCTTTGATGCCGAATCGACTTTGGAGTCAGCACCGATCTTCATTTCTCCTCGTGATCCTCCATGTCGGCTTGAACTCTAGAAACAGTAACATTTCACCATTATATGAGTTTTATCATCCTTCGCTTTATGCCCACCAATTGGGTTTCGGCCAAGTGGTGCCTTGCTTGCCACTTCTCAATCGTCTTCAGCCTCGGGCTAGGGTGACAAATGCAACAGCGGCCAAAATTGTTTTAGAAATAGCCAATGAACTTCAAGTCATTGACCTGCCGCACTTCTTTTTAAACTCTCGCCGAGCTAGCCAATTTTCTGCTTGGTGGTCACCTGTGTCGGAGGCCCTCTACCTGGATCGCACCCCATCGGCTATCATAGAGAAATTCTTACCAGATTTTCATGAGCCAACGGAAGTCTCTTCCAGCAGCAGTAGCAGCTCAAGTGAGGATAGTTCCTAAGGTTATACTAACTCATCGGTAGCCGTAGAGGTATCGGCTTATTTCCTCCAAAAGATCTTTGTACCGTTAGTTTTTCTGGTTCCGATTCGTGACCACTATCTCATTTCTTTTCTAGGATGCTGCAGCTGGTAAGAAGACCGTCGCGGAACCATCGACCAACGGATCCAAAGGGAAGAGGCCACATCAATCGACTGGCCTGACCGGATACTCATCCGGCAACCTTCGTATTCAAAGTCCGTCCTTGTCAGACCTTGAAAAGGGTCGGCTTCCGAGTTAGTATTTATTTATTTTTTTTAGCCGATAGTTGCTTTTTACCTTCTATGACTAACCTCCTATCATCCGATTTTGTAGAGAAACCCAAGTCTACTAAGGCTCCCGCCAAGCGACAAAAACACACAGAACAAAGTGCCGAGAGCTCCCCGCACATCGGCCTTAGAAGTAAATTCTTTATCATTGTATAATTAATTTT
This sequence comes from Guadua angustifolia, assembly GCA_036346375.1. NCBI lineage: Eukaryota > Viridiplantae > Streptophyta > Magnoliopsida > Poales > Poaceae > Guadua > Guadua angustifolia. The sequence goes on along the minus strand of CM070514.1, from coordinate 50,810,933 downwards.
TATCGAAAAGAAAATTACTAATTTTGAAGCATTTCTTCAAATGACAACAACCGGCCCAAGCTACGCAGATCCCGGTCGATCTTCGTATGCGCTCCGCCGCCACCATCCGATATCGATTTCTCTCCGCCCAAATTTCCATATCGCTTCACCACCTCACCAATCCTCCCCGCTTTGCACTAAGAATCGACTGACCCTCTTGACCTACTCGGCTTCACTTTGGATGAGCTGGACGACCCAGAAGTGATGGCCTCAGATGATTATGTTGCTGATATTTGCACAATCATTGACGTTTCCCTGAAGGCATCGGCCACGGTCGTCCAATCGGAGCCCAACATGCAACAGAAGTTAAATTGGCTTTTTCATGAGGTCTGCCAGCCCGAAGCCTAGCTTCTCGCCAACACCCAACCGTTGAGGGATGCCATGGCCGCGGTTGAAGCTGATCTTCCTCCTGATACCATGAGGGCAATCTTGGGGGTCTGCCATTTGGATGATCAGAGAGCAGAAGTGGAGGCCGCCTGTGCGTGCATTGCTCAACGAGCGGCTCAACAAGCCGATCGCCAACTACTGGATCGGTTGGTGGCCGAGACGAAAAAGATGAAGCAAAATTTTGACAAGGATGCTTCTTCTTCGAAGTCCACCAAGGCCCAGATCCTCCAGCTGGAGTCGGCCAAAAAACAGCTTGAAGAAGAACTGGCCAAACATCAAAATCAATTGATTGATGAGCAGGCGCAAGCATCGGCAAAGGCGGCTTCCCTTTCTGATCAAAAGCAAAAAAATTAGCCAAGTCGTTGCTGAGGTCAAAGCATAGTCGGCCAAAATAGTTCCTGTGCCTAGCAGTGCTCAAGCCGATGAGCGTACAGTGGACGGGGTCCAAGATGCACTTGCCAAGGCAGCCGCGGCATTATCGGCCTTAGGAGCCAGACTCCCCGGATCGGGCTTGTAGATTTTGTAATTTATTGATGAAACTTGACTTGGAACAATGTCGCTTTTGCTACCTTTTGTAATGTTCTCAATCGGCTGTTTAACCGATTTATATTTATTTTTCCAGAATTCCTTCATTCTTAACTATTCACGCTCCGATCCAAACACTAGGGTGGTACTTCTTTAAATATTTTCCATTGATTACCTTCGGTAACACGGTTCCCTCGAAGTGTCTCAAGTATATATGCATTTCCGCCAACAAGCCGATTTATCTTATAGGGCCCTTCCCACGTTGGTGACCATTTGCCAAATTGATTATCTTTGGATCCGATTGGCAATATTGTTTTTCAAACTAAATCGGCTTCACTGAAAGACTTAGGCACAACTTTCTTGTTACAAGCCCTCGCAACTCTGTTCTTGTTCTTTTCGAGCCGATCTAGCTAATCAACCTCAATTCCGCCAAGTCGTCCAAATTGCACAGCATCAAGTCTTTGTATTCGCTTACGATAGATTATTCTCGCCTTGCCACCGTGACGACTCAATATTTATCTCCACAGGTAACACAGCTTCCTGGCCGTACACCAATTGATATGGTGAGAGTTTAGTCAACCCATGGAATGCTAGCTGATATGCCCATAATGATTCTGACAACGTAGTATGCCAATTTCTCGGATTTTCATCGATTTTCCTTTTAATTAGTTTGATCAGAGTTTTGTTGGACGACTCAGCTTGTCCGTTGGCTTGGGCATAATATGGTGATGAGTTAAGTAGCTTAATGCCCAAACTTTTCGCAAAACTCCGAAACTCATTAGACATGAACACTGTTCCTTGATCGGTTGTGATAGTCTGCGGAATACCGAATCGATGGATGATGTGCTCATTGACAAAGTCGATAGCTTCTATACTGGTAACCTTCTTGAGCGGAATGGCTTCTACCCATTTTGAAAAATAGTCTGTGGCCGCGAGGATGAATTTATGGCCTTTGCTTGATGCTGGGAATATTTGGCCGATTATATCTATTCCCCATCCTCTAAACGGCCATGGCTTGATAATCGGATGTAAAGCTGATGCTGGCGCGAGTTGCACATTTCCGAACTTCTGACAGCTCTGGCACCCTTTATAATACTTAAAACAATCTTCTAACATCGTCGCCAAAAATATCTTGTTCGTCTTAGTATCCACTTCATTTTGTAAGCCGACTGATGTGATCCGCAAATCCCTTCATGAACTTCACCCATAGCCACCTTTGCTTCTTCGTCACTCAGATATCTTAAAAGTAAACCTTCCATCGTCCGATAGTATAACTCATCTCCTAACATGACATACTTTAATGCCTGCTGCCGAACTTTACGTTCAGTGGGCCTAGATGGGTTTATCAAATAAGCCTTTATTTTCGCTCTCCAATCGGGTGTATCAATACATAACACTGTTTTGTCGACTGAGTCGAGCACTTCATATCGGCTATATTCTTTATAGCCCGATGCTGCTTGAGCCAGCAAATTAGCTCTGTCATTCGCTCTGTTATGCAGTATATACTTTCTTTCTATGTATGTGTGAGATTTCTATGTACTGTTACAATTTTCATGTGCATGTTAAGGTGGTAAGAGTTCAAGGCTTAAGTCACTAAATTAAATTGTCTAGCCCATTTGTGATTGTGGTGAAGATTCTAAATCTTCATTTAAACCCAATAATCTGAGAGAAATCAAACTAGAGTTTCTGGTGAATTTTGAAATTTCTATTTTTATTGATCAGTTTCTATGTATATGCGAGATTTCTATGTATGTGTGAGATCTCTATGTATATGTGAAGTTTGAAATGTATATGTATCATGTCAAATGAATATGTATCATGTGAATTATTCTAATTTCTCGTGAATTTTGAAATTTCTATTTTTATTGATCGGTTTATGTATATGTGAGATTTCTATGTATGTGTGAGATTTCTATGTATATTTGAAGTTTGAAATGTATATGTATCATGTCAAATGAATATGTATCATGTGAATTATTCTAATTTCTCGTGAATTTTGAAATTTCTATGTATATGTGAAGTTTCTACGATATGTGAGATTTGTATGTATATGTGTCCCTACAAGCCCGCCAAGACTACCAATTTGTACTAGCTTAAACTTGTACGATATGTGAGATTTGTATGTATAAAATTGTAGGTTCAGATTATTATATTCCGAGAGTTAAAAAGAGAAAATTCCCAAGTTTAAGCTCTTTAAACTTGTCGAATTTTCTTTTTTGTAACTCTAGGTTAGTAACAGCTTGTCAGCTGCACCATCGTCTATAGGCTTCCTCCTCATGGCTATGGATGGAGGAAGCCTATGGACAAGGGTACGCAGAAGAAGACAAAGAACCAAGTCCATTTCAAAGCGAGCCTCGCTCCTCATGGCTTCGCCTCTGCAAAATGGACGCCTCGTGACATCCATGCTTCTTGAACTTGCAGGGCTTATTTTTTTAAAATCATTTTAGTGTGGAATAAGAATGATTCATTATTTTTATTAAGCAAATATATTCTTAAGTATATATGAATTTTTTATATTATTTTTTCATTTCGAGATGTATATGTATCATATGAATTTTTTCTAATGTATAAGTATCATTTTAAAGTTACATGTGCACATGTTTGTAGCATGAGGTCACAACATCGATCACTTGATTTCCTCTCAACTCTAGCAAAATTACCATCGATAGTATTTGGCCGATTTACATTAGGAACATCTTCGCCGCCACCCATCCTCTCTACCGCCTCTTCCCCACCGCCTTCCACGCTGCTTTAGAGTAGTACCATCACTTTTAAATGAAATGTGATCTATTTTCGTTATTTTTAGTGCTTCTTCTAGCCTAAGAAACGCATTTATGGACGAAGAAGAATTTATGAGAAGTTTGATTGCAGGATGTGATATTCATGAGACTACTGAGCCTCGCACCCGCCACCGAGGCCAATGAGGTCAGCAGAGCACGATGAGGTCAGCAGAGCACGATGAGGCCGGCGAGGTAACAATCACCACGCTCATGATTGTCGGTTCCACTACCATGCTAAGCCAACATCCTCGACCTGCTCATGATTGTACCATGCTTTCAGATCGGTCAACCAGCAGCAATCATGTCACGAGGTCCAAGCAAGAAGAAGAAGGCAAGACATGTTATCACCGGTCGGCGAGACGGCCGACCTCTTGCACCCTGGGGCGCTTTGGGCTGCTCAATTCGCATGCGCGCCCACGTTAGGGACCACATGGCAATTAGCATAGCAAATGGGATCAGTCCTCAAGATACGAAGAACATGCTTTAGAACGATGTGAAGGAGACATTCACCTTCCCCAAGGGACCGAAGAGAAGGTGAAGAGTTACACTCTCAAGAAGATGGCTACGATTCCGCACTTTATAAAAGAAGTCAACACGGAGTATATTAAGAAGAATCGAACGCTCGACTTCAACAAGCACCCAAAGTTGCAAGATCACCGATGCGCTTAGAAATACAAGACTTCTGGACGAAGGTCAAAGTTTGAGTGAGAAGAATAAGTCAATGCATAGAAGAAGAATTATCACCACCGACTCGCCCCGTGGTTACCGCCAAGCAATACCAAAATGGAAGAAGAGGGAACAGACTCGCTAGCGAAGGGTATCGCACCAAGAACAACGGATTGGTCCGACAGAGCAAAGCATTTGTTCTATGCTCACGGCGCGCTTCTTTGATGATAACGGCAATGTCCGTGGTTTGGGGAGGTGCTAAGAGATGTGGCCGAAGGCTTGTACACCCATCGAGGAGACTTCCCAGGTAGCTTTGTGCCAAACAGGAGAACGACGAGCTAACAAGGGCCTTGCAAAATCCAGAGCACCTCGGACGACACGAGACGCCGGCGTTGTCCCGTGGAAGGTTGGTTTCGCCAGACGCCGAGACCTATAGGAGTTTGGGCGAGGAGCAAGGCTCGACAGACACAACAACTTAGTGCGCTTGAAGAACGCCTCAATCAAACAAATGAGAGAATGCAAGAAGAGATCCAAGAGAGGTGCAATAGCCTTGAGCCAACAAATACGAGACGGCCAAGAACCTCCAAGTAATCCAGACATCATCATCCTTCCGCAAATAAGCAACAAGGCTCCCTGGGTCATGGCAGACTTGGACAAGTATCCCAGAGACGACATCGACAATGGACACCTTGTGAGCTGCATATCCAAGCGCTGAACCTTACCTTCAAGGTGGTCGATGGTATGGCTCACCCATTAGAGCCGAGCAGCTTATCCATGGCCAACAGATACCGTTAGGATACCCAAGGTCTCTTGTGGAGGAGGTCTCGCCAGGTACGAAGACCTTGACCTCGAAATTCCTAGAGGTGATGGGACTACGGTTAGGAGAGGTAGTACACACTTTCATCCTGTGGGCAAACGGTACATAATTTTTCGAGATAACATGGACATGTCCTCTCCGTGAAGAAGCCCGAGAAGAAACCCGCTCTCCTCCCAAGAAGGCGCCGACTCCTACACCACCTCCTCGCAGATATAAGCCCGGCAAGAAGCCCGCCTCCTACACCATCTCCTCGCGATATAAGCCTCGAAGAAGCCCCTCCTCCCAAGAAGGCGCCGACTCTACACCACCACCGCCACACATAAGCGCCACAAGAAGCCCGCTCTCCCAAGAAGGCGCCACCAAGGAAACAAGCCACCGCCAAGAGCTCCCAAGAAGACGGGTCCTCCACCCAATCCAAGAAGTCGGGTGAACTCCGGCGCCATATGATATGAACGATGAGGAGACCAAGAAGGTGGTAAAAGGAGAGGTAACTAAATTTCTTAAACCCAAGTCACCAGAGAAGAAGGTTCAACCAGCACGTAAGAATTTTATAAAGGCTTAAAGACTATTAAAAATTTGAAGGATAAAAAGAAATGCCTCGCCAATCAAACTACGAAAGTGCACATTGAGTAAGGAATGCCCCAAGAAGAAGATGTCACCGAGGGAAGGGTAAGGAGATGCAAAATTCTTCGATGAAACCGCCTTAACGCAAATCAAATATTAGGCACGAAAAGATTGAGTTTGCCCAAGTAAAATGGTTATTTAAAGTGGGCGGTCATTAGTCGTGCATGAGGAGTCGCCTACCTAACGACAAAGATGCGGCAATTTCATGAATGGTACTTGGACGCCACCAAGCATGGTCTACAGATGTTCGCGTCAAGTTTAAGCAACAAGATTTTTTTCACTGTGAAGGTGAATTTGTTGTCGATCGACTACATATATGATCTATACTGCATGTACAGACGCCTCGCCGCGGAGCTTGATGGGTTGTCGGACTCGTAAGTGTCTTAATTATTTGCAAAAACTATCGTGGCACTTCCTTGTACTATACTAACTTGCAAGCCTAACTAATTTCTTATGTAGCATGGAGATACAAAGATGCCAAGGGATCATATTTTCTACATAGGCTTTATGGACCCAGAGTTATCAACTAGACAACCGTTAGAGACCACCTGCTTAAACAGAGACTAACGATTCAATGCGCTAATGGGTCAAAGATATAAGTCAAAGATATATCTAGCCTACTCATTTGAGTACGGTTTTCGCATCACCTCATTCTACTCCTTTTTCATAACACGATGTTAGAACTAATTAGTTATCTACGCTGACACATCTATGTATAGTTTTCATCGATTCTTCTTATGATCGAAGCTAGATCGTAGCTCGTCACAATTATGGACTCGCAAAGGAGACCAGCTTGAAAAGTATCAAAACTTTATCGACATGCTCAACCGGTATTAATTCTTGTTCATTTCATTATCGATTAGCTCTATTTCCTTCAATTTGAAACAAATTCTAATCATGTACAATTCAGAATCACATGTGTAGTGCATTCACACGGTTCCGTGCTAAAAACGTATGATTCAAGGAGGAATTTGACATTACAATTGCCTCTCGTGTAATGATATCATAATGCTAGCTTTTTAGTTAGTTAACTTAACTTCCTTGCATCTATTTCACGCTTTCAACTTTTTCCACCGCAGATCTTGACTCACCGCCAGTAACAATTTATGCGGCTACTATGTATGCGAAGTTTATGCACACCCAAACCGAGTCATTTAATCGCATGCTAAAAGGCAACAAGGGGTGAGTAAATATAATTACTAGCTTTAATGATGTATAGGTACTCCTTATATCTTGTACAAATTCAAGTATTGATTAGTTAATGGCTTAACGATAGGTGCCTCAACATTTGGCGGAACAAGGTTCTAACTCTCGCCGACACGAGTGAGAGCAATCCAAGAACAACTCGTCGGCTTTTATTTACGATGAGGTTGTAAATCCAAAAGGCGAAGTTTCACGAACCAAACTTTTAATGTGGGGCCCTTCGATAAGGACCGTGAACTGTCAGGGTTTACATCTACAAACTAGCAAGAGCGATGCGCGTAAAAGATCGCGATGAATAGAAGGAAAAGAAATACTAAAGTTGTAATTAAAGTTGTGTACATATATATTGTAATACATTAGACGATGAGCGTAAGAACAAATATGTGTACATATTTTAATACATTAGATGTAATTAAATTTGTTAATGAATGTTCAAGGATTTAATTATCGTGCAAAGTGCATGATTGATTATCTATGCTTTTAATTAGTTGTGATTTAACACACACACATATATATAATAGCTACCGGAGAAATAGACCTATATATATATAAAATATCGCAAGAAACCAACCGCATCGATGAGGGCTGATCAAGACGGCTGGAGACACCAACCGCATCGATGAGGTCCTCGGGGTTCCCAACGCCACGCCACGCAGGATTAACCCAGATCGATACTCTATCAAGACGGTGAGGAACCGATCGATGCCCTTGAGCATCGGGCCCCGGATATTCGCACCGTTCAAAACCGGTACTAAAGGTAGTTTTGGACCGACTAAATGCCCTTTCCGTAGTAGTGTAACCAGGCGGAGAAGGACACGTCCCTGAACATGAGTCTCATGGCTTCGATCGATCTCACAGGACACGCACGCCGAGTTCGAAGCAGAGAAAGACAACGCGACGCTTCTTGCGGCTGTGGCATCACAAGGAAGAAGTACATAACCATTGCTGAGGTTCTCATGACTCCTCAACCAAACATATACTGGAGACGGTCATTGATTGGACCTAAGTTGGCGCCGTGGCATGATTTGCTTTCACGCATCGCTGGTTTACAATTGACGCATGGTGATGATGAATTTCGCTGGAACTTGTACCGATCTGGACAATTCTCAGTGTATTCTCATTACTTGGCTTTGATTAGAAATGGTGTTACTAATTTAAATAAGTGTATATAAAAGTTAAAAGCCCCGTTGAAGATCAAAGTGTTTTTATAGTGTATATGCGAAGAGGAGTCATTCTGACAAAAGATAATTTGGCTAAACGCAATTGGCAGGGTAGTACAACATGTAGCTTTTGTCACGAAATGGAGACAGTTAGGCATCTGTTCTTTAGCTATCGATTTGCTCATATGGTCTGGGGTTTTTTGCACATGGCTTTTGGCATTGCTAGACCTTTTAGTGCTTCACATATGTTTGGGCAATGGCTTGATCGTTTTGAGAAGAATCTTCATAATATTGTCCTACTAGGAGCCGCAGCCATTTGTTGGTCTATTTGGTTGACAAGGAATGATATTGTCTTTGAAAGGAAATCAAATTCATCCCCTTTGCAGGTTATCTTTGCTACTTCCCATTGGATGCGTACATGGGTTGTGCTACAGAGGCCGGAATTGCGAACTATTATGGTGGAGGCTCTGCGGCGATTGGTGCAGGTGGCCACGGACTTCTTTTCCCAGGCGCATGGGTGGCGGTCTAGTCTTAGGATTGCTAGTCATTAGAGTGTGTGTGTTTTTCTTTGTTTTTGGGCTGTGTGCTTCTTGTTAAGCAGAGGTCGGGAGAAATTTTTCAAGGACTTGTATCTCCTCGATGTAATGTTCTTGAAATTAATAAAGCTTCCTTCATCAAAAAAAATGCGGCTGTGTGTGTTTCGTGCGGTGAGGAGAAGTCTCGTGAGGTACTAGAGTAACGTGAGTTTTTCTTATATCTAAAAATTATAGGTGGGAAGGGTGAAGGTTTAGAATGGGTCCATATCTCTCTAATATCTCTCCTGATGATCGATAATTATCCAATGTATAGGCAATGAAGATGAAGGCAATTTTTGCTGCTCAGGGTGTCTAGGTTTTAGTTGATCCAAAAGGGAAGACTGAGGAAAAAGATAGATAGATTAGGCAGCATTTACTGTGATCTATCAATCGGTATCGGATTTGATGATGCACCAGCTCATCGGAAAGAACATAGCACGTGAAGCATGGCTAACGTTTCAGAAGATGCACGTGGGAGTTGACCATTTCCATTCGAGCACCTTTAAAGGTTGCAACAAACCTGTTGGCTTTTGATGCATTGCCTTCACTCTCTGACATATATCACACAAGGTGACATGCTCAGCAACTTCACGCTTCATGTTTGGTGTCGGGACCCGAATTCACCAATTCGAACCCACTGTGTTTTACCGCACTAGTCCCAGGTTCAACGCTAGTGCACACAGCTTAATATCGGTAAGCATCACATCATACACAACGATAAGAATAACAAGAATTCATTTATTTAATATAACTAGTGTATGATCTTATGATCACTTACATTATTCTGCCACATGGGCTAACCAGAAATAAACATAAACAAATGCAGCAGAAAGTATAGCAAAAGATGTAGATGTCCCATCAGCACACCACAGGCAGCTGACAAGGATTGGCCTAGTGACCCGTATCCACCTGGAAGTCCTCCTCCAATATCAGCAATGATTCCTCCACTGTTTGTTGGTTGTTAATCAAGGGTGAGTACACCAACACGTACTCAACAAGTTATGCACAGAATGCAATCCTATCATAGCTATATGCAGGCTTATTCCAAAGGAATGGCTAAGGGGTTTACTTGCAGTAAAGCAGCATTTGTAAACACATACAATACATAGATTGAAAAGACAGTAAAACAAATAGTAACAAGTAAATAGATTTCAGTAGATCTCAAATAACCCAAATTTTCATCCTAAGTCAAGTTCCATTATCCTCATGGCATACTGCCATCCCAAACAGTTGTCCATTTTAATTAAACTAACCCTTGACTGTAATTCCCGAGCTTTGCTCAATACCGTGAGCACGGCTATCCGAATAGTTTGTACACTCTGCAGAGGTTATGCACTTTACCCACATGATATAACCATGCACCACACAAAGTAATGATCATAACAAAGCCTTTACAATGCATCCTCTTAACCCAAAGGTTACCCAATCGAGGTTTCAACACCAAGGGTTACACCACCACAACAGGCCCTCTCTGCGCCAGAGTTTCTCCAGACAACCTTGACCACACCACCACGATAGCACTCAAGTTAAGATTTGCAAATTAGTCACTAGGGTCACCCCATAACAGTATATGTGGTTGCAAGATTGACTCAGTCAAAGGCTCGCAAGGTTAAGTTCTTAGGATTGATTAAAGCAAGACTTACACATACCCTCTCGCCCATCGGGCCCACCTCGCACACCCGCCTTGCCACTTGCTTCAATCTAAGTGATTACCAAACCCAGCTTGATTACCAAGCATCACATGCTATACATTAATTCAACATCGCTATGCGACCTCCTCGCCACAACAACTCAATCTCTTTGTGTGACCACACATGACACACAAGTTAACATCATTGTTCCATATTCCATTAGTCAAAATTAATAACCAATTATTCATATACATGTGATGACGTGGCATGGCTAAGCATTCTATTCCGGTCTAACCATCCATGTTGATTTCATTATTAACCAACTATAGTGACCAACCTAGGGTGACAAGTGGATTATGGCATACAAATAACAAGGTAGGGTATAATTCAATGGGTATGTTAGCTAATCCCAAATCTATGTTGAAATCATTTATACACATAAAATAACATGCATTAAAGTAAAGCAAAATAGCAATTTTTCCTAAAATGGGTTCAACATGATCAAAGCACAACTTGCCTTAGTTAAGCTCTTGGTCATGCTCCGACGATTGCTCTTGAATTGTTAATTCCTCCTCCGAAGCCTCGCTCAACTCAATGTCTACGCGAATCGAGAAGAAATAGCAAATAAACACCAAAACCAAAGAACAAACAAACTTAAAAATTCAAACCAAAGCTACCATTAGATAGATCTCAATTTTACAAATTTTTAGGAATTTGAATCACCCAAATCAGAGTTCGTATGAGGGAGAATGAGCCCTCGGAAAATTCAAATTCCTGAAAAATCCATAAAATCAGAAAATCCGAATTATTTTTATAAAGAAAAATCGGAATTACCGCGCCCGGTTGTACGGACGACACGTGGCAACATCTAAGCTGTATAAAACTGATCCAACGCTTACAATCAACCTACCACGTGGCTAAACTACAGCCACCCGATTCTAATCTAACGATTATTACTTACCCAAGCACTTTACTGTGGACTTAAATGACGTGGCACAATCGTAGCCCTTCATCTACGATCGGACAGATCTTACTTACCCTAGCGGTTCTCTATTCACCGAAGAGACGCGGCTTGATCTCGGCGGCCCGATGCTGATCCAATGGCTGAGGATGCTCGAACTCGCGGCGATGGCTGACGGCGGCGCTGGTTCACCGGAGTTGAAGACGAAGACGAGCCCGATGGCGTTTTGGCGAGAATCCGACGATGTGAAGCGGCAGAACAAGCGTGTCTCAATGTGACGAATCTAAATCCACCCTCGGAACGGTGGAAGAGAATCCCTGTCGACGGCTATGGTGCGGAGAAGATCTTCGGCACTCCGGCGAGTTTGCGCAACTTCCTCCGTGCTCCTCCGGTGACACAACTGCAGACAAATTGGGCGGTGACTCGTGGGGATCCTTGGGAGATGCTCCGGAGTCGTTAAATACCCGACACGGCGTGGAAATCTTGGAAAGCCTCTACGACACGCCAAGGCGACGACGCTGAATCCGGACCGAAGTTCGAATCGAAGACGATGGCTATCAACCGTACGATCTTGATCCGATGGCTCGGATAGAAGATAGAGTCCAAATTGGTACCGATTGATGATGACCGCACGATGAAGATCTAACGGCTGTGATCGCTAGGGTTTCATTAAATGACGCTACCAATATAGACCGCTGATTTGATCTCGACGGCGATGGTCGGGCGCGTAAGCGCAAGACAAAGGTCGGGCTTCAATTCACATTATTCACAAGAACTTTCCAGGGTTTTTCTATTTAAAATAATCCGAGAAAATCATTTGCTTTATTTGGGATAATAAAAATACTCTAAAAATTCCAAGAAAAATCTTAAAAATACTTTGAGACATTCTGGACTTAAATAAAATATTTTTGGCAAAACTTTATTTTAAACCTTTCTTTTTATAATTATTTCTTGACAAAAGGCAATATGTTTAGATTCAAAATAATTCCAATAAATCTCAGAAAATCCTAATAAATCCAGAAAATTCACAAAAATCATAAATTGCAATAAAATAATATTAAATAATTAAAAAGTAAAAAATTTGGGATGTTACATTTGGCCACCAAAATCTCAATTTCAAATCCTGATACATCTTTGCACTTCCTGGATGAATAGAGTACTTTGAATCATGAGCTTCTTCGAGAATCAGCTGCTTCAATTCCTTTTTATGCGGCACGCAGATTCGACTTCCCATCAATAAAGTTCCTTATGCATCCACGGTGAAATTCTTAGCCTTTCCTTCTTCCATTTTAGACTTAATCCTCTTTACTTTGGCATCCTCCTTCGCCTTCCTGATTTGATCCTCCAACGTAGGCTTTACCTCCAAGGTAGCTAGAAACCCTTTTGGTATTACCTCCAATCTTAGCTTCTAAAATTCTTTACATAACTTAGACTGACTTCCTTGAATCATCATATTAACACTGTGACTCTTCCGGCTCAACGCATCGGCTACCACATTAGCCTTTCCAGGGTGATAACGAATCCCTAGATTATAGTCTTTAATTAATTCCAACCACCTTCTCTGCCTCATATTCAGATCTGACTGAGTGAAAATATACTTTAAACTTTTATGATCCGTATATATTTCACAACGGTTTCCAATAAGGTAGTGGCGCCATAACTTTAAGGCATGCACTACTACCGCTAATTCCGTGTCATGCGTCGTATCTTCCTCATGTGGCCTCAATCGCTTTGACGATATGCGACCACTCGCCATTCTCAGACAAGACACATCCAAGACCTTGACGCAAAGCATCACAATAAATATCAAACTGCTCAATGTCCGCAACACTAACATCAAAGTGCGATGTTAACCTTCTTCAATTCTTGAAAACTCTTCTCACAATCAAGGCCCATGCAAATTTCTTTCTTTCTTCAACAATTGTGTGAGGGCTTACGATTGATGAAAATCCTTCTAAGAATCGACGATAATATCCTCGCCATTCCAAGAAAACTCCAAATCGGTTACCGACTTTGGTCAGTCCCATTGCAACACTACTCGACCTTTCTAGGATCAATCGCAATACCTTTAGCAACATCACATGACCAAGGAACTCCACTTTATTCTTCCAAGTCACATTTACTAAACTTGGCATACAATTGTCACTCAAGCTTCTCCATAACCAAAGATCAAGTGTTCCGATGATTTTCTTCTGACTTAGAGTAGATAAAAATGTCATCTATGAAAACGACAACAAACTTATCCAAGTATTCCATGAAAACTTTATTCATTAGATTCATGAAATATGCAGGGGCATTGGTCAATCCAAATGACATTACTGTGAACTCATAATGACCATATCTGGTGAAAAATGCTGTCTTTGGTATGTCTTCTGCTCAAATCTTCAGCTGATGATATCCCGATCGAAGATCTATTTTGGAGAAAATTTTGGCTCCTCTTAACTAATCAAACAGGTCATCAATCCTGGGTAACGGATACTTATTCTTTATAGTGACCTCATTTAGAGCTCGATAATCAATGCACATCCTCATGCTCCCATCTTTCTTCCGAACAAACAAAATAGGCGCTCCCCACAGTGACGAACTTGGCCTCACGAAACCTTTTTCCAGCAACTCCTCAAGCTGCTTCTTCATTTCTACCAACTCATCTGTCAGCATCCAATACGGTCTCTTAGCTATTGGGGCTGCACTGTGCACTAATTCAATCACAAATTCAACATCTCTTGCGCAAGCGGCATTCCGTAACTCCTCAGAAAAACATTCGGTATTCATTCACAACCAAGATTTCCTTAATGCCGACCGCTTTTACGCTATTAACCATCATTTGACCATTAAGAACTGCAGTTGCTTGAACTTCCACCTTTTCGCCTTTTGGGCTCTCAATGGACACTACTCTTCTACCACAATCTAGCACGGCCTTGTGCTTAGATAACCAGTCCATCCCAAGAATAACATCTAAGGTTTGAGTATCCAAGATAATAAGGTTCGCTAGGAACTCTATTCCATTCATGAGCATCCTTACTCCCATGCATCCTAGGTTAGAACGCAACTCTGATCCAGGGGATTGGACTAAAAGCATGCACTTAAGATTCTTAACTTCTAACCCATGCTCAACAGCAAAATCTCGAGAAACAAAAGAATGCGAAGATCTAGAATCAAACAAAACTCAGAAAGGTGTATTGAATTAACCAGAAACTTACCCAGTACGACATTCGCTGTTCCTTGGGCCTCATCACCATGATATGGTTGACACGACCTCTCACCGTGGGCTCGAGTGGTGGTTCCATCGAATACCCACTGCTTCTCCCGGTGCAAGCGCCTTGGTCGGGCGTTGATCCAAGGTTGAAACGCATGTGTGACACCTCCTCTCTTAGGACAATTATTGGCTAAATGTCCAGTGCTCATTGCAATCAAACAACGCCACCGTTGATCACGACCTCCTCCTGGGCATTATTGATCCAACAAAGGCCCAAAGTTCTACCTACTAGGACGGGCATCGGCGATATGCGTTTAAGGACCACCTTTGGCTGAAACTCGACAAACCAGCAGGTGCAACCTCATCTTTTGCTGCCCTTAGCGAGCTCCTTGTTGTGCCATTCTACGCTTGCGATTGTCATCCAACTCCTTGCGCTTGTCCTCCAGAATAAGGGCCTTATTCACCAGCTCTTGAAAATCAGGAAAGGTGTGAGTGATTAGCCCCACTTGCAATCCAGAATTCAGTCCTTTCATGAAGCGAGACTGCCTTGCTTTATCGGTCGCAACATCCTCAGGTGCGTAGCAAGCAAGCTGAGTGAACCGATTCAAATATTCTGCCACTGACTGGCTCCGTTGCTTGATGGCCCTAAATTCCTCCTTCTTTAAATCCATGACACCTTCAGGAACATGGTACTGGCGAAAAGCAGCAGAAAACTACTCCCAAGTAATCTCCTATGGATTCTCCTGTGAAGCGCAGTAATTCTCCCACCATTCAGCAGCTGTGCCCTCCAGCTGATGAGAAGCGTAAAGCACCTTCTCATTCCCTTCACACTGAGTGATATGCAACTTCCTCTCAATGGTCCTCAACTAGTCATCAGCCTCAATTGGTTAGCATTCCCAGAAAATGTGGGTGGACGAGTCCTCATAAAGTCAGACAGCTTTGAGTACGAACGGTTCCCATTGCCAGCTGCTTGATTAGCATTGTTGACCGCTGCTTGATTAGCAAAGTGTTGCATCTGCTGCATCATAGTCTGCATAAGCTGAGTTTGTGCAGCAAGAAAAACTCCAAAGTTGTTCATATCCACTTGGGGTGCAGCCTGAGAAATTGGTGACGCATTCCTGTTATCCTCCTGACGGCTTCCACTTCCCTGACCTACATTGTTTCCACGAGTGTTTACCATCTGCAGATCACTCCAAGGTTTAGAGAAAAGAGGGAAAACAGCATAGACAAGTAATATAAGAACTTAGGCGGGGCAAAAGGTTCTTATCCCAAACTCCAACTTAATTAAATTTATTTAATACTTGGTATGGCTGCTCACAAGTGCCTAAAGGCAATGCAGTGCATACTACACACTCAAAAAGAACACAACGACTCGGAAATTGCAAGCAACCTAACAAGCAACACTACTGACTAATGGCAAAATTCTAACTTGGACTCATGTGACTCACACCCGAGTCACAACTACCACTAGACTTCACTACGCCTAATCACTAAGATATCCTGGATGCGCACAACCAGCCGACACTTGCATGGCGACTAATTTTGGGCAAACTAGTTCGATGACCTGGGTCTCGTTAGATGGCACCGACTTTGGCTCTCCTGCTCCGGCTCAAGCTCCTCTAGGTCCTCATCAGATTCCTCCAAGTCAGCTGCCTCCTTCCTGAAGTAAAGAGCCTCCTCCAATTCACCGATCCTCTCGGCAGCCATCCTCCTGGTCTCCTGATAATCCTTCTCAACTTTTGCCAAGGCCTCATATGCTTTGGAAAGCTCCTGATTGGTGGTCTTTGTGTGTATCTCTTGAGCTGAAATATAGCGCGCCATGTAGACAGTGGTGGGAATGTCCTCTTCCTTGACCTTCTCCTCCAAAACGGTGACTCCATCCGATGATACTTGAACGCAGTGGTCCTCTAGTCAAGACGGCATAGTCGCAAGCAAAGCGCGGCGGCAAGGTGAGCAGCTCAATACCACTTTGAAGGATGCCTCGCGTGATGTAGACCGATGACTCTGATCGCATTTCTTCGAGCGCATAATGAGCCTCGCAGACAGCTCTCCTCCTTCCATTCACCACCCAATTGTCGCCGCGATAGATTGGGCGATCAAAGCCTCCTAGCATCTCGCAACATCCTTCGAGTTCAGCCGCAAATCCACCCTTACGCCACCATAAACGCAGTCCATTTCAACCTCGCAAAAGCGACTCTCTCAAAATCTCAACTCAAAACAAGGAAAAGAGAGAAAATTTAGCATAGGTAAAGAGCAAGAAGAAGGACGAGTCAAGATCCTTTAGCTTCTAAGTTAATTTTTGACTTTAGAAAATAGTTTTGGACACTCCTAAAGCGACAACCAACTAGGGTTTGACCTATACCAAGATGGCTCGATATTACCTCTGCCGGGACCCGAATATGCAAATCCCGACTCTGTTTATTCTCGACTAGTCTAGGATCACGCTTAGTGCACACAGCCTCAACATAGATGAATATCACAATCATACTCAACGATAACATAAATAAGACTTTATCAAGTTTAGTATAGTCATGAACGACCTTATGGTCCACCTTGCATGATTATACACGCAGGCTAATTGAAAGTAAATAAATAAACCGCAATGAAAATAACAAAACGCCAGAGTAACCCTTCAATTGCCACAGTAACCGACAAGGCTCGCACCATAATTGTTCGCTCTCCCGAATTCTCCTTCAATGCAGCGCTGTTTCTTCCTCAACCGATGATGTTGGTGGCAAGGTGAGTACATAAAGCACTCAACAAGCCGCGTACGTAATGCAATTCTACTTACTATATGCATGGCTTAGTACAAAGGAAGGCTACAAGGTTACTTTGCATAAACAACATTTACGAAAGAATAGCATAATAGATTGAAAGACAGTAAAACAATAATAATAGTAATAACTCTACATTTGTTTTCAATGTCCAACTCATATCCTTATTTCCATGTTCCAACATTCCATTCCCCACATTTATTTAATAAAATCTAACCCTTGACTGTAATCACCGAGTAATGCCCAATACCGAGAGCACGGCTATTCGAATAGGTTTTACACTCTACAGAGGTTATACACTTTACCCACAAGATACAATCAAACACCACAAAGGCGAGTGACCATAACAAAGCCATTCCAATGCCTATCCAAACCCAGTACTATCCGCTAAGGTTTCAACACTAGTGGGACTGGTTACCACATTCAGGGCCCCTCTCTTCCGCCATGTGAGCCAACCCGTGCAAGGACTGGTTACCACTACCCGGGCCTCACACCACCACAATAGTACTAAAGTCTAGAATCAACAAATTAATCTGCTAGGTCTGTCCCATTCCAGACTTGTGGCTGTATGAATGACTCAGTTCAAATTCTTGTAAGGTTAAGTCCTTAATTGACCGAGGCAAGACTAACCAAAAATCATCATGTCATTAACATCATAAAAAGCAAATGCGACCGCCCACATGCCAACCCTGGCCCACCACAAAACCATGCCACATGCCTCAATCCAAATCATTTTTACCACCCCGGTTGGTTTACCTTGCACCATGTGCCATTATCAATTTCCAACATTGTGTGACAACCCGACACACAATTATTAACCATGTTCCATAGTCATTAAGCAATATTAACATTTGATCATGAAGTAATGACTCGTTGCATGGCTAAGCTTTCTACTTACGTTCTATCTACCCATATTGGCATTTATAGCCACCAATTACTAATAAACCATTCTTAGGGAGACAAATGAATTACGGCATATGACATAGCAAGGGTGAAAGTATCTCAAATGGACGGTTAACTACTCCCAACATATAGCGAACATTTGATAATTGAAATAAATGCAATATGTTAAAACAACATAACATTTAAATGTGGGTGCAACATGGTCAAAGCACGACTTGCCTTCGAATGGGTCTGGATCCTGCTCTGCAACCTGATCAAGTGCTGGCTCCTTAATCACAAACTCTCCCGGCAACTCGACGTCTATGCGCAACGAAGGAGAAAATAATAAATCACCAAAATAGAGAGCAAGATCAACTTAAAATTTTAAATAAAATTCACCAATAAACAGAGCACAATTTTACAAATTTTTAGGAATTGGAATCACCTCAATCGGAGTTTGGACGCAAAAGATATGGCCTTTCGAAGTTTTAATTAACTAGAAAATCCTAAAAATCATAAATTCCTATTTATCCGAATTATTTTTATTCAGGAAATTCCTATTTATGATGTCAGCATGGCCTCTGATGACGTCAGCACCAAAATATATTTTCAGCTGAATTATTTTTATACGAAAAATTAATTATGACGTCATTGCTGACGTCAGCATGACACGTGGCCCACTCACACGCTGACACGTGTCGCAACCAGAGGCTACCACGCCTTCTTGCCAAGATGAACCTAGTCCACGGCATGGTTTTGGCAAGACGGTGGACCGACAAAGATCAGGTTGCGGCACCGATCGACGCAAGCATCAAGCGCCATCGGTACGGCCGACTAATCACAAGACGACACGCCATTATGCTACTTTAATCGGATTCGATTCAATCTCGTCCGTTCGATTCAAAACGAACGGCCAAGATTGATCATCCTTAGGCGACTCGAATCTACTGTGGACTCGACACGCGGCGGCACGACCATGGTCGGATCCAGATCGGACGGCGCGGCAGGTGAAGCGGCGGGGCGCCACGCGGCACGATCGAGACCGATCGGCGTGCATCTAATGGCTACAACAACTATGCGACGCGGAAGCACTAGAACCCTAGGATCTGGATCTAGTGGCTAAGATTGAACCAATACGAATCTATGCGATGCAATCTAGACCGCTCGATCTAATCCAACAGACAAGAAGTGAAGTTGAGGTTTATCGCATGCAGGGCGACGCAGCAGGATCCGGTCGCGATTGAAGATCCAACGGCGGATTTAAGTCTTTGTCGCGCGATGGCGGCACGATGGCGGGGTTCACCGGAGAGGAAGAAGACGACCACGGCGACGGCGCTGCGGGGCTTCTCTGGCGACACGGAGTGGCGCGGCTAGAGCGTCTCGACGTGGGCAACTCGGCGGTGACCTCAAGCGTGGCGGAGATGGACCGGCGGTGGCGCAAGAAGCGGTGAATGGCTTCGAGACTCCGACGAGCTCGTGCGGCAAAGCGGCCATAACCTCGGGCGGCGAGATGCGACATACCGGTGCGACAAAGCGAGAACACTAGAGGGCGGCAAAGACATTAAACTCGCCCAGGTATTCGTGTTGCTGCGAGAAACGCGAGTAGTTCGGCGCGGCGGAGTCTCGGCCGAGATACAGCCGGGCGACGTGGTTTATCTCGGCGTAACACACGGCGGAATCCAACGGCGCAAGGCGCCGAGCGACGTGGCTCAAGGGCAACCGCCCGATCGGAATCGAACGGACGACATGCGAAGAGGGTAGGGTTTGCGGCGGCTGGGCTGCGCCGAATTGGGCCGGACCGAAGGGAATTTGGCCCAACACTATTTGGCGATTTTAAATGCATTTTCGAATTAAAACAATTCCAAAAATTCAAATAAGCCAAAAGAAATAGCAAGAAAATTTGAAAAAATCCAGAAAAATTCCAGAAAATAGCTTGAGGCAAATAGAACCCAAATAAAATACACCCAATAAAAGATCATCAACCACTTGCTCAAAACAATTAAAGAACAGCTAGGGCTCAATTAAATAAATGAAAAAGAAATAAATAAAATCTCAAAAAATCAGATAAAATCAAGAAAAGCACAATAAATCTAGAAAAGCAAAATTTGGGATGTTACATGATCTGAAATGTTTTTCCTTCTAAATCTTGCAAACAGATGTTGGAGCTCAGATGGTAATCAACTATGGATGCAATGGTGTCCGAGGAGGGTCCTTTTCTGGCTAATGATGCCAAGGTATTATCTTAACAGTGGTTTTATCTAGATGGCAGCAAGAATATCTATTGTTCCTATTATTAGTCTTCCTTTTTGCAAGTAGATTTAAAAGGCAGTTGTTTCTGTGTAAGTAATAAATTCTTTTTTTCATCTATGTGATTTGGTCATGCATATTGTGCACATATTGCACAGAACACCAAATTGATCACCATGGGAGTAGATGTTGTCCGTACTATCGATGCTAACACTCATGGCGATAACAACACACTTGATTCAATGACGGATGAAGGACCAGATGAGGTAATGAAATTAAAAATAACAAATTCAAGATAACATAATATTTTGTATTGTGATAATATAACCTGTAATTTCAACCGATTGTACAGAGGTGGTTCATAAAGTTAAGAAACTTTGACCATTCCTCGGTTGGAATGGCTTTAATCGAGGACAAAGCTTATGAGATGTACAACACCTATGCCGCAAGGTTGGGTTCAGATTTGAAAGAGCTAGACAAAGCGCCGAGTAGACTCGTACTATATATCGTAAATATATAGTTTGCAAGAACTAAGGACATCGAGAACCGAAATATCAAAGGACACAACAAGGACGGGTTATGGCGCTCATGTTCAGTTTAGTGTCAACAGAGAGGGATTTGGATAGTGCAAAAGGTTTTGCTTGATCATAACCATTATCTTGCTAGTCCAAATAAGTCGCACAAGCTAAGGTCTCAACGGTGTGTTAGAGAAGCGGACAGGAAACTAATTGGCCAGATACGAGAAATCGGGATGAAGCCAGCCCATGTGTATGAGTTCATGAAGGAGTTTTACGGAGGAGCTGACAAAGTCCCATTCTCAAGGATGGATTGCAATAATGAGATTGATCGCGAGCGCATGAAGTACTTAGAAGCCAATGACACGCAAACATTGCTAGAATACTTGAGAAATAAGCAATTAGAGGATTCTGCATTTTTTAAGCCGTTTAGATAAATAAGGAAGATGGTTGGCTAGCAATTTTTTTTGAGCAGATGGTCAATCTATCATGGATTACAAATGCTTTGGTGATGTTGTGTCATTTGACACCATATTTCAGACTAATAAGTTTGAAATGCCTTTTGCACCGATCCTTGGAACCAACCATCACAAATGCATAATAATTTTGGGGTCGCATCGTTATTTAATGAAACTATTGAATCATTTGTTTGGCTCTTTGAAACCTTTCTAATAGCAATGTCAGGCAAGCATCCAAGCACAATTTTCACTGATCAAGACACGGCCATGGCAGGAGCAATTGCTTGTGTATTCCCAAATACAAGCCATCGTCTTTGTTTGTGGCACATGTACCTAAATGCTGCTAAACATCTCAGGCATGTAATTTATGAGTCAGATTACAAGTTTCTACCTGATTTTAAGAGATGTGTGTACGAAGACAGATTAGAGGCTTACTTCAACAAGAAGTGGCATGAATTGTTGATCGATACAACCTTGAGGATAACGATGGATAGCAAACCTATATGAATTGAGGGCAAAGTGGGTTGTCGCTCACCGTGACTCTTTTTACAAAGGATATGACCTTGACTCAAAGGAGTGAAGGTATGAATAATGTCTTCAAGAAAAGATTTCAGAGGAAACTTGGTCTTTCGAACTCCTTATAGAATGTGAGAAGGTTTCAACTAGTCTCCGTGAAAATGAGTTGATGAAGATTTTAAGTCACGCCGAAAGAGCTCTTGCCATTTACATCCCAAGTTTACCTATGTCAAGACCGCAATGAATCATATACAAGGAGGATGTATTCAGAGTTTGAGGAAGAATTTAAAAGACAATTTACATTCTCTTGCAAATTGTTACAAACCGAGGGGACAATCTTGACATTCATGGTTATGCATATGGAATCTGATCATGGAGCAACAGTAGTATTCAACACTACAGATTCCACCATTACATGCTCTTGCAGAAAGTTTGAATCCATAGGTATGTATGCACATTTTAATTTGCAATATAGTTTCTAATACAATTTGCTAAAAATGGCATCCATATATTATAGGTATATTGTGCAACACCATGCCCTCAAAGTCTTCAGTATGAATGGAGTTTTCATTTTGCCGTCACAATATATACTAAACAGATGGACAAAATATGCGAAAAGAGGATTTTATATTGAGAAACAAGGAAGTGAGAAGGAAGATTTGAAAACATGTGCTACACTTATCTCTCGAAAGGCCACATCCGTTCCATTGAAGTGTTCAGTGTTAAAAGAACTTTTTAATGATTTGGAGAAAGCCATAGATAAGTTAGACTTGAAAGCAGATACTTTTCTAAGCCAGATGCAAGAAAAACCCAATGAGGTTCCTCTAATTTCGAATGACTGTGCTAGAGACACATTAAATGGTACAATATCGTTTAGAGTTCCTCGGGTGGTAAAAGGCCCAAATACTACATGGTTCAAAAACGTGGTTGAAAAGAAGGCAGGGAAGAAGAAGAAGAAAAGTGCTCAGAAGAAAGGTAGTGATCCTACCTGGTCTAGCTGGTTTTGTTTCCCTTATGGCTGCTTATATAATAATTTTTTTTATCTTTTTTTTTATTTTCTTACGTTTGACTATAGGAGAAGATCCAAATAATGCTACAAAAATAGAGATGAAGATGTTGATCCAAAGCAATTGATCGTAAGACATGACTTGGACTCATTTTGCCCTTTTCATAATTTATTTACTTACATGCACCTTTTATGACACAGGGGCTTAATGCTAGTAGCAATGGTGCTAAAAGTATAACGCCAAACTTTGCAAATGATGTGTATGGGAAATCTTCGACCATGGTTGTTCCATTGATCCAAGGCGGATATGCTAATGCTACAATTCCACACTTTAATATGTATGGTAATTCTTCTACCATGGCTACTCCATATAAACAAGGAGGATATACAAGTCTCTTACTTGGAGTTGATCAAGATGTCACATTGCAGTCCTCTGTTAGGAAATTAAATTTTGATGGAGGGCTAAATCATGAAAATATGTAACTGTACTCTTTTACTATCATGGAAATTACATTTTGCGATGTATGAGATGTGAACTCATGTATATTGTTTGAGAAGGATCAACAATTTATGGGGCCAAAAAGGAATCAAAGAATTTCTGAATTTTCTCTTATTCAATTGAGATCTGCCTACTTTTGTCATGCTGTCTACTTGGTACAACATTTGTCATGAATTCAACTCTCCATGCTAAACATAGACTATCTAAGTCTAAGAAATCATGTCATTACAAAACTGGTCAATACAGAACCTCTCAATGCTAAATCTCACCATGCTAAACCATCAATCTTCAATTCTGAACTTATGCATTTCTTTCTTCAGTTCTGAACATCTTGCAGCTTTCAGACATAAGCAGCCAATTGGCAAGCATAAGCAGCCTCGGACACCATTGCATCCATAGTTGATTACCATCTGAGCTCCAACATCTGTTTGCAAGATTTAGAAGGAAAAACATTTCAGATCACTCTCAACGTCACTCATATTTCAGATATCTTTTCCCTTAGGACTAATGAAAAGAACAGGTATGGACTGGAGAATGGAGCAAAGCAACCTTCCAGGAATTAGAACGAAAGAAAAATATAATAATGGTAAAAATCTACCAGCTGCAAGCCTTAGAAGTTGCAACACAGTGTTCTGCAGGAAGCACCTTTCGGAAAACTACTAACTGAATAGGACCTTTCTTTTACTAAATTTGAGATTTCCAGCTCCTGGAGCCCATGATTTTGACCAAGTTCACCTCTTTTGAACAAATACAAGGTACCAAAATATTCCCAGTGTTGCGCATTGCACTCACCTCATACCGAAAAAAATTAAAGAAAAATCAAATAAAATTAAGCAGAGGTCGGTAGCTTGCAAGTCTCCCCCAAACTAACTAGAATTTAAAGAGTGTCCTCCCAAGCGGGGAAGGAAACAAGATAAGGGGTGCTCCGAAACATTGTTTTCACCTTTCCAAATCTCCCATTTGAATTTATATTTTAAATGACATACCAAAAATCCAACAAAAGGAAGCTCCTTTGCATAAACTTACAGCAAACTGAAACTGCAGGAACTCGGCAAACTCCCAGAGATCTCCAATATGCAAGAAATCGCTCAGAAAAGGAGCAGAGAAGAACACAAAACGAAACAACCCCAGCGTTGAAATGTCGAGAGGCGAAGAGACGCAATGGACTGCGAGTCCAGGGCGTCGAAACGTCACATGCAGGCGAGTCCAGGTCGAATGAGTCGTTGCCGTTTTCCTGGAAGCCAAGTTGAGCGTGCGTTCATCTAAAAGCCAACGCTGACCTGGGAGCCGAGCCGTGAGAGAGACGTCTGATCGGTGCGACGTCCATGCGGCATGCATCTGGAGCCGGTACGCAGCGCTCGTGGTTTGGAGACCGGCTGCACCAAATTTTCTTCCCTTCTTGGAGCCCCTTGTAGAAAGGCCGCGTAGAAGAATTGACTCGAGAGAAAGCATGAAGAGTTAAAGGCCAATCTTGTGACATCATCGGGATGAAAAGATTGAGATTCAACCAAACCTCAGCCATCGAACATTATATGAAAAGGTGAAGTAAGGTTTCGTTCACATCCGAGTCACGGAGAACAAGCCAGACTCCCATTCCATGTACCTTTGTGGCGAAGGAGACTCTGAGAATTAAGCCGATCAAGCAAGGTTAACCAGAGAAAAGAGCTTACGCTTGAGTTGACTTTTACTCTTCCAAAAAAGGTGTTAACCAGAACCGGCTAGACGAGAATTTGTTGGGCTGCCACAAATAACTCCAACTATCAGGCACACCCTTGATCAAGTGAAAGTCTTTAAGGATCTCGGTGAAGCTCTCCATTTGTGCCACTCTAGCCTCACTCAGCGGAAGCGAACCTGGAGGAGGCATCTGATTGCAGCAAGCAATGACTGGAGCAAATTTACTCTTGAAGGTATTACACAACTCGAAGGACTATGATTTAAAATATAATTGTATTTATTTTACCGCAAGATACAATACCTATGACTGATTAATTTACACCACTATTACAATCTAAAAAATGAGCGTATATCTTTCACATTTTTTCTCAATGAATGAGAGATTTGTATGACTTCTTTTTCATATTTAAAGTTTACTGTAGAAATTTCTAGCTCTCAAAGCAAAGGAGGCGGAACTAAGCGAATACTCTCTCTATTTTGCAATATATAAGTCCAACTTCACCGTACATATAGAACAAGAATGACATAAATCTAAGAAAAAATTAATATTATTGAACCATATGTACTCCTATTAAATGACACTAGTCATTAACCCGCATCCACACGGGTACTTGTTTTCGATTCTTTTTTAATTTATTTTCATATTTAATATAATCAACACTAATTTTTAACTTAGAATTTAAATTGCTTCAAAATTAATGTAGACATTGATTCTCAATGAAATTTGAAATTTAAAACCTCTTTCAACATCAAATGGCACTACTACGTAATCGACCTTGCTACCGGCCATCAAGACGGTTGGGTACGAACCGACTAATAGTTAGAACAAATTGGCTCAACGGCTCATGGGTCAGAGATCAAGACGTTTAAGACACAAACCGGCATCGATGGTTTCATCATCGATCGTTCATGTAACTAACCGGTATTATTTAGCGGAGCTCACTAGTACCGGTTCGTGACATGAACCGCATCGCTAGGAGGCCATCAAGATCAGCTTGGTGCCTTCAACCCACTAAGTCACAATTAAAACTTCTTTCTCCTCCCGCCTCGCGCACTCAAGTTCATTTCAAAGCGCGACAAGAACAGTGGAGCTTCGGCCAAGAGCTTCAAGGGAGGGGAGGTGCTACCCAAATTTCAAAATTTTGGTCATTTTACTCGCAACCAAGGTAACTAAGGTTAGTAACATCATTCCTCACTTCATTTGGTGTTAAATGGAGCCTCTTTTTTGCTTGAATTATGAAGAAAATTCGATCTTTTCCCATGATTGATGAAAGATTATGAATGTAGAGGGAGGTGCTGCCCAAATTTCAAAATTTTGGCCATTTTACTCGCAACCAAGGTAACTAAGGTTAGTGTGGGATGTGTATAACCCGGGGGCCCACAAGGAAGACCTGCGAGGCCCAACTAGGCGAAATTGGGCCAGGCTGACTGCATGAAGCCGGAGGCAGCCTGGGCTGGGCGAGGCGTGAAGAATCAGGATAAATCCTAGTTAGGGAAACCAAGTCGTATTGGGCAAGGGATGATTGTAATCCAAACCAATGTGGAGTCGGGATAAATACAAAGATGCAATCTCCACCTTGTATCCGAGTGGGATTCCATATTGTAACCGCCCTTCTCTGCTATATAAAGGGAGGGGACGGGGCACCATAGAGGTACAACATCATCAGCAGATAAGCTAGCCAATCATAATTCCAGAGCACAGGACTAGGGTATTATCTCCACCGCGAGAGCCCGAACCTGTATAATTCCCGTGTCTTGTGCTACCATCGAAGTTCCCGATCCAAATAGCTTAGCCCCTTTTAATTATTGTCAGAACAAACCTCAAAGTTGGCGCTGTAGGGGCTGCGCTTAGATTGATCTCGTAAGCTCGATGGCAATCTTCTAAAGTATAGCCACCTTCACGCGGCCCAAAGCGTTTCTTTAAGTCCGGATTTCATCGCCGACGCATTTTGGTCATCTTTCCTTTCAATTCGGATCGTTCCAACCGAGGCAATCCCGAGGTTCCCTTTAGCCGACAATCACTGGATCGAAAAAACATGGCCATCTGTCTCGGACGGTAAGCCGTAGTTCAACCCCGCCTTGAGCCGAACCGCCACGATTTAATCCCAAGTGGTCAAACATGCTATAAGACCACTCGGATTTAAAGGCCAGTATCCCTCATCTTCTTGCTCCTCCGATTCAAAAGACGAGGCGGAAAATTTCCAGAGCTGCAGCTGCTGGATCAAGAGCCGCGAACGGAATCTCAAAGAATAAAAGACGCAGTGAACACTGCCGAAGAAGAGCGTCAACGACAAGAAGCCCGCGCGAGACTCCTCTAGAACAGAGGCCGCAGTATCAATGAAGAAATCTTGCAGACAAAGATGGGGAACCAATCGGTTTTCCAAACTCCTCAGCAGAATATTGTCGCCTCCAAGACACTTCTGGATACTTTAGGACCATCGCTGTCCCGACAGCCTCGCCGCCCGATCATAACTCAAGTTCAGCTATGGTGGCGGCGGGCGGTTCAAAGAACACCAAGAGGAGCCAAGGAGCCATCTCGCATTTCGCCTCCTCAACTCACAAAGTCGCTAGTAGCGATACGGCCATCGCAATACAAAGTAGAGCTTCGACGGGGAAGACGCCAGATAGCATCACCGACCTTCGTGCGGATTTAAACGCTAGACGACGTGACCAGAAGATGAAGAGCGCCAGAGGCGCAGAGACGACTACTAACGCTTTGGCATTAGCCACGACGACGGACGATCGCCAAATCACCTCCGCCATAATAGAGGGAAAATGAAGACCGCCGAAATAGATCACCTTGTCGACGTTTCCACGGCGCGAACGACGATCCTATTGAAGGCATCCGAGCCACCTCGCTCGCCGAGTGGTTTGGCCCGGGGTTCAATCCAAAAGCATCACCAAATTTGACGGAGAAAGAGATCCGTGCTTGGCTCCTGTGTTTACTCTCTTGCGATCATGGCTATCGGGGCAATCACAATGTGATGGCTAATTACCTCCCAAATATGCTCACCTCTTCTCGCTTCAAGCATGGCTCACAGATTCTC
This sequence comes from Guadua angustifolia, assembly GCA_036346375.1. Taxonomy (NCBI): domain Eukaryota; kingdom Viridiplantae; phylum Streptophyta; class Magnoliopsida; order Poales; family Poaceae; genus Guadua; species Guadua angustifolia. The sequence continues at coordinate 50,782,751 of CM070514.1, read as the reverse complement.
CGCTAATTCCATAGATTCCTCGAGAGGATCTTTGTGAACAATTCATCACCAACTTTCGTGGCACTTACGAAAGCAAATGAACGCAATGGGACCTGCACTACTTCGCCGAAAGAATGAGACGCCCGAGAATTCATCCCAAGCGCCAGGCAAAAGAAGAACACAATCGTGATATCTCTTGAGGCGATACTATCGCAGATTCCGTATGGGCGCCAACGACTTCGACCGATCAAGAAGATGTCTCGAAGCCGCCAAACACCGTAAGGGAGATAGTTCGAGTCAAGCGGATCACTATGCGACAAATTCAGATGCTTTGGTGAACGGCAAGACGACCGCCTACCATACATAAAGACAAGAAGGATTAAGCCGAAGTCATCAAGATCGCGAGACGAAGCTAAGTTCAAGAAATAGTGGCGGCAATGAAAGCAAGACCGCATCGCACCACGCACCGATTTACTACGACACGGTGATGCAAGCTATTTGCCCATTTCATCCAAAAGGTAAACACGCACAAAGATTGCTTCACTTTGAGGAGGTTCGCTAAAGAATCTAGAAAAGACCGCCAGAGGCGAAGCAAAAGATGAAGAGAAGAAAACAAGATCCTCAAGATGATGAAGGCGAATATCAAAAATGGAACGGAGTTCAACTACATTTATGGAGGATCAATGGCTTACTTAATCAAAGCGAAGCAAAAACTCACGGCCACGCTAACGCCACATGCCGCTGCCCAAGACTCAGATGGTCCGAAGTCCCCATCACTTTTGACCGCCGGATCACCCGGATCACATCCCTTATCCCTAAGATTTCGTGTTGGTCCTGGTGCGCAATGTTAAACTCAAGAGGGTGCAAGTTGACGGGAGTGGACTCAATGTTCTCTTCTCCAAAACTTTCGATGATATGAAGATTCCCCGCCCGAGTAAGCGAGGTTCATCACCATTCCATGGAGTAATTCCTGAACTTCTTCGTCCCACTTTGACAAATCACCTTGCCACCACGCTTTGGAACCAAGGAGAATTTTCTGACGAGTACCTCAACTTTGAAGTAGCCGACTTCCGCATCGGCATATCATGCCATCTTGGGAAGGTCTGCTTGGCCACATTCATGGTCGTGCCTCATTACACTTATCTTGTCTTGAAGATGCCAGGTCAAGGGCATCATTTCCATCCGTGGGTAATGTCAAGCAATGCTCGTTCATGCGGTGAGAAAGTCGCGAGATGGCCGAAGCTCAAGACATGGCAGACGACAGAAAGAAGATCCGGCAGGAAGCCGCACACCGAGAGGACGAAGGAGAGGTACCAGCCAAGAAGCAGGTCAAGACAAGCCTGAAACCTGATGAGGAGACCAAGAAGGTAATCCACGACCCGTCCAACTCCACCCAAACAGCCTCGACGGACAGTGCCTCACCCCAAATAGGAAGACGCGCTGCCACTTTTCTTCGAACAACCGACATCTTCGCGGAAGCCATCCGATATGCCCCAAGGCTCCCTGTGGAGGTGATCGAGTATTCTTTGAATGTTGACGAAGGCCAAGCCCATCAAGCAACGGTTCAAGATTCGCCAAGACAGAAAGAGGCCATCAGTGAAGAAATCACGAAGCTCTTAGCGCAGGTTTCATAAAAGAAGTGTACCATCCCGATCGGGTCAAGCGAACCCAAAGATTTGTTCGCAAAAGAATAAAGTCGGGCGATGTGCTGATTATACCGATCTCATCAAGGCTTGCCCGAAGATCCTTTCGCCGCCTCAGATTGACCACCGGTGGATTCAACGGCGGCTATGAACTCCTCGCTTCGGATGCCTACCGATATCACCAGATCAAAGCAAAGAGGAAGATTGCATCAAGACTTCGCTCATCACTCCATTCGGCGATTCGCCACGCCACGATGCCGCTTGATTAAAAACGCCGCGAACCTATCGCCGCGCAATACGTTGATGTTTTCACCCCAGATCGGGCGCAACGGAAGCATATGTCGACGACGTTGTTGTCAAGACTCGTGCGAAGGAAGACCTCATATCTGACTTGGCTGAGACCTTCGAAAGCCTAAGGGCTTACAAAATGAAGCTCAACCCGGAAAAATGTGTCTTCGGAGTACCATCAGGGAAACTACTCGGATTTATCATGTCACAACGTGGAATCGAGGCGAACCTAGAAAAGATCAATGCAATTCTAAAAATGAAGCCTCCAACCAATCAGAAGGATGTCCAGAAGCTTACCGGATGCATGGTGGCACTCGGCAGATTCATCTCTCGGCTAGGGTCACGAGGTATGCCGTTTTTCAAACATCCAAGAAGCAGTAGCTTAATGGACCAATGAGGCTCAGAAGCCTTCAAGAATCAAGACATTCTTGTCATCTCCACTGCGGCCGGTTCCACCAATGCTCTCAAGAACCCTTCGCTTTACATTGCCGCAACGACTATGTAGTCGGCCACGCAATCGTGGGCGAGAGCTGAAGGAAGAAGGGCACCTCCGTAAAATCCAGAGGCCGCCTATTTCATCAACAAGCGTCAGGGAATCCAAGGTGCGCTACCCACAGTACAAAACTATTGTACCGTGTTGCTCACCTCGCAAACTCAAGCACTACTTCCAAGAGCATTCAATTTTGGATCACCACCTTCCCGCTTGGGGACATACTCCACAATCAGAGACCAACGGAGGATCGCAAATGGGCGGTCGAGCTTGGGGCCTTTGAAATCTCCTTCAGCCGCGAACGGCAATAAAGTCTCAAATACTTGCCGACTTCACCGCCAATGGATAGAATTACAAACTCCGACGACTATTGAAGAGCCGAATATCGACAATGTATTTCGACGGATCCTCATGCTCACGGCAGAGCCGCGGGTCCTCATCTCTCCAACAGTGAGCACCAAATACGCCCTTCGATCAACTTCCTGCGTTAAACAATGCCGCCGAGTACGAGGCACTCATCCACGGGCCAGATTGCGATATCCCTTGGCGCCCCATGTTAACTATTCGGGCGATTCCATGTTGGTAATTAATCAAGTACAAAAGGATTGGTCGTAGGCCGAAGACAACATGGCAAGATACCGCCAGAGGTACGAAGCTAGAGGACAAGTTCGACGGCCGAGCTTATTCATGTGTTCCGCCGTGACAACGGTTAGCGCATTTAATTGGCAAGGCCGGGTTCCACTCGGCAAAGCAAGATCGCCGGTGTTTGTCGAAGAGCTCCATAAACCTTCAATAAGCCAAAAGCAGGAGCAAGGCAAATCGAAAGAAACACCAATTGAAGAAGAGGTCTTAGTCATCAAGCAGATCGACGGCTCCTTTTCTCAATTACCTATTAAGAGATGAACTCCCAAAAGATCGAACAGAGGCGTAACGCATCTCGCGACGCAGCAAAAAAAATTACATGGTAGTAGGAGAAGAATTATTTTAAAAGCGCTCGAGTTCTAAGGCGATGCATATCGTAACAAGAAGGAAAAAATCTACTCAGAGAAATCCATTCGAATCAGGCATCACGCGCGCCGAGCACATCGGTGGGCAAAGCATATCGATAAGGCTTTTCGCCGATCGCCAGAATCGGCGCGGAGGACATCGTCCGACCGCTGGCGATGCCGCTTTTTGCTCACAAATACACGTGCTCGCCGTAAGCCGCAGACATTTCGATCACTTGGCCGCTTATACCGGGGCTTGACATGATCGCCCATTGAAGAAGGCTCAAGGCGCTTCACTCATCTCTTTGCCGCCGACAAATTCACCAAGTGGATAGAAGCAAAGCCGGTACACAATCACGCGGCCAAAGCCAAAGAATTATTTCAAGCGATCGTCAGAAGATTCGGCGCATCAAACAGATTATCACGACAACGGAACCCAATTCCGAGGAGAAGAATTTCAAGATCGGTGCGACGAGCTCCAAGATTAAAGTTTGCTTCACCCGTGGCTCATCCAAAGAGCAATGGTCGTAGAAAGGGCAAACGGTATGGTGTCAGCAGGCTTAAAGGTGCGAATCTTCGATCGACTAAACCGTGACGCCACCCGATGGGTAAAAGAATTGCCTTTCGCAGACTGGGGCCGAGAACCACCTCAAAGAAGGCAACCCGGCACCACCTTTTTTCCCGTCTACGGCTCAGAGGCGGTCCTACCCATCGAAATGACCTTCTGATCACCCCGTCCGGAATTTCAAGGAGGCAGAGTCGAGGAAAGCAGTAATGGAAGACATTGACCGATTAGAGGAGGCAAGGAGGTCGCATGCGGTCCAATACCAGATACCTTCAGTTCTCGGCACATTATGATCGAAACGTCCAAACCGGCTTCCAAGGGTGATTTGGTCCTAATAAAGAGCCGTAAGCACGAGCACAAGTTATCTCCGAAGTTGGGAAGGCCTCTACGCCGCCGACGAGGTGACACGTCCCGAGCTTACAAAGCTTAAGCGAGAAGACGACGCCATCATCAAGAACTCATGGAACATAGAGCAGCCTACGCCTGCTTTTACTCTTAAATATGTTTTATGACCTGAATTTTTTCTAGACTTGCTACTCAATTGCTTCTCAATTAGCAAGAAGTCGGGGCTACACTTAATAGTGTTGCGATGCTAACTCCTACCGAAGATTATTTGTTTCAAGAGATGCTATGTGTCAGAATTTTTATTCAATTGACTTGCTACTCAATTGTTTCTCAATTAAGCAGTAAGTCGGGGGCTACACCTAATAGTGTTGCACATGTGCAACCCCGCTTGCAAACCAGCTCCTATCTTTTTTCTTTTCCCTACGATCATGACTAAATCCGAGTGCTCTAAACCCTAGATTGTGAAACCCCGAACTAAAAAGTCTCACTCTACCTTACTTAAAAGCACGCTTGAGGAAAAGGCTATGCCGACTCGCAATGCTCGGGGCTATACTAATCTGGACGGGTGCTTAAACATAAGGGAGGATGAAAACCACTCGGGAAAGTCAAGAAAATCTAAACAAGGAAAAAAGAAAAAGCTAGCTGCAATTAAAACAGTCTTATAAAAGTCCAGCATTGTCCAAAAGACCATGAAGGATATATACAACAATAGCACTACTTTCCTTGCAGAGATAAAAACTACTCCAAGGCGGGTCGACGGGCCGATGAGGGCATCCCTAGCTCGATGAGCCTAGGAACGACCTCGATCAGACATCGACGGTGGCGAATCTCGGCGACGGCTCGCTCCTCCGCAACCTCCGCCATGGCGAGATCATATTCAGCCTAGAGCTCGCAAATTGCCCTCAAAGCTCATGGGCGCCATCGCCAAATTGAAGACTATGTTCTCGATCCACTACCAATCCCATGACTGGGGATTCTGGAGGAAGAGACAGGTGAGAGATCTCGTAAGAAGAAGAAGAATCCATGAGGAAGAAGAAGAAAGGAACTCGCAAAAAGACGAACGATCAACCGACGGCCACAATTCCATAAGCACGAAAAACTAAGAAATCAAGCAAAGAGGAAGGCGACCTGATGAGTGTTTCAAAGAAACAAGAAGAAGTACCAAGAAAGAAGAGCAACAGCCGATGGAAGGTGGTAAAAGGCCGCAAATCGCAAAAACCGAGGCCGAAGTTCACTTATACGGGCAACGCTCGCCCTCGAGAGAGACTCGCCAGTTTCAAAGCGACGCTCATTGAGGCGGAACGGTCCACCTTCTAGGCGTGCCGGATAGACGGTGGCTGCGGTCTCGAGGAGAGTCAGCGCTATAATGAACGAAGATTTCAAGACAAGCCCAAACGCCAAGCATGTTCTTAATGGGCCCAAGCCCAACAAATGCACGTAAACAGGAATTAGACATTCCTACAAAGCAAATTCAGGCCAGGGGGAATTTTTCAACATCGGAATAATCATCCCCGAGGGAACAAAAAATCGCAGGACAAGTTCAAATACAAACAGAAGACTACACAGGACCCAAGTCCAAGTTTTTAACTAAAGCAGCAGTGTCCTTGACTTCATCCATAAGGGCAAGCGCTTGATCGTCATCGACAGTACATGCAAACCCCTCCTTGACGGCCTCAAGCTCCACCTGCGGGTACAAGGACTTGGTGATTGCCAACACCTGGCAGGCGCTCGTAATTGCAATATCTTCCAAGTGCGCAGTAAGCTTCTTAGGGGCCTCTTCCAACCTCCGAATTGTGGTATCGGCGTCAGAAGGGACATCGCCGGTGCCTTTCATTAGATTCAGATTCGCAGATCCTCTCGTAACCCGCCAGAGACTGGCCGACTCGCGCTTCAAAGATAGTTGATCTTGTCACTAAGAACCCGGTATCGAGCTTATGAAGGACCCGATGCATCGCAGATACCACGGTAAGTCCTAAACTTCCAAAAGAAGGACGACAAGGCAAAAGGCAAAACCAAGAACGCACCTTCCAACTCTCTTGTCAGCTTGGCCACTTCTTTTTTGGCATCTTCCTCAGCTTTCTTCAGTTCCTTATTCCGGGAAAGAGAAGACTCGAGCTTCTCCCGGAAATCTGGAAAAGACAAGCACCGAAGTATCAGAAGACAGAGAATAGAATTGGGGCTCAAAGCACTTGGACAAGAAGATTACCGACAGAAAAATTAGTCAGGTTCAATTTCTCCGCCTCAAGAGACTGGACTCTACTTCGAAGCCTTTCCAGTTCCTCTCGATTCTCCACGCGGGTGCACGTAAGCTCTCCCTCCAACTCGGTACGGACCTGCTCAACTTCGGCAGCATAATCCTTCCTCATCTTCATCCTCGGGAGTAATTTTTGAAGGAGGGAGTTCCGGTCCTTGGCAAAAGATGCCAGGCGCTAAAGACGGCAAAGCAATGATAGGCTTCAGAGAAAACAAAAAGAAGACTCTTAAAGATGGCGCAGCACAGACAACTCACATTGCCAAGATGATAATACCAAGCAAGGCGTAAAGAACGACTCCTAATCCTTATTCTCGCCCTCACCATCCAAAAGGACCACATCGCCGTCATCATCAAGAAACGCAGCCGCATCGGAGATTTCAAGTAGGAGGCGGGGATTTTTCGCATGATGGTGATCGGCGAGGAGAGGTGGGAGGATCTTCAAGGCCAAAGAAGGAACAACAAAGATGGACGGTGATGCGATGCGGACACCGGTCCGAGAAGGAAAGGCGGTCGGGAACCACTCGGCTCCAAATCGGCCACCAGAGTCTGGGGTCATGGGAGGACTGCTCCGATTGGTTCCAAGAAGAACATTAGAAGCAATAAGCAAGATCAACCAACCTCTCACTCTCGTAGCCCAGAGTCATCCCCGTGAACAACCACCGGAGACTCCAGATGCGGTGTTTCATGAAGGACTTCATCAACAGGATCCCTACAAGAAGAAGCAATCAACACATAGCCTAGGGGAACAAGGAAGAAATAGCAAGAAAATTCAACCCGTGGATCTTGTTATTTTGCACTTTAGATTCCCCAAGTGAAGGACTACTGGCAGGAGTTCCCCGCAGTATACCACAGAGCAATGAGGGGGCTCCAGCCATGCGGCAGACAAAGGCACACTTTCAACCGAAGGCTGGGCCGGAGGCTTAAACACCTCGGGTCCCACTGACTGGCTTGAAGAAAAAGAAGTCGGGGGAGGGGGTTATACGGTCGCGGGGTCCCTGAAAGTGCATCTAGGCACTTATGTTATTTTGGTGATTAATGACAAACGCATATAATGACAATCTATGCAATTGAGTAAATGCTTAACTTAGTGCTTAACAAATGACAATCCTCTAATATGATTATATTGCTATGAGACTAACATGTTATTGCCTAGTTGAGTATTAGTCTCATCTATTTAGAGGAAAATCAAGTGGATGGTTAAGCAAAGATAAGGTATGCAATCTCGGTATCCCTTCCATATTTGTTATTGCATTCCTTTTGTGCAAATGCATAGTGAACTCCAAGTAGTATGTTGATTGTATATATGCACATTGGTTCATGTCATATTTATTTGTGCATATATATTCATTTGAGTTCATTATGTGCTTTGTTTTTAGTATGCATGTATTAACTAGAGTTAAACTTCACATTGCTATAGATTGACTCGGTGCATGCATGTTTTAGTTGTATATCTTCTCATGCAATTCTCTTAGTGAAGTTTAATCTAGTGTTGGATCACATGTTTACTCTTATTCCAAATAGTAGTTGCACATGTACAATTCGTGTATATTCTATCATGTGCTTCATTTAAGTAAAGACTGTGATCTTTGCCATGATTTAATTGATTCATCATATCGCAATTATCTCTAGTGCATATAAATCAATTACATATTCATCATGATGCACTTAGTAGAGAACATTTTTATGTCAAGTGTTTCCATTTATGTTGCGCTTTCTTCATATGAAACACTTGTAGTAATCAATTGCTCACAAATATAAATTTATTCATATCTATTGAGCTTTTGGGACTAATGTCTTTCAAGAGTGATTTGGAAAGAATTAGGTCCCATGTGTGCATGATGATCAAGGTATCTTGGAGGATGATCGTTAAGTCGAGGTCAACAAGACGGCAAAGTGTCACCAAGAGTTGAGGACTAAGTCAAGATCGACTTAGCGTGAGATCGCAGAGAGGATGATCAAGTCAAGGTTGATGGGACGAGAGTCTCATGAGATGAATCGAGTCAAGTTGGACAAGGCGAAGATGTCATCAATCATTTGGTAAAGACATCATGCACATTGCATCCCTGAGAAGACTAAGCATGCGGATTGAATGTAAGACTTATATTTCGCTTGAATTTGAGTCTAAGGATTGCCGACTATTAAGAGGGATGCGACGTTGAATGACTTTTAGATGTGTCAAGTGCTCAAGTGATCCGTCCTTGTGAAATTTAGAGAGAGAGTGGTGTTGGTGGTGCCGAAAAGTGAAAATTGTAGGTCTCTCTTGGATTCTTGGTGAAATCTGGATTTATCCTTTGAGATTTGGATAGTGAGACCTTGTTGGTTGTGTAGCCCTTGTTCTTAGCTTTCAATAGAGTCCAAAATCACTTAAATCGAGTCCGAATCAAAAGTTATGCTCTTTTTTCGTCGGTTGTTGAGTCCAGTCCGGAGTATCTGGACTTAAGTCCGGAGTATCCGGCTGGGTCTTCGCTAGGTCAGTCCGAGTATCCGATGATTCCGGAGTATCCGACATTTAGTCCGACATTCGGTAAAATTGTCCGAGTATCCGGACTTTGCGCAGTTCAAACGGCTAGTTTTTGGGACCTCTATTTAAAGCCCCTCTTGGGTAGCCGCTGGGGAGAGTTTTAGGTGGTTCCTTGGTCCTTTGGGGTGTATTCTTGGTGATCTTAAGCTCCCAAAAGCCCTCTAACCCTAGATCTTAGTGATCCCTTTGAGTGAAGGGTTGGGTGAGAGCGGTAGTGCTCTGCTGAGTGTGATTTGAGTTGTTTGAGCACTTGATTTCATCTCCAAGCTTGTTCTTCGTGAGCATTTGTTACTTTTGAGGTTGAGGACTCCTAGACGGTTAGGAGGTCGCCCACGAGCCACCGATTCTTCGTGGTTGGCCGTGGCAAGTTTGTGAAGGTCCGATTCCGCCCGCAAGGGAAGGAATCAAAGAAGAGAAAGCCATGAGTGCAAGGTGCAACACCGGCAAGAAGCGGTTGAAAGAGACCCCGTGTCTTTGGTGACCGCCGGTGAGTGCAAAGTGCAACACCGAGAGGATAAGGGTTGAAAGAGACCCGCTTGGTGCCGCCAACGGAGACGAGGATCCTCAAGGATCCGAACTTCGTGAAAAATCGTTGTCTCCAAGTTTGCCTCTTGCCCTTGCTTTTACTACTTGATTTTGAATCTTGAAATTGCCCGATCTATTTGATTATTGAGTTTTCGCTAGGCATCTACTTGATCTAGGTTCCTCGCTAGTGTTCATCATCTTTGTGTTCAAGTAGATTGTTTAAAAGTTGGAGAAATTTCAAATTTCATCCCGAGGTGCCCAACCCGAGTATCCTGGACAATTACCCCGGATAGTCCTGACATTTATACCGAGTATCCGAGTAAAATCTCTGATAGTCCGGCTGACTCCTCGCCATTCAAAATTCCAATCCGGAGTGTCCGAACCTAAAACCCGATAGTCCGGATTTTATATCGAGTATCCGGATAAAATCTTACACCGGACCAAAACTTTGAGTGTTTTATTTCACGCATGTTAAATTGTAAAATTGTAATTCGCTTATTCACCCCTCTAGGCGACATCACCGCCTTTCATTCCCGATCTTGCCGCCACGGGCGACATCTTTCGCCGATCGCCTCTTAGCCGGGCGATCAATTGGATTCTTTCCCTTCCCGACAGATCATTGCCAGCGATTCGCCTTGGCGCTGCTTTCGCTTGGGCCTACCAAGGAGCGAAAGCGGGAAGCTTCGCTTGTCACTCTTATGTGTATGGAACTCAGGCAACGGCACATCGGAAAAGAAGACATCACGTTCCTGCAGGGGCGAAAAAGGGAAGCACACTTAAATCAAGACAAAAGTCGAAAGGATCGGCACCAGAAGATAATGAAGATCCCTTACTGGAGGCGCAGGATTCAGTTTCGTGAACGGTCTTGGACTTCTAGGGACAATAATCTTCTCATTTGGGGCGAAAAGTCAGCGACACGGCCGAAGAATGCCGCTGAGGTAATTTCGTCAGAAACCTCCCGCGTAGGGTCGTTGGGGCCATCATATTCATACCCAGGATGAACTCGATCCTTGAGAGGCTGAATTCGGCGGGTGCAATAGTTGGCAACGACGGCCATACCAGTGAGCCCATTTTCCTTCAATTCAGTAATCAGCCCCATGAGATCAATCACTTGGTCCATCCCATCATCCCGAGGAAGCGATGTCCAGTCGAGGTGATGAGGACATCACTCCTATGCATACGCCCGAGACTCCTCCAGCCAGATGCAAGGACCCATCACAAGAGCATGAGCACGACAATTGAATCAACAGTGAGCCTGCTCCTAAGTACTCGTGGCAAATACTTGTGAGGATGGTATGCTACCTAATGATATTATTGATTATATTGTACTTAGGAATTTTGGAGAGGATCATGAAGGCCATGGAAACCAGCAAGGGCCAGGAGGGAGGCAAGGAGGGTGTCCAAGTCAAGTTGGAGACCTAATCCATCTCGGAGTCGACTACCTCGGCCACCAGGAGTAGTGCTCACTAAAATCGTTGCCCAGGCCACAACCGGGCTCCGATTTCGATGATCCACATATGCCTCAAAAGCTAAGGAGATAATCTTTCCAATGGCGCTGGTTTCAGGTCATTTGGACTTCGGAGTCGACAGGAATTCACATTGCAAGTTGGCAAACAGAATTGTCCCAGGGTGCTGCGTCACTAATTTGGGCCATTGGCCCATGTATCGTGTTGAGTCCATCACGGACGCTGCCTAGGGTTTCTAGGATGTCCCTAGCCTTTATATTCAGTAGTCGCCGCTAGGGTTTGATTTTGGGGTTTTGCTTAGATTAATTCGCTTTTGAACAAAGGTCGCCATTCATCGGTTTGTGAGACCCCAACTCGTGAGCTTCATCCTCAATTGCAAATTCAGTTGCATCTTTCTTGTCCTTGCTTGTGTTCTCGATTCATTGGCAGGATTAGCCTCGTGCGAGGTCAACCGGCAGCGCACGTTGATAACCGAGGACGCGTGGTGCTGCGATTGCAGGGGTTTTGATCGCGCCGATCGAGAAGCCGGATCGTGTGTCTCAAGGCCGCCTAATCGACTTATCCTCCACTGACGGAAGTTTGGGCAACCCCGCCCCCATCATGAGGGAAGGCTTTGGGGCATCCCAAAGAAAAGGTGTAATGGAGGATCAGGATTGGCACAATAAAACCACTCTTGATGCCAACCCTTATTCGAGGACTTGAAGGAATGTTAAAGTAAGTTTTTTCATGCCATCCTCACCAAATCCGCACCTCCAACCACTTTAGGAGAGTTCTTGCTACGGAAAGGCTTAAGAAGGAAAAAGTGGCGAAAGAGATTGAAGTGAGGGCGAATACCAAGGAAGGGCTCGCAGAGGTTGACAAAGGCAGCGATTTGGAGAATAGAGTTGGGGTTAAGATGAGTTAACTCAATCCCGTAGAACTTAAGAATGCCACGGAGAAAAGGGGTTGCTGGAAGGCCAAGCCCACGCATAAAGAAGGATTCAAAGACGACCACCTCCTCAACACGAGGGGTAGGGCAGACCACCGCAATGGGCAAGGCAAGCATCACCAATGGCGGAAAAACACCAACGCTCACTAAATCCTCCAGCCGCCCCTCCGTCGTTACCGAGGTAGTCCAATCCTTGGTCGAGGCGGACGGATGAGTGGTTGCGGGAGAAGGAGACAACATCCTTGAACGAAGAAACCTCGCGATCGCGTGAGATTAGGGTAACAAGAAAAGTTAACCCTAGGGGCGGAGGTCGCGAGGGAAAAGATTGGAGAACAAAGGAGCAAGTGAACAAAGGCAAAGCTACTTCATTTGTTCAATTGATAGGAAAGCTGCCGACTTTCCGCCGAGCGGAAACCGTGACGCTTCTTCCCATGTCCCGGCCACTTAGGAGCACTTCGGGTGGGCCACGGACATGCACATCGTGCGCAATCGCCAACGACCCAAAAGAGAAAAATTGGGAAATGGTACGCCCCAAGTTGGGCCAAAAGCCAGAAACCCGTGACACATGGGATTACGGGTACCACCCAAGGAATAACATCCTCTTATGGTATGCCTCATGATAGGCCATAAGCTGATACCGTTCAGAGAACGAAATCAGGTACCGTAAAGATGACTCTGAAAATGAATGCCTAACAAGGTATGATGATCGTGAGACCGCAAGAAGGGCGCGCGACGATACCCGACAGCAAAAGCCGAGATGCGCTTCGTAAAAAGGCTAAGGATTATGCGCCGATGCGCTTAATACCACTTTACCGAAAGTACAAAAGACAGAGACATACCAAGTAACGAGTCGGCCTAGTAAACCGGGTCGAGGCAAATGATCGATTGCAATAAAGAATTTCGCCGAAGTTCTTCATGACCTCTTCGCCAGTGACAAGCACTCGCTAAAAGCACTCGAAGACTTGACCGTGAGGAAGGCACTCGATCATGAAGCACTCGGGCTATCAGGATGTGTATACCCGGGCCCACAAGGCGCACTGCGAGGCCCAACTAGGCTAAATTGCGCCAGTCGATCGCATGAAGCCGAGAGACTGGCCGGGCGAGGATGAAGAATCGTGATAAATCCTAGTTAGGGAAACCGAGTCGATTGGGCAAGGGATGATTGTAATCCAAACCAATGTGAGTCTGGATAATACAAGATGCAATTCCACCTCAGATCCGAAGCCGGATTCCATATTGTAACCGCCTTCTCTCGCTATATAAAGGAGGACGGGCACCATAGAGGTACAACATCATCAGCAGATAAGCTAGCCAATCATAATTCCAGAGCACAGGACTAGGGTATTATCTCCACCGCGAGAGCCCGAACCTGTATAATTCCCGTGTCTTGTGATACCATCGAGTTCCCGATCCAGCGCTTAGCCCCCTTTTAATTATTGTTGGTAACAAACCTCGACAGTTAGTAACATCATTCCTCACTTAATTTGGTGTTAAATGGAGCCTCTTTTTTGCTTGAATTATGTAGAAAATTCGATCTTTTCCCATGATTGATGAAAGATTATGAATGTAGAGGGAGGTGTTGCCCAAATTTCAAAATTTTGGTCATTTTACTCGCAACCAAGGTAACTAAGGTTAATAACATCATTCCTCACTTCATTTGGTGTTAAATGGACTCTTTTTTGCTTGAATTATGAAAAAAAATTTGATCTTTTCCCATGATTGATGAAAGATTATGAATGTAGAGATCTAGCTTGATCTTTTCAAATAGGATACAAAAACTTGTTGTGTAAGCTTAGAATTTGCTTGGATTATAATGTAGCTCGCATTTAATGTGTGGATCTAGCTTAAATTTAGGTTTTAGTTCCATCGATCGATGAAGGATGAGGTTTGGTTGCACGTAGTTAGGGGGGAATGGTGCATGAAAATCATGGAGTTTGGGATCTTGAAATGGCGATAGTTATGTGGAAAAGAAGAAATTTAAATTCATTTGCTAATTAAAATAATATCGTAAATATGAATAAAAATATGAAATGAGTTCAAAATTTGAGAAAAGTTTTCAAAAATACTTTGGAATATTTTAAACTTAGAAAATTACTTCTAGTATATTTTTGGTTTTAATTTCCATCAGAAATTATTTTTGAAAACATCATTAATTAAGTGCTAGAGATTTAGAAAAAATAAAAATAAATGATTGAATAATAATTTAGAAATTTTAGGTGTTACAATTTCGATGAATTTGCAAACAAAGTCTGCCGTGAATTTTGTTCGTAATTTTGAATCCGCACTGATCGACCAATTCTTTTTGTAGGTTGCAAAAACTTGTTGTGTGAGTTTAGATTTTGCTTGGATTATTATTTAGCTCGGATTGAAGGTGTGGATCTAGCTAATATTTAGGTTTTGGTTCAACAATTCATTATCGTAAAATGAGCTAACAGCTTATCTTGATGTAACATAATGTAGATGAACCGCGATGGATGTACATGGACCGACGCTCCCTGAGTTCTTGCGTGGTTTGCAAGATTTTCTTCAGACTACCGATGCACACACGACGTCAGTTACATATGTCGCTCATGCATAGACGCAAGAATGAGGAGTGGCCAAAATCCAGCCACCTTCACTTTTATTTGCTCACAAGAGGTTTCATGTCAAACTATACCGCTGGACCAAGCACGGTGAAGAAGAGATTATACAGAAGACGGTGAAGAAGAGGCGACAACAATATCCCTAACGCCGTCAACACGGTTCTTTCAAGATACATTGGGGAGTGTGGTGATGATGACCTAGACCAGATGTCATGGATGGAGAGGAGAATACATCGATGAAAGACATTACGAAAAGTTCCAAATACTTATGGAGGACCACGGAACACTGTTGTACCCAAACCGCCGACAGGCCATAAAAAGTTGCGTATCACACTAGAATCGATGCAATGGAAGGCGACCAATGGATTGTCTCGATAAGGATTCGACGAGTTGTTATGCCTCATAAAGAAGTTACTTCCAGAGGGGAACACACCGCCCAAACTACGACGATGCCAAACAAGTTGTCCGCCTTTGGGGTTGGAGGTACAGAAGATACATGCATGTCGTAATGATTGTATCATTTATCGCAATGAGTATGAGGATTCTAAGCTTGTCCGTGTGCAAACTCGCAGTATAAGACCAAAGCGTGATGACCTGTGAGGTAGAGGGCAGCGAAGAAGAAGAGAGACTCCCGCTAAGGTGGTGTGGTATTTCCGTAATCCTCGTTGAAGCATTTATTTATAACAAAGCGCATGCCCAGATGATGCTACCGCACAAGGAAGACCGTAAGGACGATGGAAGGCTAAGGCACCTTGCCGATGGCTCCCAAAGGAGGAAAGTCGATAGAACATACCCGGACTTTGCCGAGGATGCAAGGAACATAAGGTTTGGGTTGAGTACGGATGGGATGAACCTGTCGCGATATGAGCAAAGAATACAAAAGACTCTGGCCCGTGACTCTATGTATCTACAACCTTCCTCCTTGGCGTGTATGAAGCGAAGTACATTATGATGCCATTGCTTATCCAAGGCCCAAGCAACCAGAAACGACATTGATGTGTACCTCAAACCGTTGGTTGAAGATCTGTTAACACCGTGGAACGATGGTGTACGTATGGGATGAGTACAAAAGAGAGCACTTCACTCTACGGCATTGCTATTCAGAACCATCAACGATCGGCCTGCACTTGGTAACCTATCGGCCTATCTATCAAAGGATATAAAGCCCCGTGATCCACCGCTAGAGGATACGGACAAAGAAGTACCTAAAAAATTCTCAAAGGTTGTGTATATGGGCACCGTAGGTTCCTTCATATGAAGGACCCAAGCATGAGGAAGGGTGAGAATTTTGATGGGATGAAGAGAAATGTAAGAAGCCCATGCATCGTAGTGGGACACTTGTATTTTCTTTTGGTAAAGGATCTAAAAGTAGTATTTGGAAAAGGTCCTCGTAGCAAACCTGTCCCTACCAACAAGGTCACACGAAGGCCATTTGGAAGAAGAAGTCAATATTTTGGGACTTACCTCATCGAAAGACTTAGAGGTCCGCCACTCATCGGACTTCATGAATATCACGAAGAATGTCTCATGAACTCCGCTGGGTTTCCAAGATATGTACGTAAGTCAAAAGATACACTTCAAGCACGAAAGGACCTACAACTATTGGGACTCGTGAATGACCTATATCCGGAAAAGAGAGAGAAAGGACAACATTACTTCCACCCCATGAGCTACACTCGAGCAAGGAAGAGAAAAAACATGATTAAGTTCTTGAACAAGGTGAAGGTCCTTCCGATACCTCTAACATAAGGAGACTCATAAACATGAAAGAAAATAAAATCGCATACATAAAATCCCATGATTGTCATGTGTTGATGACACAGCTTGTTCCCAAAGGGCGGCGAGGTATTCTCGCCAGATTGGTTATGAGGGACAATCATAAAGTCGTGTTCATTCTTCAACGTGGTGTTGCGTAGGTCATCGTCAATAAGGTATCTAATCTGCATGATGACATGGTCAATAGTCCGTTAGCCTTGAGATGATCTTCCTCCATCTTTCTTTTTGATATTATGGTCCATCTCATGGTCCACATTATTAAAGAGATAGAAATTTTCGCACTGTGTTCCTCCACAATATGTTCCCTTCGATAGGTACATGGGTATTCTAAAGAAGTATGTTCAGAATCGGTCTCGCCAAGAAGGCAGACAGTGTGGTGTCAAGACAGAGGAGGTGATCGAAGTTTTGTGTTAGTTACATTGATGATCTGAATCCGATTGGCGCCCCTCAGATCACGCCATGAGGGAGGCTACGGGAAAAGGGACTTTAGGGAGAAAAGAACTTATAGCGACGATCTACTTGCATTTAAACAAGCACATTTCACTTGGTTAAAACAAGCAATCAGAGTGGTCTCAGATATCTATGATCACGAGATGAGTCTACGCTACCAATACCCAGAGAAGTCGATAAGTGGATCGCAATGAGCAAATGGATCATTTCGCAGCTTGGTTACAAAAGCAACTCTGGGCAAACTGCATGCACGATGAACAATTGAAACTCTTGGCTCGAGGACCGCCCACAACAATCATATCATTCCAAGGGTATGAGATAAATGGGTACACATTTTACACGACAACCCAGATAGCAAGAGCACCAACCAAAACAAAGGGCGCCCGTGATAGATGCCTTGGACAAAATGGAAAGATGGACACCTACTATGGTTTCATAGAGGAGATCTGGGAGTTGAGTACGGCCATTAAAAGTCCCTCTGCTTTGTGCCAATGGGTTAAACCGACAGCCGTGGATATCAATAAGTACAGATGACAACCGTGACCTCAAGCAAGTAGCCTATAGGGACGAACTGCTCGTGTTTCGCTAATGTTGTGACACAGTATTCTATGTGATGGACATGGATAGCAAACCAAAAAGGTATGAGAAGACTAGCAAGAGCGATCGCCAAGGCGCCACGTGGTTCTTCCAGTAAAAGAAGGATTGTCGGAGTTGAGGGCATCACGACGAAGAAGAGTATAATCAGCCGACAAGTCGCCTCCTTTCACTTGTGGACTTAGACATTAGTGTCCTGAATGATACAGAGGAATCTCCCACGACGCCGTGATCATAATGAAGGATGACTTGTAAAAGCAAAGTATGTTAGCAAATAAGGATTGCTTTGCTTTTTGGTGTAATAGACTACTAACATACTAGTTTCTCATTCCTCTAGTGGTTTTCTCGCTGCTCGTATTTTCTGCTCAAATTGTATTAATATTTGACTAACAATATTGTTCAAAGTCCTCCGTACTAATATAACAAGGTGACAATTTGCAATGGAATTATAAGAGTGCAAAATTACTTTATTTCTTACAATTTTCTATAATGTTAATTTATATTACATGGTTGGAAAAAATATTGTAAAGACTATCTCAATTTTAATTTATATTAGATTGTCGAAAATAATTTTAATTTATATTAGATTGCTAAATGAATCTAAAGTGGTAAAAGCATTTTTATAAATTATTTAATGAAACAATAGTCAAAAAGTACATTTAAAAAAAGAAATCTTAAAAAAAGGCTAAATGAATCTAAAGTGGTAAAAGCATTTTTAAAAATTATTTAATGAAACAATAGTTAAACAAAGACATTTTAAAAAGAAATCTTAAAAAAGGCTAAATGAATCTAAAGTGGTAAAAGCATTTTTACAAATTATTTAATGAAACAATTGTTAAACAAAGACATTTAAAAAAAATCTTAAAAAAAGGCTAAATGAATCTAAAGTGGTAAAAGCATTTTTAAAAATTATTTAATGAAACAATAGTTAAACAAAGAAATAAAAAATAAATCTTAAAAAAAGGCTAAATGAATCTAAAGTGGTAAAATGTCGAGACCCGGATTTACCAAATCCAACCCTCTCAGAGTTTCAACTGCTTAGTCCAGAACAATTTAGCACACACAAATATACAAAGGATGATAACACAGCATATCCTAAAGTAAATAACAAAGATACAAAAGAGTGTAACAACATCATCACATTATTACAAGTATGGAGCCTTACGGCTTAAGTGAAAGTAACAAATGAAATGTAGAACAAAACGAGCCAATCAAGGTGCCCACATGCAACCGACCGCACGCCCTAGAAGATCGAAATATCATCCTCTTCATAGTCCTCGCCACAGATGTCAGACGGCTGATCGCAGTGCTCTTGGATAGCCACTTCTCCCATCATCTCTTTATAGAATAAGCACTCAAGAATGAAAAGCGAGGGTGAGTATGCAACATACTGCAAGTCTCTAAACTTAATGCAAGTAACTAAATGAATGGCTTGAACAAAGGAAGCATATAGGGTTCATTTGCATAAAGCTTAAATTGAAATTTAAATACAAGTAATAATTTCATAAAGCAAAGATTTAACAAAATGTAAATAGCATAATTAATTAACTTTGAAGTATAACAATTTTCCGTGTTCCAATCCACCGTTGGCTCTAGCCGCCAAACTAATATCCTGAAGCTCCAGTCATGATTCCCAACCACATTTTCATTTTAAACCAAATCATCATTTTTTCCATTTAAAACCAAAACCGAAAATCTACTATGTGAAAGCTGCCCACGCTGTTCTTGTCCGTGGGCACGGCTACTCAAGTAGTTTTTAAGACTGCAGAGTCGGTACACTTTACCCACACGACATGATCAACCCTTTCGCCAAGCTATTGACACACTTCCTTTGGTGTGCCGGCAGGAGATCATGACAAGGCCTTTCCAACGCATAATACCGCTACCGACTTCACCCGCTAAGGTTTCACCGCTGTTAGGGTTAAATCCGCCAAGACAGAAGCCCTCTCTTGCGCTTTGCAAGTGTCGCCCCGACAACCCACACACCCTCGCGAAGTCAAATAACGATACATGCAAATTACTTAGCCAGTGTCGCATCTATATAGACATGTGGTTGTACAGATAGCATGGCCCAAGGTAACACACGACCGTCCTTAATTGACTAGGGCGACAATCGATTCCAAAAATTTTGTGCGTCCCACACCCACCATTCAACCATCCGCCCTGGTCTAAACCATTTTTCACTTTTATTTTCAAATTAATACCAGCAACACCAATTGCCATAATTTCACAATTCATTTTGAATCAAATATGAAAGCATTTCCATAATGGTAAGGTACCGACGTGATTAAGCATGGCTAAGCATTTTCTACCGTTCCCATAGTAAAATGTTTACCATTAATTACAGTAATTAGTTTTCCTAGGGTGTCAATGGTTATCAGCATGAATATCAATGTGGGTATAACAATTTGGCATTTATCTAAGCATTTAAAATGGCATTAAAGTACAGTACGCAAATAATACGCATGCAATAATCAAAAACAAAATAGCATTTCATAAACTTGGGTTCAATATGGTCAAGGAGACTTGCCTTCACCCTCTCCCGCTACTGCTACCTCCACTGGATGCTCCTCTCGCTCAACCGATGCGTTGTCTACACGCGAAACGCGCAAATCGAGGCAAGAAATAAATAAAATAAAAATAAATAAAATCCAAAAATTCATAAAAATAACACCAACAGATAGATCTTGATTTTAGATGAATTTAGAAATTTGAATCGTCCAAATCGGAGTTCGAACGGAGGAGAACAGGCTTCCAAAGTTTAAATGGAGAGAAAATCAAAAATTAAATAGAGGTGACACGTGTCGCCACGCTATTGGCTGGAAATTCGGTTATTCGGAATTAAATCGAATAATGGCTGTGATCGATCGGTGGGATCTTTGTGTCGGTGACACGGGCGCAGGTGGCGATGTCGTGGCGCGTGACGTGGCGCATACATGTGGCAGGGACGTGGCATGACTTGGCGTACACATGGTAACAACGAGGCAGCTAGGGCCTACTTGGCGACGCCGTGGCGCACGCGGGCTCGCCAACGGGGCACCACGCAGATCTAAGCGACGGTGATGGCGACGTGGTCGACACGCATGTGTGGGTGACTTGGTGACGACGCGGGCGTAACACATGGCTACATCGCGGCGGATTAGGTTGACATGGCGATGACACGCAACCACGCAGGCAAAGGACAAAGCGTTGATTCAAGGGCTTACCAAAGGGGAGACGGGCGCGGATCTCGACCGCTGAAGACCGACGGACGGCCACGAAGCCATGCGAAGAAAACGCTCGGCGAGGCGGCGTAAGCTATCGCCGACTTGGGGAAGAAGACGCCGCTATCGGGCGAAGGAGTGGCGGATCGCCAAGAAATCGAATGGGTTAGATGGAGAACGACGCGACGAAGTTCAACGACACCAAGATTCTTTCGGGACTCACCGGTGGCGAGAAAACAACGCACAGGCGTTTTGGCCACTACGAGAACTTCGAGGCAAGAGTGGCGTAGGGTGTGTCTCCCATGGCGAGAGTTAGGGCAAAATGGGCGGCGAGGAGGGAACACGACGTGAATACGAAGAAGGTTTATATAGCCTCTGGCGTGAAAACGACGCGAAGCCAAGGTTGGTCAAGCGGTCTACGGCGGCGGCGCATGATTTCGGTGACGGGCGCGACGAGACGCCGGATCGATCGGACGCGAAGAAAGAAACAGATTTTAGGTTTAGGGTTTGCTGTGATGGCGGCGCGATTCTTGACCATCGGATCGACGATCGATGATCGAGATATGCTCTGCGGTTAGGTTTTGTGAGATGGGCCGAAGGGAGTTTGGGCCATGGTGAATAGGAACGGGCCGACGGAATGAACAGTGATTTTGGTCCGGAGAGGAAATGAGATTTAAAATGTTTTCCGATTTAATTAAAATACCAGAAAATCCGAATAAATCCAATAAATTCAAATAAATAGCAAATAAATTCGGAAAAATACCCAAAAATACAGAAAAATTAAATTAAGCACAAGGAACCCAAATAAAATAAGAAATAATTAATTTGAGTTATAGTTTATTCAAATTAAATCCTTTTTGATTCTAAAAATTCAATTTAAGCTGGTATTAATTCGAATAAAATCTCCTAGGTTCGTATTTTGGAATTTAATCATAAGAAAACTGAAAAATGGAATGTTACAAACCTACCCCCCTAACAAGAAATCTCGATTCCTAGATTTGGAACCAACCAGGAAAAATTGGGGTAGTCCGTCAAGATCCTCCTCACGCCCTGTGTGGCTTCCTTCCTGATGATTGCTCCACTAGACTTTCGCCTTGTGATTCCTAGTTGATGTGCGAGAAATAGAGAAGACTTCTATTTTAATTTTAGGTAAGAAGATGAGAGATACTAATACTTTCTACATGTCTCTTTTGTTTAAATAACTAGCATTGTTAATAATCTAATTTATATAGTGGTATGTGGTATGATTAGAATATTTGAGGTGAAAGAAAAGATGCATTGTCATTACTCTCATTTGGGGAAAACCAATGTTTAATATCGTGAAAGGTATTTGAATACAATGGTTGACCAGATAATTCAACATTAGTGATTTAAATGAGCCGAGAATAAATGTCATTTCGAGTTGACTTTAAATTGGAAAACATGTATAGACAATTCAAGTATTGGGTTGAGGTAAGAGGATTATAAGATGATTCATGGTGATTTAACTTGTTTGCTCACTTTGGTAAACAAAGGGTTTTCATTTTCTTTGGTTTTGAAAACTATGAAGGAATAAAATGTATAGACTCAAAAGATTGATTGCAGGAATTGAATACACAAGGGTCGTGACTCAATACCACAACAAGTGCCTGCACAATCACATAAGAAAGATGTTTACGCTCGTGAGCCTCGATATCGAGGCAGGGGTTGTTCTAGACACTTGATGTTTTCTAGGTCTTTGAGATAGCTTGGAAATTATTGATGTTTTCCTTGTCGAGGTGAAGCAAAATTCTTCTTGGGTAGGTGTTGGCTAAGTATTCAAGTTCTTCTCTGCTGATACAAGTGTCATTACCCATTTTATTTGAAACAATGTAAAGGTTGTTTGCTAATGATATAAAATAGATGATCAGAAGTGACTAGGATCAAAGAGTTGATCTTAAAATTAAACTCATACCGGTAAGGTTCAAATACATAAGTATCGCACTCTAGCACTACGCCTGGCAAAGTCATAAACTTCTTTCGCGAATTCATGCCAGAGGTGAATGCCACGTAATGATTGGATTAACATTTTGAGTTGGATTGATATATGTCTAAGGAAGTGTTTGTCTTCAAATTCTTGAGGTTGCCTTAGAGAATGTTGCGTAGTTTGCTCTGATTGAGAATGAGGTGGAGTTTGCTTCTTGCTTTAGGCAACAGTTGGCATAATACTTATGTTTTTCATAGCAAAGGCAAATAATATTGACTTTTCGATTTTTTTTGTACTAGACAATTATTCCTTGGTGTTATTAGAAAGATGAATAGATGACGATTGAGATTGAGGATAAAGTTGAGCAGAATTCTTCTAGGACAAGCATCTTCGTTCAATCGCCTTTTCTTTATCTGCTTCTTTGGGTGAACTGCTTCAGATTTTATTTCTTCTATTCTTGGAGTTATAAACTTGACTGCTGAAATTCTTGGTATGTCCACGACTATAGGAGATATTTGTGCAGCTTGTGGACATCGTTTAGGAATTTGGTTCTTTTCGTGACAGTTGAAGCATTCACGCTTTTCTCATGGTGTCATGTTCAGTTATTTGTATGCTTAATATTATCTTGTGAATTTTAATTTGTTGTTTCTCGGAACATTCTTTAGCCTAATGACTTTCTTTATCGACAAGGAACATGCCATTGGAGATTACCATTTACTACTTTCTTAGTGAAGGTAGTTAGGATCAAGTGTTATTTCTATAATTCCTTAAGTGATATTTCTTGTGTGGCTGGTTTTTTCCTCTTTTGATCACCAAATCTTGAGCAAAATTGTATTGGCGATTATCGATCAAGGGCATTGAATTAGACAATAATCTTGACATTCACAAGGGTAATGTTTATATTGCTTACAGGATATTTTCTAGGAGAATGATTTCCTTCACAAATGAGCAATTGATTGCACTCACATCAACAACATGACCTATTTCTCCATAGCGAGTGCAAGCACGAACTTTACTTCGGACCGGGTTGACAATACTTCAAAGAACAAGGTGTAGGTATCAAATAAGATATAGAAGTAGGTTTCTTGTTTAAACCATTTTTTCGATAGAAGTCGCACTCAATATTAGAAATATTTTGTGCGTAGTTTTTAGAATGTAAAGGTGTGCATTCGGTGATTTGTTCAATTATGGTGAGCATTTACACCATGGTTACAGATTCTAACATTTTTTTGAACATTGAGAAAGTGGAGAGTTATGACGATTGCTATGTTGAAAGGAAGTGCTCTAGCTAAATACAATCTAATCTGGTTGAACTATGGTATGATTATCATTTCTTGGCAAAGGAGTGTCTTATGGGTTTCACGAATTAGATGAGGAGTGTTAGTAGTTTACACCGAGAATCATTAGTAAGACTAAGCTAATTTAAAGAGAGATATAGAGTATGTTAAAATATTCGAGATGAATGAAAGGTTGCATCTCAACCAGAGTTATTTGGGGAGGGTCAAGGTCAATTATAAAGGCTAAGTTTTTTTACTCATTACTTTAGTAGATGTATTATCGAATTGTGTCGCATATCCCATGCACAATATTTATTAGAGTAAAGCCACTTAGATGGAATTCGCTGGGTTACACGCAACATTTCGTTCTTTAAAAATTTCCTTAATTAAAATTTTCTTATTAGGTAGGGTTAACCCATCATAAATTTCAACCTAGTGGTTTAACATTCACGAGGGTAACCCAAAACAATACAAAAGATTTACAACAAACTTTCAATAACACATAAACAATATGTATACATTTTGCTTAGTATGTAGGAAGGGTATCTACGGTTTTTCTTCTACTTGTCAATCATACATATTTCTCAGATCGAGGTTTACTATATTGCTAGAATAATATGTAGCTCAGTAATGCTAGTGTTATTGTAGGCTATTCAAAGAACGAAGTTTCTTTTAAATTTTTGCACCACTTGTTGTGTTAGTCTTCCAAGGCTTCTATGAAGTCAAAGAGGTTGTGATGCTTCGCTATCCCCATCTTCTTGAAGTTGCTGATATAGACGTTATGATGTTGCTGACTTGTTACCAGAATTCTTTTCAAAAGATTTGTTCGTGGTTTTCATTTCGCAAAAAGAATAAGGAAAGAAATACTTCTAAAAGGGATAACCTAAGAGTGGAGAAAGGAAGTTCTACACAAGGGAAATGAGTACATAAATAAGGAGACTAAATTCTACAGATTAGAAAAGAGTATATGTATAACTGATGCTACTCTCTTATATTTCTTTTAGAAAAATAGGACTTTCAATTCTTCCGCTTTTCATTTAAACAACCATTCAAGCTTTCCATTCGTAAGTATAGAACTTTTCCGGTTCTAGCTCATTTTTATGGTATATAATCTAGATAAGCAAATGAGGTGAGTTTTAAAACATGGTTAGAAATTATTATTGATCATTAAGTTTTAACTAGCCTAAAGCAAAGATAAGCTAGTTTGGTGTTGCTAATGTGGTAAGATCTTAACTTGGTTTATATATGAATGGTGTGATCTCCAAGAAAGCTAAGAGTAGTAATGGAGACAGACATTAATCTCATTGAGGTTTTATTTTAAGAAAGGTTGATGACCATAATGGTTACACTGGTAAGAAGTTCTATGAAGAGGAGATAACTTTGTAGAGGTTTTATAGAGGTAAGAGATAGACTATTTTATAATTTCTTAGTTATCCTATGGGTTAAGTTTCCCATATTCACACATAAGGACAACTTATTGTGAAACTTTAACCAAGAGGTTAAGTTTACACATGAATCACCCCATATCTTAATAAAGACCAATTTCAAGTAGCTAAACATAACGACAACGTAAATTGCTCCATATAACTAGAGCGGAATACTATGCTACACGTAAGGGTGCTTATCTTATGGTAGGTCCTAATATATTCTAATCTTCCGCCTTTTCTATTGGGTGATGTTGTCTCTTCATGAAGTAAAATCTCGAATGTCATCTTCTTCATTTGGAATTCTTGCAAAAGACCGTAAACTTAGGGATATTTCCGGAGATAAGATCAAATTTAAATTTCAAAATAATATTCAGAAGAGGAAAGAGGTAAGAACCTAAGAACATGTGTGCAGTTTGGAAAAATGATTATTAAGATTTCAACATTCTCTTTATGCAAGATGAATGCCCTAACACTTGTATGATTATAATTAAATGAGGATGCAATGACATTATGGAAGACGTGAGCATGACAAGCCTCACTTACAGATTTAATCTAAAATGGGGTCATTATAAGCCTCCCCTTAAAAGAATCTCGCCCCTCGAGATTACACCGCTTCATTGAAGAGGTGGGGATATTCGCTCAAGAAGATCCTCCCGCCCCATGTGGCCTCATCAGGTGTGATTACTCCATTGAACCTTAAAGAATTTGATGGAGTGGTTTCGAGTAACACGCCCCTCTCACGAGAATACAAATGGGATGCTCCTTGTAGGACAGATCGGGTTGTAATTCGAGAGTGTCCAACTCGTGGCTTCGGTTGGGACACGGAGGCATTTCTTCAATTGAGAGGCATGAAAACATCATGCACATCGGCTAGCTTAAGGAAGCTCCAATTGATATGCCATCGCTTCCTCGCTTACGATAATTTGAAAGGTCCGATGTAACGAGGGGCTAGCTTTCCTTCACATGAAACCGATTTAACACCTTTCATCGGTGAGACCTTGAGATAAACATGATCACCAACTTCGAACTTTAGTTCACGGCGGCGGCGATCAGCGTAGTTTTTGACGAGATCGCAATCCGCAACCGCTCATGAATAAATCGGACTTGCTCTTCCGCTTCGGTGACTAGTTCAGGACCAAAGAGTGGTCTCTCTCCGGACTCAGACCAGTTAAGTGGAGTTCTGCAAGATCTCCCATAGAGAGCTTCGAATGGACTCATTTGGAGACTAGCTTGATAGCTATTGTTGTAGGAGAATTCCGCGAAAGATAGACATTTGTCCCAATTCTTGCCGTAAGTAAGGGCACAAGCCCTAAGCATGTCCTCAAGAATTTGGTTCACCCGCTCAGCTTGTCCATCTGTCTGAGGGTGATATGCAGTGCTAAAAGAGAGTTGGGTCCCCATGGCCTTGTGGAGGCATTGCCAAAAATGCGAGGTAAACTGGGTACCCCGATCTGAGACAATCCTTTTGGGAACACCATGAAGAGACACAATTCGATAAAGATACAATTCAGCTAACATGCTCATCAGATCCGCTGCCTTGACAGAAGAAAATGAGCAATTTCATTAATCGGTCAACGACACCCATATGGAATCAAAACCTTTTATGCCTTTGGGCAACCCTGATAAAATCCATACCAATCTCTTCCCACTTCCACATAGGAATGGGCAAGTGGTTGAAGTGTGCCTCGCTGACGCAAATGGTCGGCTTTCACCCGCGACATACGCCGCACTCGGCGACATACCGCAATTTCGCTTTATCCGTCCACCAAAGTCTTGGCTTAAGATCTTGGTACATTTTCGTATTCTTGGATGAATGGAGAATGAGGAATTATGAGCTTCATCAAGAATTAGTGCCTCAATTCCTTACAATTTGGCATCACTAGCCGCTTGTCAACCACAAGACACCTTGTGAGTCCTCGTGAAGCAATTGGCCTTGCCTTGCTTGATGCGGCTCTGGATGAGTGCTATGCCCTTGTCTGCCTTTTTTGAGCCTATTTGATTTGGTCCAATAGGTTAGATTTAACTTCCATGATAGCAAGGAATCCTCCTTAACCACTTCTAAGTTGAGCTTCCAAACTCTACAAGACATGGCGTCTTCGATTCCTGCCTTCTACCGAAGGCGATTGCATTGGGATTTTCGCCAGAGCATCGGGCGATAATATTGGTTTTCCAGATGATAATGGAGTCCCATATCATAGTCTTTGATCAATTCGAGCCACCTTCTTTGCCTCAAGTTCAGATCGGCTTATGAAAGATATACTTCAGCTCTTGTGATCGGTGTAAATTTCGCAACGATTACTAATGAGGTAATGTCGCCAGATTTTAGAGCATGCACCATCACGCCAAATTTCTAAATCATGGGTGGGGTAATTCATCTCATGAGGTCTTAATTGCCCGATGCATAGGCCACAACTCGCCTCCTTGCATAAGTACACAACCCACCCGAGGCGGATGCATCGCAATATATGTCGGCCCTTGTGAATATCCGGCAGACTAAGACAGTGCAAAGGGTCAGTTTAACCTTCAACATTTGAAAGCTTGCCTCACACTCCGCTGACCATACTAACTTGTTCTCCTTCTTCAAAAGTTCGTCAATGGCTTTCGCGATTTTGGAGAAGTTCTCCACGAACCGTGTAATAACCCGCTAACCCGAGAAAACTTCAACATCCGTGGTGTTCTTAGGCTGCTCCCAACCAAGCATACCAGATCTTGTCATCAACCGCAACTCCGCCTTCCGATAGCACATGGCCCAAGAAGGCAACCTCCTTTAGCCGAATTCACACTTGCTGAATTTAGCGTAGAGTTGGTGCTCTCGCAGCTTTTCCAAGACTTTCCGAAGGTGTACTTTATGCTCCTCTTCAGACTTGGAGTAAATAAGAATATCATCGATGAAGATGACAACGAACTTATCGAGATATTCCATGAAAACCGAATTCATAAGGCTCATGAAGTATGCCGGTGCATTGGTCAAACCAAAAGACATGACGGTATACTCATATAGACCATATCGGGTGGAGAATGCCGTTTTTGGAATGTCTCCCGATCTGATCTTGATTTGATGGTAGCCTAATCTCAAATCAATCTTGGAGAAGATACAGCTCCACCATTTGGTCGAACAAATCATCGATCCGCTGAAGTGGATACTTGTTCTTGACCGTGATCGCATTCAATGGACGGTAATCAACACACATCCGCAAGCTATCATCCTTCTTCTTCACAAATAGCGCCGGCATCCCCAAGGTGAGGAGCTCTGGTCGAATGAAGCCCTTCTCTTGCAGCTCCGTAAGTTGTTTCTTTTAACTCGATCAACTCATTTGGAGGCATACCAGAAGGTCGCTTGATATCGGGCCGCTCCGTAGAAGCTCAATGATCTAACTCAACCTCCTGGTCAGTGGCATCCCGCAATTCTTCCGTAAATACATCCGCAATCACATACCACCGGTATGCTACTTATCTCAAGGAATGGCTCACCCTTCAAGGCATAAAGGTGAGCATGATTCGACTTGACGCAAACACGACTTGTTTGCCGCTATGCTGGTAAGTGAAATAGATCTGCGCTGCACAATTGATGCACCCTTGGTGCTTGGATAGCCAATCCATCCCAAGAATAACTTCAATTCCCTCCGCTTTTAATCATTATCAAATCAGCTAAGAACTCTACACCATTAACTTCAATCTTTACTTCCCGGCAGACTCGATCGGTCCTTAATTCCGATCCCGGGGTTTTAATGAGAAGTGGTGGATGCATAGGTTGTATAGGAACTCATGATGCATAGCTTAACTTTTCTTTAATAAATGAATGAGATGCTCCTAATCAAATTACCCTACAAAGCAAGTCACACAAATTTAAACTCTACATGTATGCAAAGAAGAAAACATGCACCAAATTCAAAAGACATCAAATAAGAAGGCTCTTAAGCCACAACATCACCCATGAAAGCAAATAACACGATTCCGATACATTAGCACAAGTTCACAACCCGTAGGTCAAGAGCGACAACTAAGGGTGACTAAAACCAATAGCCCAAAACTCATCTGTCACGTTGAAAAAGATAAGAGGAGTTAGAAACTTGTTCGCAAAATCAAATGAACATAAGGGTGAGATATAGAACTAAGAGGGGTAAGAAATAAAGGAATTGCACAATGTTATCAGTTCTGAAATTAGTTGATAGCAAAATAATTTTTTGACTCAAAACACCCTCTAACTAGTCGTAGCATGGCCGTTCTAACCTACAACAAGATGGCTCGATACTAAGCCTGGGGAACTGGCCCTCGACTCCACCGATTCACCCAAACGCATAGTACATCTCAAGTGAATCAAGGAACTCCTGCATGCTCCACGATTATACCTGTTAGTCCTGTGATAGTTCGCCAACACGAGCATTCTCATCCAACAGTTGACATCACAACACATACACAATTAACGGAAACATAACCGTTATTACATACCAAAAGTAGGACTGCTGTCCATAACAACATATTTAAAGTTATTACATCAAGTAGCAGTGGAAATCATAAGATAAACAACAACAAAAGGGCCAGCATGGCATGCCCCCAAACCCTCGTGCAACCAACTGGGCAAGAACGGCGCCTAAACGTTAGCATTATGTTTAAATCAGCCTTAGAAAGTCCCGGCAAGGCCTCATCCTCACCTCGCAGAAGTGGATAATCCGATTGAGTACAAAGAGTGTACTCGCACAATAATATAAGTTGTATATGGTTTCTAACTACATGTGGTTGCTACATCAAAGGAAGGCAAATGGCAATTTCAAAGATAAAGCAAGATTTGGAATCAATCGTAAACATGTATATATTGAAAGGAATTGCATTTAGTAAACATTTGCAAATTCTAATACATAATATAACATCATCATCATCACATTTATCTCATGCCTTCAAGCATTCTCCGAACCATGAGTTCCATCGCTCATGTTCGACTACACACACGAGTACTCCAATACTCATGTCTCTTTCCCACTCCCATCCCCTTCTTACCAAGACCTTAATACTCGCCCAGTGAATGATAATTCAAGAGATCGTCCTTAACCATGGACGCGGCTATTCGAATAGTTTAAACCTCTGCAGAGGTACGACTTATTCCACACCGACACGCCACACTCGTGAGCCAAGCTATTAACACATTTCCTTAGATGTGTCGGCCGAGGTGAAGTGACAAACCATTTTCCAAAGATGCATGGTAGTGTATCTAAACCATCCGGATGATCAGGACCCTTGATCCCGCTGCGCCCAAGGTTTCTGTGTGTGTGGATCAAGGAGTACACCCGTGTTGGATATCCCCAACTCAACAAAGTTCGAGGGACTCGAGGACCTTCCTTGGCGCTCCACCAAGCCCAAGGAATTCGCATGACATTACTTGACGCCCACTAAGCTCAAGGAATTCGAGTGCACATGGTTTACGCATTCTAGTCATACATAAGTACTTGGTTACGCCGGTCCCATAAACGGCGTGTGGTTCGCATTTATAGTTACTCAAAGAGACGCCACCAGATTTAATCCTTAGGGTCCTTAACCAATATCTCTAGTCATTAACCAACAATTGAAATCAACATCATTATAATAATTTCAATCATTGCATCGATGGATTAAGTCCATCTATCGCGTTTCTAACGATGTTCTAAGCATGGCTAAGCAATTCGCATTTAACCCATATACAATAATAATAAACCAACCACCTAGGGCGACAATGGAACATGGAAAGAACACGATACGGGAATGACATCACAATGTGGTAATAGCTACGAATTTCTACCCAAACATAATTGTAATTGAAAGTAAGCATGCAATTGATAAAATACTCCCAAAACATAAATTTCAATTAGTAGGAGCAATCATGGTCAAGGAGTAAAGTAGTGCCTTGTCTCGTTCTCTGACTTCGAAGGCGAGTCGTGACGGAGTGCCTTCCGCGCCAACACCTAACGAGAAGACCCAAGTCCAAAAACACCAAATCAAGAATCCAAAGATGCACATGATTAAAAGATGTATGAAATGCTCATGATGCACAATACTTGATTATAATATGAAAATACCAATTTAGTCTTGCGAAATTTGGACTTGATCGTCAAAAATTCATGTTTTAGAGGCATTTTATTGAATTATGTCCGGAGTATCCGGATATTTAACCCCGTAGTGTCCGGGCTGACCCCCTCGGTCTCACTAATTCTGGCATATCCGGACTATCCGGATTATATCCCCGGACTATCCGGATTAAAACCCCGGAGTATCCGGATTAAATCCCCGGAGTGTCCGGGCTGACCCCCTCGGTGTGATGAGTTCTGGCATATCTGGACTATCCGGATTAAATCCCTGGACTATCCGGATTAAAACCCCGGACTATCCGAATTAAATCCCCAGAGTGTCCGGGCTGAGCAATCTGTTTCAAAAATGGCTATTTACCTATTGTCCCCTACACCCCAAAAGAACGTACTAGCATTTTGAAGGGATGGACTAGGGCAGAATATTACCACTACGAGGTTGCTTTAGCACTTGGCGGGTGTTGGTTTCAAGAGGATGATGAAAAATGTCACAACGCCGTTCTTCACGGTTTGTCTCCTCCTAGCCCGGTAGACGACAATGCCCTCACTTGCTCGTGCTTGCAGCAGCCACTAGCCCTCCTCCTCAAGCTTCCACGCGACATGCATGACCCGATTCAAGGTTTGAGGATGGATTCCATGGAAAGGCAAGAAATGAGTTACAAAGGCAACAATTTCAGCACAAGGGAGGAAAAGAAAACGATTGCCACTTACCAAAGACTTGATGCCTCAAGAATCCACTTGGATGGATTTGAAGCCCTTGATCTTGGCTTCATGGTGGTGTAACATGCACAGCCTCAAACTCAAAGCTTGTGGGGATTTGAGAGGAAGGAATGGCAAGGTGTTGGAGAAGAACACTTGCTGTTTTCTGCAGGTTTGGAGGGGCAAATGAGCAGGTAAGAGGAGGAGAAACCAATGTGTAGGACCTTATATAGGCTGCCATTCATGTCTTACATGTGGGGCTAGGTCCCACTTGTCATAGAGTGAGTAGAAGAGTGGGTATGGGTGGTTTGAGTAAGAAAAGACATGGACAGGATGTGCAGCCACAATTTCCTAGGCAAAGTAGGTCCCATGTGTCATAGACTAGTTAGGTAGGTGGGTAGAGGTGAGTAAAGTGAGAATTGATATGGTAGGTATGTGCAAATTTACTCCCTCTCTCTACAAACATGGCCCACATGTCATTAAGTAAGGTGAAACAACATGTGTGCAGTTTGGAAAAATGATTATTAAGATTTCGTTACTCCCTCTTTATGCAAGATGAATGCCCTAACACTTGTATGATTATAATTAAATGAGGATGCAATGACATTATGGAAGACGTGAGCATGACAAGCCTCACTTACCGTATTTAACGAAAATGGGGCTGTTACAATACTTGACTGATAAACTGTTATTGGCTATTTCATTCTTTGTCAGAAGTCTACATGTTGCTAGCCTCTCTACCGGTTCTCGCTTATCGCCATTTCAGATACTCGATATTTGCACAGATATTATATTCCAGTTTGTGTGCAATTTAGATGGTTAAATGATATCTTTGCTGCTATCGGTATGATTATTATTTGAAGATCTCGAATTATCTGTAGCTCGCCGATTGATATATATTCGCAAAGCCTTGCCGATCTGAAAATATAGAGCTGCTTTGTTAGCAAGTTGTGATTACTCGCTTATATTATGCGAAGAGGTTTACCAATCAACTTGGGTACCAAGTTTTGGAGCCGCTTGATTGCTTGGGGACTTTGCTTGTGGGGGATTGTTGTTCGTGAGGAATTGGGTTAAGATAGATTGTTTGTGACAACAAAATTAACTTTCATAGATTACAAGACTTGGTAGATCATTTGATTAATAGTTGTGACTTGAAGATCCATACATAGGTCGTTCAATAGGCATACCGCTGCTCGGTTTCATTCGCCGGTGGTAGTCTTATTTCATCCATGCTATTGTCGCTACCTTCATTCCGAAGAAAGCATTGTATATCCTGGTTTACTTATGTATATCTCGCTATAATCGTTAAAAATTATCAATTGATCAAATAATAAACCGCCAAGTATATAAACCGTTAATTGAGGTAAGGTTGTCACAAACAAATCTATATCTTGCCCTAGTGGCGAGGATGGCCTTTAAAGGCAACCCGACATCTGAGAACAATTTAAATGGAATCAACTTGAGTATTATTACTAGTTGTATGACTCCATTATTGCTCCTTGTTTTGCATCTCGCCAAGATACTTGTTTATGAGCTCACTTACTATGATATTGTCATATACTTGGTTACTGATTTGTGCTTATGCTCAATTAACAATGAACCTGTCATGGTTGTATATGTGGTTTGGAATTATTGTCTATGTATATGTGAAGTTTGAAATGTATATGTATCATGTCAAATGAATATGTATCATGTGAATTATTCTAATTTCTCGTGAATTTTGAAATTTCTATTTTTATTGATCAGCTTTTTATTTATATGTGAGATTTCTATGTATGTGTGAGATTTCTATGTATATGTGAAGTTTGAAATGTATATGTATCATGTCAAATGAATATGTATCATGTGAATTATTCTATTTCTGGTGAATTTTGAAATTTCTATTTTTATTGATCAGCCTATGTATATGTGAGATTTCTATGTATGTGTGAGATTTCTATGTATATGTGAAGTTTGAAATGTATATGTATCATGTCAAATGAATATGTATCATGTGAATTATTCTAATTTCTCGTGAATTTTGAAATTTCTATGTATATGTGAAGTTTCTATGATATGTGAGATTTGTATGTATATGTATAAGTATACTTGTCGATAGTATTTGGTCGACTTACATTAGGAACATCTTCGGCGTCACCGCCCATCCTCTCTACCGCCTCTCTTCCCCACCGCCTTCCACGCCGCTTTAGAGTAGTACCATCGCCTTTACATGAAATGTGATCTATTTTCGTTAATTTTCGGCTTTTTCTAGCCTAAGAAACGATTTATGGACGATGAAAGATTTGATCAAGAAGAATTTATGAGAAGTTTGATTTCGGATGTGATGGTCGAGACGGCGGAGCTCGTGACTCCGCCTCATGGCCGCCGAGGCCACCGAGGCCTATGAGGTCAGCAGAGCACGATGAGGCCACGAGGTAACAATCACCACGTTCATGATTGTCGGTTCCACTATCATGCTAAGCCAACATTCGACCCGTTCATGATTGTACCACGCTTTAGGGTCGGTCAACCAGCAGCAATCACGCCACGAGGTCCAAACAAGAAGAAGAAGGCAAGACATGTTGTCACCGAAGTCGGCGAGGACGGCCGACCTCTTGCACCCTGGGGCGCTTTGAGCTGTTCAATTGCATGCGGCCCCACGTTAGGGACCACGTGGCAATTAGCATAGCAAAATGGGATCAGGTCCCTCAAGATACAAAGAACATGCTTTGGAACGATGTGAAGGAGACATTCACCTTCCCCCAAGGGACCGAAGAGAAGGTGAAGAGTTACACTCTCAAGAAGATGGCGGTCGATTCCGGACTTATAAAATGAAGTGAACACGAGTATATCAAGAAGAATCGAACGCCGACTTCAACAAGCACCCAAAGTTGCAAGATCACTGGATGCGTTTAGAACTACAAGACTTTGACGAAGGTCAAAGTTTGAGGAGAAGAATAAGTTGAATGCATGAAGAAGAATTATCACCACCGACTCACCTCGGTGGTTACCGCCATGCAATACCAAAATGGGAGAAGAGGAACAGACTCGCTAGCGAAGGGTATCGCACCCGCAACAATGGATTGGCCCTACAGAGGAAAGCATTGGTTCAATGGTCACGGCGGTGGCCTTGATGATAACGGCAATGCTGTGTTTGGGGAGGTGCTAAGAGATGTGGCCAGAAGGCTTGTACAGTCCATCGAGGAGTCTTCTCATGGTAGCTTTGTGCCAAACAGGGAGAATGACGAGCTAACAAGGGCCTTGCAAAATCCAGAGCACCCTGGACATACACGAGGCGCCGGTGTTTGTCCCGTGGAAGGTTGGTTTCGCCAGACGCCGAGACCTATAGGAGTCAAGAGGAGCAAGGCTCGACAGACACAATGACTTAGTGCGCTTGAAGAACGCCTGAATCAAACACAGGAGAGAATGCAAGAAGAGATCCAAGAGAGGTGCAGCTAGCCTTGAGCCAACAATACGAGACGGACCAAGAACCTCCAAGTAATCCTAACATCATCACCCCTCCGGCAGCAAAGCAACCGGCTTCCTGGGCTGCCAAGCGGACTTGGACAAGTATCCCAGACGACATCAACAATGGACACCTTGTGAGCTGCATGTCCATGCGCGAACCTTACCTTCAAGGCGGCCGATGGCATGGCTCACCCATTGGAGCCGGGCAGCTTATCCATGGCCAATGATACCGTCAGATACTCCAAGGTCTCGGTGGAGGAGGCTCAGGTATGAGGACCTTGACCTCAAATTCCCGGAGGTGACGGGACTACTGAAGCTAGGAGAGGCAAGACACAATTTCATCCTGGGGCACAAACGGTACATAATTTTTCGAGATAACATGGACGTGTCCTCCGCCGAAGAAGCCCGAGAAGAAACCCGCCTCCTCCCAAGAAGGCGCTGACTCCTACACCACCTCCCCGCGCATATAAGCCCGGCAAGAAGCCCGTCTCCTACACCATCTCCGTGCATATAAGCCTTGAAAGAAGCCCGCTCTCCTCCCAAGAAGGCGCCGACCAAGGGAAACAAGCCAGCTCGCCAAGAGCACCCAAGAAGACGGGTCCTCCACCCAATCCAAGAAGTCGGGCTGAACTTCCGGCGGTAGATGATATGAACGATGAGGAGACCAAGAAGATGGTAAAAGGAGAGGTAACTAAATTTCTTAGATCCAAGTCACCAGAGAAGAAGGTTCAACTCTGCATGAAGAATTTCATAAAGGCTTAATGACTATTAAAAATTTGAAGGATAAAAAGAAATGCCTCGCCAATCAAACTACGAGCGACATTGAGTAAGGAATGCCCCAAGAAGAAGATGTCAGCTGAGGGGAAGGGTAAGGAGATGCTACAATTCTTCAATGAAACTGGCCTTGACCCAGATCAAATATTAGGCACCAAGAAGATTGAGTTTACCCAAGTAAGATGGTCATTTAAAGTGGGCAGATCATTGGTCAGGAGTGAGGAGCTGCCTCGGCTAACGACAAAGATGCGGCAATTTCATGAATGGTACTTGGACGCAACCAAGCATGGTCTACAGATGTTCGCTGTCAAGTTTAAGCAACAAGATTTTATTCGCGGTGAAGGTGAATTTTATGTCGAATGGGACTACATATATGATCTATACCATAGACGCCTCGGTGAGCTTGTTGGGTTGCTGGACTCTGTAAGTGTCTTAATTATTTACAAAAAACTATCGTGCACTTCCTTGTACTATACTAACTTGCAAGCCTAACTAATTTCTTATGTAGCATGGAGATACAAAGATGCCGAAGGGATCGTATTTTCGATATAGGCTTCATGGACCCAGTAGTTATCAACGGAACAACCGTTAGAGACCACCCAAGCGAAACAGAGACTAACGTATTCAATGCGCTAATGGGTCAAAGATATAAGTCAAAGATATATCTAGCCTACTCATTTGAGTACGTGTTTTCGCACACCTCATTCTACTCCTTTTCATAACACGATGTTAGAACTAATTAGTTATCTACGTTGACACATCTATGTATAGTTTTCATGGATTCTTCTTATGATCGAGCTAGATCGTAGCTCGATCACAATTATGGACTCACAAAGGAGACCATTGAAAAGTATCAAAACTTTATCGACATGCTCAATCGGTATTAATTCTTGTTCCTTTCATTATCGTACTAGTTCTATTTCCTTCAATTTGAAACAAATTCTAATCATGTACAATTCAGAATCACATGTGTAGTGCATTCACACTTTCCTGCTAAAAACGTATGATTCAAGGAGAAATTTGACATTACAATTGCCTCTCGTATGTATATCATAATGCTAGCTTTTTAGTTAGTTAACTCAATTTCCTTGCATCCATTTCACGCTTTCAACTTTTTCCACCGCAGATCTTGACTCAGCCGCCGGGTAACAATTTATGCGGCTACTATGTATGCGAGTTTATGCACACCCAAACCGGAGCCGCCGCCCGCATGCTAAAAGGCAACAAGGGGGGTGAGTAAATATAATTACTAGCTTTAATGATGTATAGGTACTCCTTATATCTTGTACAAATTCAAGTATTGATTAGTTAATGACTTAACGATAGGTGCCTCAATATTTGGCGGAACAAGGTTTGGAACTCTCGCCGGCACGAGTGAGAGCAATCCAAGAACAACTCGTCGGCTTTATTTACGATGAGGTCGTAAATCCAAAAAGCAAGTTTCACGAACCAAATTTAAACAGGAGGGGCCCTTCGATAAGGACCGGTGAACTGTCGGGGTCGACATCTATGGCTAGCAAGAGCGATGCGCGTAAAAGATCCCGATGAATAGAAGGAAAAGAAATACTAAAGTTGTAATTAAAGTTGTGTACATATATATTGTAATACATTAGACGATGAGCAGAAGAACAAATATGTGTACATATTTTAATACATTAGATGTAATTAAATTTGTTAATGAATGTTCATGATTTAATTATCGTGCAAAGTGCATGATTGATTATCTGTGCTTTTAATTAGTTGTGATTTAACACACACATATATATAATAGCTACTGGAGAAATAGACATATATATATACAAAACATCAGTACCGGTTGGAGAAACCAACCGGTACTGATGAGGGCCTCATCAGACCGTTGGAGACAGGGTGAAAAAATCGGCGGTGAATATCTCGACCCGTATCCTGATCCGACGAAATTTTTACCCAAAATTCTTGACACGGATACGGGTATTTGTTGGTCGGTCGATACGGTAATTACCGGATAGTTTTGTTTTGACACGGATGCAGAGAGATAATTCTCAGAATACCCTGGATTTTTTTGGAGTCTGATACGGCACCGGATAATACAAAAATCGGTAATCTTGGCTCATGGTCCAAGCCAAGTGACAAGTCAGCCCATTGGCCATTGCTTGCCCCTTTGCCCGGCCGGCCCATTCGCATTAGAAAGTAGAAACTAGAAACCCTACCCCTAATCTATTCCCCATCCGCAGCTGCCATCTCAGACTCCACTCTGCACGAGGTCGCCCACCTTCCATCAAGGCGTGCCGCCGAAGCGCTTCCTCCGCCGGCGCCATCCCCGCCCGCCATGAGGAAACCACCGCCGTGCCGCCACCACCACCCCACCTCCAGCGACGGAGCTCGAAGGCACCTCTTCGACTACACGCTTATGGATCGTAAGCTTACGCAGATCGGGCAAGAGGTCAGCAGGCTCGTGTCGGGCAATGGCGCCGGTGGCCATCCTCTCGCCGGCAGGTAGGCATGGGAGTCTCCAGCCTCCAGATCGAAGTCCCGATTCCTGTGCCTCACCCGACTCGGCGTCTTGGCGACTCAGCCCCGCTCCACGGCCACGACCCACAAGAGTCGCCATCCGTCCATCTCCGCCATCGCACCCACAGATCCGCCTCCCCCCGCCAGAGCTCTCGCCGCCGCCATTCGTAGCTCCCGGCTCCCCGCCATTACCGCATCTAATGAGACAATGACATGTAAGTTTTCTCACTTGCCTGCTGGTTTGAGCAATCAGCACTCAATGAGACAATGACATCTGGTTATGCAGATGTTAATGATAATAGCTTCTTAAGAGTAATGACATCTGGTTATGCAGATGTTAATGATGGTGTCCTTACTCCAGCAATATCAGGTGGACGCTACCATTACCTCTTTGCTTACCGCTCATGTAACACAATTCTAGATATTGACTTCTTATGTATGTTTATCTGTGGTTTGTTCTCGCTCTTTTCTTGCATTCTCGTCATCTATGTCCGATTGCAAGTTCGAGCTATCGGTTTACAGGATTGTAAGTACAACTCATCTCTGTAAAATGTGTACTCATAACTCTTTAATACAACTATATTAAAACAAGTGCTTGTGTGGGATTACTATCAGTTGTAAAGCTTTTTTACTATTTTATTTCTGAATGAACTCTGGCTCTTTTGCATTGGTGGAATTGGTTTATACAACATAGTTCATTGGAACCCAAGGATATACCAACCTCTTTCCCCATATTATATTGTTAAGTTCTTTAGGACGACAGGTAGAGATGGCTGGATTGCTCTAGGAGGGATACTTCTTTCTATGATAGGTTAGTTACTACCAACCTCCCGCAGGGGGGGGCTTAATTTTGTTTTTCCCTCATACTTTTATTAAGTTTCGCTTCCACTTTACGTAGTGAAGCTATGTTTGCCGACCTTGGTCATTTTACAAGTGCATCTCTGTCAGTGGTAAGTTGAGCTAGGGATGACCTTCTAGTCAAGTACTTTCTACATTGGGAAATTCACACTTCTCGGATAGATCCTTTTAGTTTCTATAGTTAGATTTGATGGTGCAGTGTTAGTTACATGGCAATGCACCATGAGAAAATAAATTTGGAAAATAGTTTGTCAATGTTCCATTAAAAAAGCAAGTAAAAGCTCATGTACCAAACAATCTTTATCTCAAAAGAGATTTATTTAACTCCGCCTATTTTAAACGGGTGACAAACCCAAAAGGAGCCTAGTTGAGTTCTTTTTTGTTGTGATTAAGATGTTGCTTGCATCGATGTTCTTGTGATGACCTATTCAGTTCTGTCATTACAAAGATTGGGTATTGAGATTTCCTTCGGATTTTAGATATGGTTCTCTTTTTAGTAATATCGCTTATAATTTATGTTTTCTTAAACTATGCCCTTACAATATTGGGTATTGAGATTTCCTTCCGGATTTTATATGGTTCTCTTTTTAGTAATTATCAGTTATAATTTATGCTTTCTTAAACTATGCCTCGCTTTTCTCGCAAGCCTTTTCTCTTGAACTTGTTTGTCTGTTGAAATATAAACTTGGTTTTTCCTTGTTGCATCTTTTTTATCTGTGCTATGATTGCTAAATGGTTGTTTGTTGCTATTTGCTAATCCGTAAGAAATTCATGCAAAGTTGATAAGGCTAAATCTTCGTGAGTTGCTTCTATGTCCTCGGCAATTTGCTGGTATACAAAAATGTTCTTTCCTTAGTGCTACTTTTTTTTGGACATTGTCAAGTTTCCTAGTGCTAAAATTGACATTGTTATACGCCTTGGTTGCTCTCTCGATCAGATGAGCACTACTTTAGGAGCTCCATAGATGGATCGTAACCGTAAGTGTATTCTTATTCATTTTCTCGTAAAATCATCATCATTGATATATAAACATATGCTTCATATATATTATATAAATATATGCAAGTTTTATATATGTGCTTTGATTCTAGATAGTTTATGCGTATATCCGGCTAAGTACCCAAGTATCCGTGTTGTATCCGTCCGTGATAATATCCGTGATCCGCTTTTCACCCGTTCAGAATACCCTAGATCCGTGATCCTACCCGATTTTCACTACCCAGATCCGTGATCGGAAAAAAAAAATTAGGTAGGATACGGATGACTCTACCACCCGGATCAGATCCGACCAATTTTCACCCTAGTTGGAGACACCAACCGCATCGGATGAGGTCCTTAGGGTTCCCTGACGCTGCCACGTGTGACTTCGAACTGGTCATCGACACTCTATCGTCGATCGTAAGGAACCGGACGATGTTTTAAGCATCAGTCCCGAATAGCCTGTATCGTTCAAAACCGTATTAAAGGCTGTTTTGAACCGGTACTAAAGGGCCTTTCCGTAGTAGTGTGGGCAAAACACATATTACACCGTGTTTGGAAAGGAAAGGTAAGAAAAAGGAAAGCATATATTTATTTTTATTTGTTGCAATAGGAGATTATGTTTTGTTTTTTCATTTATGCTGTTGTTGTAGCCAAACGGAATCTTTTTACATGCTACAATAGTCATTGTTGTGCTCATGGTATTTTTTTTGTTGCGCTAAGGGGACTTTCGATTAGATGTGTCGACGATCGGGATCGCCAACCGCAAAAAGTGAGGTGAGGGTCAGTGTGTTATGGGACCCGAACCGTTTCGCTTCGGACGGGAAGAAAAACAATGATGATGATGGTCGAGCAAGACGACAACGAGCACGAGACAGGGTTTATACCGTTCGAGCCCCCTCGGAAGGTAATAGTTTATCTGGCCGCCTTTCTTTGCGGCGGTGATTCTGTTATATTGATGTACTGGGAGGTGTTTACAACTCGAGACGGTAATGGTGATTCCTAGCTCCTGCCGCCGTGTATCGGGTTGTCTTCGTTGTCCTCGAGCTTACGCGCGGCCCTGGTCTTTATACTTCCTCAAGCACGCAATCGGTCGGGAGATATCCCGGAAGGGCCTTCATGCACATCGAGGGTCTGGCGAATCGCCGGACTTGCCGCGACTCTCGAAGTCATCCCCACGACCTTGCTTGGCCAAATGCTAGATCCGAAATCCTGTGGCGGACCAAGGCTTGAACGAGATCCCGACCCCGCCGAGGTCGAGTGGGGGTCGAAGCTCGGTCCACATGCGCTCTAGGTCGAGCGCCAAGATGCACCCAGTGTCGCGGGTCGGGCCTTCCGAGCTTGATGACCCGTCAATCGTAGCTGCCGCGGTCAAGGAGCACCCGGCACTGCCGGCTTAGCCCCGAGGCTCTAGGCTGGAGGGAACTCCCGTGACGCACCTCGAGCCTTTATCTCAAGACGAGGCACTTCGCAGTCTTGCTCTGGCCGAGGTCGAGGCGGAGACCACAAAGTGAGTCTTTTGGCCCCGACACCGGCGACCTTCGGACTTCTCGATGCTGGTACGGATGTGAATCGGTTACGGGCATCCGGCGCTGCTCGACTCGTGAGTCTGAGCCTTTAATTGCTCCTGCCAAATCGCGGTTGGCATGCCTTTTGAGGCGCCGTGGGCTGGATTTCGCTGGCGGTTTATAAACCCAGTGGACATCGTCTGGTCGAAAGCTCTTGCTCTGGCGCCTTCACCTTCCAAGCTTTCTCGAAAGCAAGGTCCTCCTTTCCTCCGACCAAACCAGCCACAACCGCCATGGCAGAGTTAGAAGGAGCACTTTATCGCACTCGAGGATGAAGGAGCTCGAGTCCTCGGGTCGCTAGATCCGCACATGGCGGCCGCGGGCAATGAGACCGAGTCAGAGACCCCAAGGACGACGAGATCGCTCTACACCGAAAGCACTATGCCCTCTTTGGCTTTGCGGACTTTGGAGAGTGAGTTCGCCGCGAAGGTCCTCTCCACCGCGACATCGAGCTCATCAACCCGTGCCAAACTCCGCTTCTCTCCTCTCCATCTTTTCCCATCTATGCGAGGGATTTCTAGGATCCTCCCGACTCCTCGCTCTTCTTCCCAGATTTCCGCCTTCCGCCCGGAAGGACCCGTGGTCGGATGCCTCTACTTCGGCAATGGTCGGGCTCATGGTCCTTCCCAAGTTCCAGCTCGGATTCCTCACCCGTGGGCCGAGGCTGGTTCTACCTACCAAGAGGGGTGAGACCGGACGGCCATGTACGAAGGGGACCCCCATCGCCAACCGCAAGAAGGAGACTTGAGTCTGATGACCTCGAGGTCGACGAGGAGGCCATCGCCTTATTCATATCTCCGCGCTTATGCGCTGCCTCAATGGCAAAGCGATCACCAATTGATTTCCTCTGAACTGCAGGTCCCTCTAGGCGGAGGGAGCACCCATTCTACGAGATCCAGGGGGGCGACGATTCGACCCGCAAGGGCACGTCCGGTAAGTCTTCTTGCCCCAAGGTCTGGCTTGCGTACACCCTCCGATCCTCTCTTGACAACCACTTGTCTTGGTAGCCGAAGAATCTCGGGTCTCCGCCAGATGGTCGAGATGTTTGGGAAGCAAAGACGAAAGTACGTTATCGGCAACCCCGTCTCCGAAGAATGTACTCCGGCCGAAAGGACGAGGTAAGTCACCCACTGCCGAAGCCCGCCCGCATGAAGCCCTTCCCGAAGCCTGCTTGCTCCGCAGCCCACCAGAGCCGCTGAAAACGGCCAGAGGATGCTCAAGATTTCTGCAAGGTGGAGCAAGAAAGGGAAGAAGCGACCTCCCCGGCCGGATCAAGCCAGACGGAGGCGAAGAAACGCCATGTCGAGTGGGGGGACCGCGCCACGGTAAGGGCCCTACTATTCGAGCCCCCGAGCTTGTGTTTAGGTGCCTTGCCGTTTGATGAGCTTTCCCTTATGCAAAGAAGGCGCACGCCGCCGCCGCCAGACTTCGAAAGCACTCCCGCCTCTAGAGCCTCGAGCTCGAACTCCATGGGCGGGCGAGCGCGGTTCGGGCTCGACCCCGAGGCCTCAGTCGCGAGACACGCACGCTGGCGCCCTCGACGTGGGAACAACAAGACCTTCGACGACCCTTGCGAGAAGGAGACCGGTGACCAAGTAAGCCCCCAAGATCCCGGCTCATACCGCCATTTTCAGATCTTTCTCGCTTAGTGTATGCTTTTGATCGCAGACCTTGAGCACCCGAGCTCGAACTTGCCCGCTTTTGGACGATGGTCATGTCTGTGGCGGTAGTCCGAAGTCCGAGGAGGAGAACGCCGAGCCGGGTCCTGCGTCAGCGATCGCCGCCAGACACGCACTCCTTCTGAAATCCCGAGCCAGCCCTTGGTCGGCGAGTTCTACCAAGGGCTCGACGACTCGTCCGAAGAAAACGAACCCGCGGCTAGTGGGGACTCCGACACGGGCGGGGCCCACAACTCAGCTGCCGTCGACGAGCTTCCCGAAGCCTCCGTGAGGGAGGATTCTCAGGGCCTTGAGGCCACACTTGATGTGACCTCCCAAACCCCACTAGCCATGATCGCTCCGGGCGTCGAGGCCGCGACCCTACTCGTCACCCGGACGTGATCGGTCGCAGGCCCCGCACCTCCCGCCGTGAGTGCGCCGCCAAGGCCGCGGGTCGCGGCATCCTGTGCCACGGGTCGTGGAATGCCGCGACGGATCCGCTACCGCCTCGGCGCCGAGGCGAGCGGGCTCCCGGCCGCAGTGGTCGGGCCGATCATCGCCACGCCCTCCCGCAGCCCAGGTTGGTCCTCACGAGGAGGTAGCGGAAGGCCCTGGCCGCCTCGGGCGAAATCATGGTCCTGCCCGAAGTGCGGCCAGGCCGAGGCCGCCCTAACACAGGACGGCGGACGATTTAAGAGGAGGAGATCCCGCGAACCGCATCGATGATCGCGAGGAATTCACCCGCGCGACGCCTCGAGGGTCACCTTCATGGTAAGGGTCCTCCCTTGCGCCAGAAGTTCCTAGTCCAAGTCCCCTGTCCTTCTTATTCCGAGCCATCCTCTCGTCGCTGAAGGTGACTCCATTATGCCTCGGGGCCATAAGGCCTTCAAGAGCATGCTGCGTTGCGCAAGGACCTCCTCGACGCAGAGGGCGCGGAGGTTGAGCGCGCAAGCTCATCCTCACCATTGAGGTCGGCGGGGAGCTCGAGAAAAAGGCCCAAGAGCTCGCCTGAATCGCTTCGACGATGACCTTGCAGAGGTAGCTCCACGCGGCCGAAGCTCGAAAGCAGCGAGCCTCCGAGTCGAAAGCA
Organism: Guadua angustifolia; assembly: GCA_036346375.1. Classification (NCBI taxonomy): domain Eukaryota; kingdom Viridiplantae; phylum Streptophyta; class Magnoliopsida; order Poales; family Poaceae; genus Guadua; species Guadua angustifolia. The sequence goes on along the minus strand of CM070514.1, from coordinate 50,737,892 downwards.
CAAGAAATTTTTAAGGCCGTGGAGCAGAGCGTGCACGTCAGCCAAGGCGCCGAGGCCGAGCGAGCCAAGATCGAAGCCTGGAGAAGGCTTCGTGAGGCGCTGACTTCCCGAGCTTGAGACCAAGATCCTCAAGCTCGAGGGGAACTCAAGGCCATCAAAGGCGCCAAATCGAAAGGAGCTGTGGTCAAGGTCTTGGAGAAGGCCGCCACGAGCAGCACACTCCACGCATGGGGGCGCCCCTCGAGCCCGAGGCCAAAATCCTCGAGCTTGAGGGGAAGCTCGATCAGCCAAGGCGCTCGAGGCCGAGCACGCTAAGGTCGAGGCTCCTGGAGAAGGCTCCCCGTGAAGTCGCCTCCTGGCCCGAGACCGTGGTCCCTGCCTCGGTGAAGCTCGAGCGCATCGGGTAGCGCAACAAAGAGTGCCCTGCCCAGCTTGAAGACGACAGCGGCCGAGTCAGGATGCCTCCCAAGAAGCCCCTCCACCTGTGGGGAGATCGCAACCTCAAGGCAAAGTGGCCCAAACTCGAAAGCAGAAAAGCTTGCCCGCGAGATGGCCGAATTGAGGGAAACGTTAAAAAGCAAGGAATGTACTTACGTATGGATTGTTTTTGGTGAACAAAGAAACCTCGTCCCTCCCTAGAATTGGTTTGGGGATACTGATTTCTTCTTTTTGCTTTTGCTTGTTTGCCGTGTCGTGTTTTTTAGGTCGCGGCGCCGTAGGGTAGCTCTTACCTGGCCTCTCGCTGGGCCGCCGAGGTCGGCAGCGACGCCAAGGCCTTGGCCACAAGACGAGATACGGACGAGGCCACGACCTGCAAAGTTGAGGAACAATTCAAGAAGGTAGAAGGACACGGCTTAACATCGTTAAGTAGATTAGCGCCGAACGGCCTTATGACCATAAGCGATTGCTCGACAAACCAAGGCCGGGTTCTGGTTCGAGCCTCGCACAGGGGAGAGCTAGAAGGCGAAGAGGTTCGGCTTACGTTTAGCTCGTCCGCTGGGGGTGAACGTAAACCCGCATCACTTAGACTAGGAGCGAATGCGTTATGCCTTGGGTTGTGTTCGAAAAAGGAGGAGTCGCCGAAAAAGAATAGCAGCAACACAAGTGGAAAAAGGGGTAAAAATGAAAGACCAGCTTTATTAAAATGTGAGGCATAGAGGTTACACATAAAACTTCCGGTCGATCTATGTTCCACTTAACTAGAGAGCTCTCGCCATCAGCATCGCTAGCCGAGTAAGCCCGTGCACGCATCTGCTGAAACAACCTCAGGGGCCTCCCATCATGAGGATAACTTGTTGGTGTCGGACGAGCTCTCAATCCGCCTCGAGCTAGGTCCCCAACAAGGAGCTTCCTAGGTCGCATCGACCGAGACGCATGTCTCGCGAAGAGTTTGCGGGTAGTGCGTTGATCGTAGCGGAAGGCACGGCATCTTACTTCTTCGGCGAGGGTGAGGTCGAGAGACCATTCGAGTTCAAATCGACTTGGTCGCACCAAGCTGACTCTCGCAGAGCCTAGCGTGACCTCGGAGGCAGGATTTGGCCGTACCGAACACGAGCCGAAGGGTGTGGACCCTGTGGCTCGGCTTGTCGCGGGTACGAACAGACCATAGGACGGTGGGAAGTTCGCCCACCCTGTGCCTTGCCAGACGACGAGCTCATCTCGCAACCCGCTTTTGATGCTGCCCGACAATTTGCTCATATGCTGCGTTCATTCGCTGTTGCTAGGGTGAGCCACCGGTTAAGCATATTTTGATGCCGAAGTTCTCGCAAAACTCCCGAACAACCTCACCGTAAACGGGTACCATTGTCGTTGATAATTTTGCATGGAACCCTGCATCTTGTGACAACGAACAAGCGAAGAAACGAATCGCGCCCGAAAGCGCTTATGGTTGAGACCGGTTCAGCCTCTATCCACTTGGTGAAGGTGTCGATAATGACTTAACAGAACCTCTTCCCCTGCTGTTTGAGGAAAGGGTCGAGATGTCCAAATTTATGTCGAGAAGGGCCAAAGTAGCGGATGGTCTGGAGCGCCAGGGCGGCCGATGCGATTTCCAAGCGTGGAACAGTGCATGTTCGGCAAGCGCGAGACGATATCACGAAAGCATCCCTGAACCTGGCGCCATAATAGTACCCCATGCGCAAAGGCCTTGCCGACCATTGTCCTCAGACGAAGAGTGCGCTCTACAGTAGGTTCGAGTGAATGTCATGTAGTAGGTACTTACCCTCCTCCATGGAGATGCACCGCGTCAGATGTCGAACGTTTGGCTCAGAGAGAGCCTCGACGAAGCGTATAGACTCGCCTGCCGCTGATTCGGCTCGGCAAGGTCGGCATGTCGCCTGCAAGGAATTGTGGATGGCTCGCCCAGAGGGGATATCCCTACACGCAACAGCACGACCTCTTGGTCGCGAGATCGACGGGCCGCCCAAGTGTCTCTGTGATGACATCGGTGGGATATCGTCGAGGAGGAGCCGAGCTTGGAGAGGAAGTCCGCGACTAGAGTTGTCTCTCCCGGGATGCTTGATCTCCATGTTCTGGAACCACTTTCTCCATCTTGCGCCTCTCGGCGAGGTATTTTGCCATCGAGTCCCCGAGCACCGGTAGTCCTTGTTGAATCGTTGATGACGAAGCCGAGTCGCCTTCGCGACTGTGGCGACACCCAAAGCCTTGCAAGCTCAGAGGTCGGCCAGAGGGCTTGTCAGATTCCGCCACATTGTTGGTCGCCAGAAGCCAAAACGGATTACGTGACTTTCAACTTATCGCTGCTGCTGGGTAAGGATAAGGATCCCACCCCAGCGCTGAAGGACCCTCGAGCCGTCAAGAACATGACCCAGGCTTTCCTCTTCGCCTTGAAGCTCGAGCGGGCTGCGACGTCGCTTAACGACCACGGTCAAAGAGCACTTATGCGACTTTGATGGTCAGAAGCGTGCCCACGACCGACGCTTAACGCCGCCAGCTCCATGGCCCACTTGGCGATTCATCCGCCACCCTCCGGGTCCTCAGATGTCCCCGAGCAGGAAGTTGCTCGGGACGACCACGGAGTGTGCCTGAAAATAGTGCTTGAGCTTCCGCTGGCGCTGAGGAGAGCGTGACAACAGCTTTTGTACTGCAGGTAGCGCTCCTTCGGCCGGTGCAAGACTCAGTTGACGAATAGATTGGGTCATCTTGAGACCGTCTCCTGCCACCGTGACAAAGATCGACAAGGGTGGGCGGCCACAAGGTAGAGCAGCAAATTTCACCAAAGTTATGCCGGCGCTAGGGGAGGTGGGGACGACAGATATACCTTCAGTCGCTTCAAGGACGGCCGCCTCGAGTCCACTCAAAGCCCCCGTGCTTGGCGCAGGTCCAAAAGAATGGGAGCCCACACTCGCCAAGCCTCGAAATGAACTCATGGAAGCGCTATGCGCGGTGTGAGGCTTTGCACCGCTGATCGAGGTCGGGCGCCATCTTCGATCGCCTCGATCTTCTCCGGTTTGGACCAACCCCGAGCCCCGATCATGTAGCCGAAAGCACCATACCGGACGCTACGAGCACGCGACTTTTGGGGTTGAGCTTGATATTGTGCCCGCTAGGTTAGCGGTTTCCTCGAGGTCACGAACGCGGTTGCCTTCAGAGAGGCTTTTGACTATAATATCGCCGACGTGACCTCGAGGTTCCGCCCGACCTGCGGCTCGAACGCCCCGGTCATCGACGCTGAAAAGTGGCCCTCGCGATTCGCAGCAGACTAAATGACATGGTCGTAGCAATAGGTGCCAAACGGCGTGATGAAGGCCTGTCTTGCTCTCCGTAAATCGACCGCCACTTGATCCGGTGGTATCTCGGTAAGCGCCCGAAAGCTCAACATCCCGGCGCTTATGCGGTGGAGTCAACGATCCGTCGGCGCGCTGAAGCCGGAAGTTGTCCTTCGCAAACCAAGTTCAACCCGATGGTCGGTTCAACTCGAGTCACGGCCCGGAGCGATCGTGGCCGTGGGGTTTGGGAGGTTCTTCAAGTGGCCTCAAGGCTCGAGTATCCTCACGAGGCTTCGAAGCCTGCCGATGGCAACCGAGTGATCGCGGGCCCCGCCTCAGCCGGAGTCTCACGGCATGGGTTCGTTTTCTTCGACGAAGTCGTCGAAGGCGCAGTAGAACTCACCACCAAGGGCCGGCTCGATTTCGTGAAGAGGCGTGTCCAGCGACATCATCGCGGGGACCACTGGCGTTTTCCTCCTCGGACTCCTGACTCGACAATAGCCATCATTAAACGGCAAGTTTCGAGCTCGGTGCTCAAGGTCCGCGATCAAAAGCATACACTAAGCCGTGAAGATAACTGAAAGGGGTGGCGCAGACCGGATGCCGGGGGCTTACTTGGTGTCGCTCTCCTTCTCGCCAAGGGTCGCCGGGTCTTGTTGCCCCGATGTCGAGGGGCGCTGGCAACATGGTCCTCGCGACCGAGGCCTGGTCCGAGCCGGCCAGATCGCCTGCCTCATGGAGGTTCGAGCCGAGGCTCTAGGGGCGGGAGTGCCTGGTCTGGCGACGGCACTGCCACCGGCACTTCATAAGGGAAAGCTCATCAAACGGCAAGGCACCTAAACACAAGCTCGGGGCTCAATAGTAGGGCCTCTTACTGGGCGCTGGTCCCCACTCGACATGGCGTGCCGCCTCACCGCTTGATCCGGCGGAGGTCGCTTTCTTTCCTTTCGCCTTCACGAGCAACGGAGCATCCTCCGCCGCTTCCAAGAAGCTCTCGGTGAGCTCGCGAGCAAGCGGGCTCAGAAGGGCTTCGCGCGTAAAGACTCGAGCGCTTGGTTTCGTGACTTACCTCGTTCTTTCGACGTAGTACATTCTTTGGGACGGGTTGTCGATAACGCATTCGCGTCTTTGCTTCCCAAACATCTCACCATCCCGGGCGGAGACCCAGATTCTTTCGGGCGCCGCAAGACAAGCGTTGTCAAGAGAGGATCGGAGGGTGTACGCAGCCGCACCTTGGGGCAAGAAGACTTCTCGGACGTTCGCTGGTCTGGATATCGCACGCTCGATCTCGTGAGAACGGGTGCTCCTCCGCCTAAGAGGGGACACACGTTCCGCAGAAATCGCTATTTATCGTCGCATGGTTGAGGCAGCTGCATGGCGCAGATATGAATGAGGGCGATGGCCTCCTCGACCTCGAGGTCATCCGACCGAGTCTCCTTAAGCGGCTGGCGATGGGGGTCCCTTCAGACACCGCCGTCCCGGTCTCACCCCTCTTCGAGTAGAATTAGCCCGGCTTGGGAAGGACCACTTGAGCCCGACCCGCCACTAGAAGTAGAGGCATCCGACCACGGGTCCTTCCCTGAGCGGAAGAGACCAAGTACGGAAGAAGAGCGAGGGAGCCTGAGGATCCTCTAGAAATCCTCGCATTGATGGGAAAAGATAGAGGAGAAGAACGAGTTTGGCACCAAAGTTGATGAGCTCGATGTGCAGCAATGGAGAGGACCTTCGCGATTTAACTCACTCTCCGGTCCGCAAGCCAAAGAGGGCATAGGCTTCAGTCGGACGATCTCGTTGCCTCTTGCAAGGCGCTTCGCCTCGCGTTCTCGTTCCGGCTTCATGTAAACGGATCTAGCAGCCCCAGGACTCGAGCTCCTTCATCCTCGAAAAGGACAAAGTGCTCCTTCCTAACTTGGCCATGGCGGCCAGGCTAGTTTGGTCGGAGGGGAAAGGAGGACCTTGTTTCGGCGAGAAAGCTTGGAAGGCGAATGCGAAGAGCAAGAGCTGATGGATTTATGTGGCGCGAAGTTTATAAACAACAACGCAAATCAATCCATTTCACGCTACCAAAAGGCGTGCCAACCGCGATTTGACGGAGCAATTAAGGCTCAGCACGGAGTCGAGACGCCAGATGCCCGCCAATAGCTCACATCCGTACAAAGATCGAGAAGTCCAAGGTCGCCAGTGCTCGGGGCCAAAGACTCGCTTTGTGGTTCTCCGCCGACTCGCCAAGGAGCCAAGACTCGCGAAGATTGCCTCTGTCTTGAGATAAAGGCTCGAGGTCGCCCACGGAGTTCCTCCCACCTAGAGCCTCGGGGCTAGCCGACGAGGGCCGGGTGCTCTTGACCGGCCGGGCCAAGACGGCCGATGGGTCATCCAAGCTCTAAGGCCAGGCCACGACCACGCACTGGTGCATACCGAGGCGCTCGACTCTAGAGCTGCCAGGACCTGAGCCTCGACCCCACTCAACCTCGAAAGGGTCGGATCTCGCTCAAGCCTTGGTCCGCCTGGATTTTGGATCTAGCATTTGACCGGCAGTTGCAGAGAGCGGTCGGGGATGACTCAGAGGCAGGCAAGTCCGGCATTGCCGCCACTGAGCAGTATGAAGGCCTCTTCCTGGGATATCTCCACCGCTGGTGCAGAGGAGTATAAAGACCAAGGACGCCATAGCTCCGAGGACAACGAAGACAACCCAAAGACACACAGCAGCCTTGAGCTAGAATCACCATTATCGCCTCGAGTTGTAAACACCTCCTCAGACATCAATATAACAAGAATCACCGCCTGGATGATCGCTGCCTAGATGGCGAATAACCGCTGGGGGTTGATTTTTCGATTAGATGGATGATTTAGTGATGAATACTTGATTTAGGGTTGATGTGATGAGGATCGTGAGGTCTGTCAAGGGCGCTTGATCTTGACGTCGCTAGTGACGTCCAGGCGCTAGTCGCTTCGTGATGCTGCTGTAAATAAAGAGGGAAAATAGGTGATAGGAAACACAGATATCGAGGTTAAGGATTACAATGCGGTAAGACAGAACGCATATAAGTTATGTGTTACGAGCCTCGCTACGAGATAAATAGCGAGCGGGCGCGGATCGCCGGATCGGTTTCGTAACAAGCGACATTAGCCTGCTGTCGATTCTTTGGATGTGCTGGCACGTAGCACCCTTCTTAGGGTTGAGCTTGATATTGTGCTGTTTAGGTTAGCGAGAGTTTCCTCGAGGAGGTCCGCGAGCGTGGTTGCCTTGAAGGCTTTGACTATAATATAAATCGACGAACCTCGAGGTTCCGCCCGATCTGCGGCTCGAGCGTCTGGTCATCGAGGCGAAAAGTGGCCCGCATTCGCCCGAGACCAAATGAGCATGGTCGTGTAGCAATAGGTGCCAAACGGCGTGATGGGTGTCTTGCTCTAAATGAAATCGACCCGGCTTGATCTGGTGGTATCACGATGGCGTCGAGCTCAACATCTGGCGTTTGCGGTGGAGTCAAGCGATACGGTCGATCTTGGAGCGGAAGTTGTCGCTTGAGACAAACCAAGTTCAACCCGTATGGTGATTCAACTCCGAGTCACGGCCGGGGCGTCGTGGTGGTGGGGTTTGGAGGTCTCTTCAAGTGTGGCCTCAAGGCCTGAGTATCCTCCCTCACGCGGAGAGCCGGGAAGCTTCAAGTGGAGTGGCGGTGAGTCGTGGGCCCGCCCGTCAGATCCCGTTGGCATGAGGTTCGTTTTCTTCGGACCCCGAGTCGTCGGCGCTTAGTAGAACTCGCAGGCCAAAAAGTGGCTCGGGATCCGAAGGAGTCGCGTGTCCGGCTGACGATCGCGGCGTGGGACGGCTTCGAGCGTTCTCCTCCTCGGACTCGGACTATGCTGGACAATAGCCATCGTCAAAAGCGGGCAAGACTCGGTGCTTCAGATTATCAAGCGATCAAAAGCATACACTAAGCGAGGAAAAGATCTGAAAGGGTGGCCTTGCAAGGATCTGGGATCTTACCGGGTGCTTGATCTCCTTCTCGCCAAGGAGTCGTCGAAGGTCTTGTTGCCCGATGCTGCGCGGCAACTGCGTGTCCTCGCGACACGAGGCCTCGGGGTCAGGCAACCGCATCGCCCGCCCATGAGGTTGAGCTCGAGGCTCTAGGCGAAGTGCTCGAGATCTGGCAGCGGCCCTAAGGCTTCATAAAAACTCATAGCGGCAAGGCACCTAAACACCAGCTCGGGGAAGGCTCGAATAGTAGGAGCCCTTCTGAGTGCGCGCAGTCCCCCTCGACATGGCGTTTCGCCGCCTCGATGCGGCAATCCGGTAGAAGTCGCTTCTTCCCTTTCTTGCTCTGCCCCGCCGAGCAGCAGAGCATCCTCTGGCGTTTCGGTAGCTCTGGTGGGCTGCAAACAGTGAGCTCAGAAAGGCTTCGCTCATGGGCGAAAGACTCGGCGCTTAGTCGGGTGACTTACCTCGTCCTTTCGGCGTGGTATTACATTCTTTGGGGCGGGTTAGCCGATATAGCGTACTTTCGTCTTGCTTTGCTTCCCAAACATCTCGACCATCTGGCGGAGACCAGGATTCTTCATTGTATTTATAAGACAAGCGGTTGTCAAGAGAAGATCGGAGGAGGTGTCGCATAAGCGGACAGCAGGGCAAGAAAGACTTACAGGGAGCGTGCCCTACATGAATCGTCGCCCCACGGATCTCGTGGAGCGGGTGCTCCTCGCCGCTAGAGGACACCGAGTTCCCTGAAAATCGTTAGCGTCGCTTTGCCGGGTGAACGCAGCGCCATGAGCGCGGTATGTGAATAAGGCGATGGCCTCCTCGTAATACACCTCGAGGTCATCCAAGCTCGAGTCTCCTTCTTCGCGGTTAGCGATAGAGGTCCCTTCGTACACAGCGTCCGGTCTCACCCCTCTTGAGGTAGAACCCAAGCAGGAAGGACCACCCAGGCAACCCTTCTACTAGAAAGTGAGAGCGCATCAGAGCCACGAGAGTCCTTCGGGCGGAAGAAGCCGAAGTACTGGGAAGAAGAAGGCGAAGTCGGAGGATCCTAGAAATCCCTGCATTGATGGGAAAAGATAGAGAGGAGAAAAGCGGAGTTTGGCACCGGAGTTGATGAGCTCGATGTACCGCTTGAGAAGGACCTTGGCAGCCGAACTCACTCTCCGAGATCCATAAGCAAAGAGGGCATAGTGCTCGGTCGCGGACGATCTAAATAAATCCCAGGGTGCGGCTCGGTCTCGTTGCGGCGTATCGTATAGCAGATCTAAGCGGCCCCAAGGACTCGAGCTCCTTCATCCTCGAGTGCGACAAAGTGCTCCTTCCTAACAGCCATAGCGGTTGTAGCTAGTTTGGTCGGAGGAAAAGAGGACCTTGCTCGGGCGAGAAAGCTTGGAAGGCGAAGCGCCAAGAGCAAACTTTCGATGGGCGATGTGGCGGATTTATAAACAACAACAGCGTGAAATCCAGCCTGGCGCCTCAAAAGGCGTGCCAACCTGCGATTGTGAGAAGAGCAATTAAGGCTCGAACTACTGGTCGAGCGCGCGGATGCCATGCAGATTCACATCCGAAGTACCCGGCATCGAAAGTCAGAAGGTTCGCCCGTGTCGGGCCAAAGACTACGCTTTGTGGTCTCCGCCCGAGCCTCGGCCAAAACCAAGACACTGCGAATTGCCTGCGTCTTGAGATAAAGGCTCGAGTGGAGTCTCAGGAGTTCCCTCAGAGCCTAGAGCCTCGGAGGGCTGGTTGGCGAAATTTGGTGCTCATGACCCGCCGGCGCCGTGGTCGATGGGTCATCAAGCTCGGAAGGCCCCGACCACGACACAGGTGCATCTTGGCGCTTCGACCTAAAGCTGTGGACGACTTCGACCCCACTCAACCTCGGCGGGGTCGGGATCTCGAAGCAACCTTAGTCATACAGGATTTTGGATCTAGCATTTGTGCGTGATTGGAAGCGGGTCGTGGGGATGACTTCGAGGAGTCGCGGCAAGTCAAAGGCGATTACCCCGGCCCTCGATGTGCATGAAGGCCCCTTCAGGATATCTCGGCCAGATTGCGTGCGAGAGAGTATAAAGACCAGGGCGCAAAGCTCAGGGGACAACGAAGACAACCAGGTACACCATGACGAGCTAGGAATCACCATTCTTGTCTCGAGTTGTAAACACCTCCACAGCACATCAATATAACAGAATCACTTGCCAGCGGGATGATCGTTTCGGTTAGATGGCGTAACAATCCGCGGTGGGGGTTGATTTTTCGATTAGATGGATGATTTAGTGATGAATACTTGATTTAGGGTTGATGTGATGAGGATCGTAGGGCTGTCAAGGGCGTTTGATCTTTGGCGTCTGTTTATGCGTCCGGGCGCTAATCATTTCGTGAATCTTTGTCGTAAAGAGGGAAAATAGGGTGATAGGAAACACAGATATCGAGGTTAAGGATTACAATGCATGGCGCCGCGACACGCATAGAAGTTATATTACTGAGCTCATACGAGATCGTGCTTGATGGAAGCGGCGCCGGATCGGTGCTTCATTTGTGACAGTCAGCGCCGTTGTCGATTGCTGGATGTGCACAGCGGTAGCACTACGCCGCCGATGCGTGCGTGCGGAACACGGAGAAAAAAGTCGAAGAGAATTTAGGGAAGAGCAAGCAGAGTTGAGTTGCTTGATTATCTTATTGCTTGACTCTCCCTTTTATAGTCGACATAGAGCTAAACAAGGAAATCTCTAAATATAACAACTACTTATATCTAAACATAGAAACCTTAAAGGATCACATGCAACCGAGTCGGCCCAAGCCCAAACGGTGCCATACTTAGGGCCTATTTGGGAGAGCTATGCTTTAGCTTTGTTTCAGCTTTAGGCCAAAAACTTCTCCAAACAGTATGGCTACAAAGCAGCTGGGAAGCTAAACCACAGTAGAAGCACCCTCAAAAGCTGAAGCTGTTGAGGAGGAACTTTTCAGCTGTGCCTTCACTTGACCACCTCCTACCTCGGTCTCTTTGCCTTCTCGACCTCCGTCACCCCTTTCTGCCTTCACCTTTCAGTTTGGCCCCCAAAGATTCTGTTTAAGCGACCCAGGTTTGCTAAGCAACAAAACAAGAAAAGCCGGCCGCTAGCTTCTGCGCTTCTGATTGACAAACCAAAAGTAGTTTCTCGGCCAGTAGTAGCTCATAAGCAGGACCATAGATTCTAGCTCGTAGCGTATATCTGCAGCAGCACTTGAATCTAACATCTCCCCTCCTCCGAAAATAGCTCGTCCACAGTTGAAATTGAGGATATAACCGGCGGCGACATGCTCCCATGTTGCTTGAGAAGCGGAAGATCCTTCAACGAATGAGCACTTGACGATGGCCATACACAACCACGACTGTCGATTGTACTTTGCACCGGGTACCCTCTCCCGTAAAATAATATGCCCAAGGAGTAGCTGTCGATTTAGCGAGAATCCCATGACCTGGCGGCGACTGGCGGTCACGCTCCCTTTCATCGGGAGGCCAGCCATGCTTCTGGCGAACACCAGGCGACCAGGCCCATGGGCGAGCCTGTGACCTGGCGAGCAACTTGGTGGTCACCATACTGCTTTCGCGGGCGAGGCGGCCCACGTGGGACCTGGCAGGCGATCGGTGACCACTCCCTGCCCGCCCGGTGAGGCCCTGGCCCCCTGGCGAAGCGACTGGCATCACGCCTACTGCCGGGTGGCGGCCCATGCAGCTTTCTGGCGGGCGGTCGGGCGACCACGCCCTTCTGGGCCGAAAGCCTGCGGCCTGGCGAAACGGCACTGGCGGTCACGCCACTTTCGGCGGGTAAGCGTACGCGTGGTAGCCGGCTTATGAAGCGGCACAGCAAGTGGCGGCGTCTGGCCCCCTTGTCGAGCCACGAAGGCAACCAAAGGAATAGAGGGAAGGCTTCGCCTCGAGTTTCCTCGACACTTAGTGTCGGGGTCATTAATGTAAAGTTCAGCTTTTCGACATGACGGCTCCTTCCTCGGCGCCTCTTACCAACCGTCATTAGAGGCATCTGTCTTGGGCGGGATTGGCGAGGCCTCTCCCGACATTAAATGAGGTTCAAAGGACAAGGCCACGGAGGCATATGTAATAAATGAGTCGTGGGTTGACGTGGAAGCTAGAATGACGGGTGTAATTAATGTGTTGTAGATAAGTATGGTGTCCCCTTCTCTCTTGCCAAGCTTGGCTCGTCTATATAAGGGCGCCTTGGTGCATGGGAAAAGGGGGATGACGACGGACAAGCGGTCTGGCTAGAAGACAACTCTTGTAAACACCTTCACACTTCCTCAACAAAGATCAAGCAGAACGTAGTCCTTTTACCCAAGCTGGGGGCCTGAACCTGGGTAAATCGCTGTGTCCATCGGTTTGCTAGCTCCCGAATCCATCGTTGAGAGACATTAGGGTTTCCAGCCATGAAGATGCCCTTTACCGAACCATATCTTTCATCTAGGGAGTAGCCTACTCTGTTCATTGACGGGATCTTGTCAGGCGGAATACGCCGATAGGGCTGCACCAGGTAGGGGGCTAGTGGTTGGCTTTTCTGGCCATCTCTCTGGTTTGACCTTAAAATGCAGAAAGGACCATGCATCCGGTGATGGCGGTTCACACTCCTGCCGGCAAGGCGGCGGAGGCCAGCACCAGAACATGTCGGCACTCTCCTTGGATGAGGATCGCCTCCGTCGCCCCTTGGAGGCGTGCGCCCGGGTGGTACCGAGCTTCAGTTCAGCGTCGGCTGGCCATGGAGGCCGCCACTCCGGCCTAGAACCTACAAGCGGTCCGTCTCCTCCTGAACCACCCTCGGTGGAACTCATTTGGAGAACACCCAATCACGCCAGGTGCAGGATATTGCAGTCCTCGTGGGCCAGCGGCTCAACTCGCATAGGGATACGGCGATGCGAGATAGTCGGTTCCCCTCGGCAAAGGTGCCCGTTGGCGCGCAAGCTTCCGGCCGCCCTAGTGGGAAGTGCTCGGCGAGCGAGCCAAAGTAAAGGAAAGGCGTGCAGAAGAGGGTCGGCCTCGCGGCCGTGGGGACTGAGATCCCATCTGGAGCTCGGCGCCCAGTGATCGTGATGATTTGCGTGATCACTGCAGCGTCGCCAGCGCTCGTCCGCAGACAGATGGCCCCAGGGGTGAAGTTCTTCGCGACTCTCACCCTCGTAGCCCGAAGAGGCGTTCGCTCCTCCGGAAGCTCTTTGAGGAATCACGGTCCACCCTCCCGGCATGGTTTTACAGGGGCGGGGCAGGGTGGGCGCGGATTCCCTCTGGCGTCGAATGCTGGGCATTTCTCGGCAGCTCGCGCGTGATGTGGCTGAAAGGTTTCGCCGGCCTCCATCGAAATATGGCGGCACCAACCCGAGGAGTTTGCGGATCTACACCGCAGTGGTGCGTGCATTGGCGAGTGCGGAAAGGCCATGGCTAACTTCTTCCCAGCGGCCTTGGCGGAGTCGCCGGTCACGGCTATTGAATCTCGCGAGATTGGTGCACTCGTGGGAGGAGTTGTGCGACCTCTTCGCCGCCAACTTCAGGCTCCTTGCCTGTTGAGGGCATGGAGGGGCGATCTCGCCCTCGAGCAAGAAAGAAGTCGTTCTGCGACTTCATCGGCGGTCTGCCACTATCGCCAACACGATTCCTCAGTTCAGGCGATCGGTCATCATCGCCTTTCGAAAAGGCGTTCGCGATTGCAAAATACGGGAAAATATGGTGACCCGCGACATCACCACCACCTCCGAGCTCTTCTCCCTGGCGCACAAGTCTTGCAGTGAAGAAGAGCTCGGGACCCATTTATCTGGCATCGTCAGCGAGGGCCTGTGGAGGGATGAGGAAGGGACCTCGAGGGGCCCTGGTCCTGCGAGCAAGTAGCCACAGGCGGTAATTTGAGACCAGCAGGTCCTATGCCACGAGCTTGAGCCGAAGACGCTTGCGACGTAGAAGCGCGACCTTATGACCGTGAGATGACCATTGCGAGCAGCGGGATGACCGCCGAAGTCGGCGTGATGACGCGCCGCGAGAAAGGAGGGCGAGCCCTTCTGTCCGATCCATCAAACCAACTCTCATGGCCTGGATGATTGTCGGGTCGTGAGCATGATGGTCGAGCGGCGGCTCAAGGAGCGCCGCCCCCGCGACGACGACCAAGACGAAGACACCGCCTCGCTGGCCTTCCAGCAGGCGGATTGCGCTGTGGTGTACATTCACGGTGGTTCGTCCACCTACCCCTCCAACGCTTCCTACAAGTGGTTGAGGAGGGAGGTCTGTGCCGCGGCGTCAAGTTTAGGGGCGTGTCGGATGTTGAAGTGGTCGGAGGGCGATCACTTCGATCGGTGACCACCCTAAAACCTTGCTTAGGTCGCGGTCACCTTCCGATTGTGGCTTCTCCTACGGTCTGAAATGTGAGGCTCGGGCGGGTGCTGATGGACGGAGGGTGTTCTATCAACCTCCTGTCCTTTGAGGCATTCCAAGCGCTCCATGTGCCCAACCAGGAGCTGTGCCCTGCTCTGCCTTTCTACGGCGTAGCCTCGGGGGCTAGCATGGTCCCCCTGGGCCAAAATCGCCTTCCGTCACCTTGAGGAGGAGAGCAACTTTCATTATGGGTGAGTCGACTTTGAAGTCGCCGACTTGACCTCTAAATACAAGCGCCATACTTGGCCGACTGCGTTAGCTAAGTTCGTGGCGGCAATCCACCTATGGATACATGGTGGTGAAGATAGTGAGGCTGGTGGCCCCATAGCATCCGGTGGGCGGGCGAGGCTTTGCCTGCCACAAGCACGCGTGGACTGGCGATTGCCACAATGTAAAAGCGGTGATGCCGCCTTCGAGGAGCCCCTCGGTAGCGCGGACCCGTGCCTCGCCCGGCTCGGCGATGAGGTAAAGGTGAGTCTCACTGAGTCTGTGCGAGCCGAAGCCCGTCTTCATCGGCCTTGACCTCGGCGCCAAAAAGGAAAACGCTCGTCACCTTCCTCCGGTCTAATTCCGACATGTTCACACGGCAACCGTCCGATATGACCGGGGTCCCAGGGAAGGTGATCGAGCACCTTAGGCCTACGCTCTCCCGAGTGCGCCCGGTTCATCAAAAGATCGGCACCAAGCACGGGCGCCAAGATGTCATTCGGAGGAGGTAGAAGGCTGCTGTGCGAGGATCATCAGGAGGTCTCATCTGAGTGACTTGCCAACCTGTGCTCGTCGAAATCAGCGGGAAGTGGCGAATGTCGTCGATTTCACCGACCTCAATAAGGCCTTCCCGGGACCTTATCCTGCGTGCATCGATCTCATCGTCGATTCCACGGCGGGATGTGAGCTGTTGTGCTACGGATCGTTACTCAGGTGCCGTCGGATTAGCATGGTGCGAAGATGAAAGACAAGCTGCTTTTGTAACACCCATGGGCGTCTATTGTTATGTTAGAATGGCTTTTAGGTTAAAGAATGCTGGTTCTACTTACCAACGTGCCATGCATATCACTTTTCGTCCACAGATAGGGCGCAACCTTGAGGTGTACGTCGACGACCTAGTCGTGAAAGTGAAAAAGAGCAAAGAAATGATCGAAGACCTGGAGGAAACCTTTGCCAACCTCCGAAAGAATTGTTTGAAGCTCAACCCCGAGAAGTGCGTGTTCGGCGTGCCCTCCGGAAAGCTGTTAGGGTTCCTTATATTCAGACGGGGCATCGAGGTCAATCCTGACAAGATAGCGGCCATCGAACACATGAAGCTGCCCGTTCAACTTAAGCAGGTGCAATGCCTGGCTGGTCGCCTAGCCTCCCTCGGGTGATTTATTGCCCGACTGGGGGAAAGAAGCCCATCTCTCTTCAAGCTGATGAAGAAGACGAACCACTTTGAGTGGACTAAGGAGGCTCAACAAGCATTTGAAGACTTGAGCGATACCTCTCCTCCCGCGATCTTGAGTGGCCCCTCGACAGCAAACCATTTGCTCTTGTACATCATTGCTACCGGCGTGGTAAGCGCGATCTTGGTGGCGGAGAGGAGGCATCTAGAAGCCGGTCTACTCGTCGACAAAGTGTTACAGGCGAAGACCCAGATATCCATAGCGCGAAGATGTTGTCTTATTTGTCCTAGTGGCGTCCAGGAAGCTGCGGCACTACTTTTAAGGGCGAGAAGTTACAGTGGTCACTGCCTATCCCCTACGAGAAATTCTCCACAATCGGAAAGCAGAAGGTCGTATCGCTAAATGGTCAGTGGAGCTTAGGAAATTCTGCCTCAAGTTTGTACCCTGCACCACCATCAAGAGCTAGAAGTTGGCAGAGTTCATTACCGAGTAGACTCCCGCCGCTCCTGAAGCTGAAGAAGCACCCGCGCCTTCCCCCTGGACCTTGTTTTTTGAAAGTTCCTTTAGGCTCGAAGGCGCGGGGGCTGGAGTTGTCCTGGTCTCTCCGACCGGTGATATCCTCCAATATGTGGTCGCCCTTGACTTCAAGGCCACCAATAACATTGCCGAATACGAGGGCCTGCTGGCAGGGCTGCGCGTTGCCTCGGCATTAGGCGTCCAACGCCTCCAAGTTAAAGGTGACTCCCTGCTGGTCATCAATCAAGTGCGAAAGGAATTCCAATGCTCTGATCCTACCATGGCCACCTACTTGGCAGAGGTCAGGAAAGTGGAGCGCCACTTTGAAGGATTGGGATATATCCATATCCCTCGATGCGACAATCACCTGGCAGACGAGCTTTCAAACATTTCGCATCCTCAAAGCCTCTGCTCCGTCGGAGTCTTTGAAGAAAGACTCTCACGACCAAATCCATCGTTGCCCCGCTCGGTAGAGGGACTGACGATGTCGTCGTTGCCCCTCCTAAGCGGGGATTAAGCGCCGATCGACATCAGAAAAAAGCCCAGCCCTGAGTACACAGGCGATCATAGTGAGATCGCCACTCTTGGCGAGGAAGGTTGATGGATGGACCCCATCCTAGCCTTCTGCTGAGGCAAGAAATCCCGACGATGGCGCCTCTGCTGAAAAGATAGCACGAAGGCCAAGTGCTACACTCGGTGGATAGGGACCTATCTGGCCAAAGCGAAGCGAATTCTCCTAAAGTCGTCACTCGGGAAGAGGGCGCCACTGCTCTCGATATCCATGGAGGCATGTCGCGGGAGCCATATGTCGGCCGGGGCGGCTTGTCGGCAAAGCATTCCGCCAAGGATTTTATTGGCCTACTACTCTCCGGATGCTTGCGGTAGTGCGGACATCTGAAGCATGCCAATTCTTCGCCGAGCAAATCCACAGACCAGCCCGAGCTCGCAAACCATCCCTCTCTCTGGCCATTAAGTGGTGCAAATTTGGTGTCGGCGTACTCTGTTGGGGTACCCTCTCTGTCTCATAAAGCGGCGCGTGTCGCCCGGCGGCGGTGGCGAGGGCATACTGCTCGCCCGACGACCGAACCACGTGGCGGCTTTAGCGTCGGGCGGCGAGCACGCCCAGCAGGCGTGCGGTCCACGTAAGCGCCAATGAGTAGGTGGCGAGCGCATACGCTGCTTCGGCGACGAGACCACGTGGCGGCACAGCGATCGAGCGGCGAAACACGGCCGCCCGGCAGTGCCGCTCACGTAGCGCCCGCGATCGGTGGGCGAGGCGCCCTGCTGGCGGCGGCAGACCATGTGGCGGCTTTGCGATCGGCGGCGGCGAAGCCGAGCCGCCGGCAGTGCCGGTCCACGTAAGCGCCCGGCGATCGGTGGCGAGACGCCACTGCTCACCCGGCGACAGACCACGTGGCGGCTTTCGGCGTCGGAGGCGGCGAAGCTTACGGCCTTAGCGGCCAGTCTGCGGTCCACGTGCGCCCGGCAAGGTGGTGGCGAGGCGCCTGCTGCGGCGACCGATCCGCGGCGGCACAGCAAGCCGGTGGCGAGGCCTCGCCTGCTTCGCCCGCCGCAAAGGCAAAAGGTGGTTCAGCGGCTTCACCTCAAAAGTCGTCTCCTACCGTCACGTGTTAGGCGGCGACCTGGCTGTCGGGCTTATAAGCGCAAGGGTTTTACACTACAAACCCATTCCTCGTAGCGTCTCACCTACATCGCAAAGGGTCCCATCCGGGCGGACAGAAGCGAAGCCATCGTCGGCATTAATTGAGGCCGGAGGAGGCGGGCCGACCGGAAGGAGTAATAAATCGTAAGGATCGGCATGATGACCCCTTTTACCTACTCCAGGTGCTTTGGCCTATATGAGGGCCTTGGTGCATGGGAAAGGGTCGGTCATTGAAACATACTAGAGAGCTAGCGAGAGGACTTGTAACCCAAGAACTCTGTACTAGCTCCAAACTCTCCACAAGAAATCTAGCGAGAAGTAAAATTTTGTTACCTGTGCGGGGGGCTGAACACAGGTAAAAATCATGTGTTCTCCTAGTTCATAGGCGCCGGAGTTCGTCACGTGGGAGTCTCTAGGGTTTCCTCTTGCTAGGGTTAGCCTGCCGCGAAGATGCCCTGCTATCGAACCAAACCGATGCAGTAGATTTGAGACTGTCGAGCGAGAATCTGTTGGCAATTTGGATATCTGAGCCCGTTCATGACGCCATAGGGGCTTCACCCACTGTTAAATCGCTATCGACAAATTCACCAAGTGTGTCGAAAGCCGAGGCGTCACGATGCCATCCTGACGGCCTTCTAACATCAAGTTCATCCACGGGATCTTCAACCACTTTAGATCGCAATCGCATCATCACCGACAACGGCACTCAATTCACCGGTATGACTTTCACGGAGTTCTGCGATGGGCACCAAGGTATGCTTTGTTTCGGTGGCCCATCCCAAGAGCAATGGCCAAGCTAAGCGTGCCAACGCGCTGGTATTGAGGGGCTTGAAGACCAGAGCATTTGATCGGCTCCATAAGCGGGGGGCGCGGTGGACGGAAGAACTCCCGGCTGTGCTGTGGTCGCTCTGACCCACACCAAGCTGGGCGACTGGCGAGATGCCTTTGTTCCTAGTCTACGACGCCGAGGCTGTCCTCCCATCCGAGCTGTCATTCGGCTCGCCACGTGTCTCGGCGTTCAGTGAGGAAGGACAAGAAGACCACCGTGGTGATGACGTCAACCTTCTAGAGGAGGTGCGCGACCAAGCAGCTTTGCGCGCCACCCGATACCAGCAAAGCCTCAGGCGATACCATGCCGCTAGGTCTCTGAGAACAACTGGGTTGGCAAGCCTGGTTTTCGCGTAGAATCAAGCATATCTTGGGCTTAGGGATGGCAAAAATACCCGTGGGTCCGGTACTTTCATGGTACCCAACCCGATGGGTGCAGGTCCAAATTTGGACCTGCGGCATATTAT
Source organism: Guadua angustifolia (assembly GCA_036346375.1). Lineage (NCBI taxonomy): Eukaryota > Viridiplantae > Streptophyta > Magnoliopsida > Poales > Poaceae > Guadua > Guadua angustifolia. Next base: position 50,718,929 of record CM070514.1, on the reverse strand, counting down.
TTCGGTCCGGATTGGTCAAGATGCAGGTCTGGTCTCATTTTGGACCGTGGGTACCCAAACTTCGGACCGTTAAGTGCATGTAAGCGACTTCTTTGGCGATTTGAATTTTTAGCACCGCGGGTCCTTCCGAATCCTTGTGGCGTCCTTGCGCTCTTATTTATCCCTCGCACACCATCGAGGAAAAGTTTCCAGGCCATCGGGATTACGTGGAACCTATAATTTCTCCTCAATGTGAAGCTTGAGTGTATGAGTGTGGGCTTCTCCTGAACTCAGGCCTTAAATAATTGAGGCGACAAGCAAAGCACCGCGCCATTCTCTTTCTTGCACCGGCCTTGAGGCGGCGATTAGTACTCATCGCTTCCCTCGAGGGAGGTGTGGCGAGGAGAAGCATATAAGGAGGGCAAGGGCAGCCGAGCCTTGCATGCGGTGAGTAGCATTAGTAGCAGGTCGGGTATCCATGGGTCAGTGCAGGTGCGAGTTTGGACCATGGCCGACTTGGTCGGGTCCAGTCTAAATTTGGTCTCGAGTGCAGGTCCACGAGGCTGGACCCGAAGGTACTGAACCGTTGCCATCCTAAGTGGGCTCCTAAATTGTCTCCCCAATGGGAGGGCCCTTTAAGGTGGTCTCGATATCTCGGCAAAGGCGGTCGGGTTAGCTCTTGAGGATGATCAAGAGCTGACCAACTCCTTCAACGTGGAGTTGTTGTGAAAATTTTACCCCTAAAAAGCTGTAAGTTCCTAGCGGTTCGCTTTGACCAGTTGTGTGGGTGAGCTTTCCCCCGGCTAGTCGGCGACTGCTGGCGGTTAACAAAGTTGTTTACCTTAAAGGCTTTTGCTTTATTCCCTTTGCTTGTCCCCTGGCGGGAAAGACTACGCGGAAATGTCATATGTCCTGATGGTTTGGCCGCTCCTCGCTGATCTACGGTTACACTCGGCATTCGCGTCGTGCCCGGATGGGCGACCAGGAGCGCGAGTCTGGCACGGTGACTCAAACGCGGCCCGCACACCTTGGTTCAGCTCCATGAAGCACCGATGGCTGTCTCCGCGAGCACCGCAAGCCCAATACCCCTCCTGGGAACTTGCTCCCATGCCACGCAGGGCTGTGGGCTAATTCTGAATCATAGGAGCCTAAGTTTCCAAGAAAGGGACCATGGCATACCCGCGCAAGGACTTACATCCCTTAATATATTTTCTGCCTGTCTTTGTGCAATGCCTACTTGTGCTTTCGGTAGCCATCGCAACCCTTGAGATGAAGTCTTTGGGCGCTTTGTAGCTCAGCGGTAAGAGGCAATCCGTGGCGGTGAGGCGAGTAGGTGGGCGACCACGCCTTGCCCGCCGAACCAGCACCCGTGCCCACAGCAAGCAGGCGACGATCATGCCTTGCTCGCCTAGCGATAAGCCCACGCGTGGGTTCGGTTGCGGTTGGCGACCAAGCCTTTTTCATGGGCGGCGGGTTAGCGACCATGCCACCTTTCATAAAGTGTTGGCATCCGTGACGGTCGGTGAGTCGCGTGATGGCCTATGGTAAAGATAAGTTGTTCACTTCAACAGTGCCAACCTATTTTTTGCATTTGCACCCCGTTGGGTTGAATTATGTGTGCTTATCACTGACTCTCATAACCCGATGGCTCCTCGTTGATAAACGGAAATACCCAGCGTTTGTGTCGCAAGGACGCATGATTGGGAGTGCAAGTGTGGCACGGTGACTCAAATGCGGCTCGTACACCCGGGTTAACTCCGCGCGGTCCCGCTGGCTATCTCCGCAAGAACCGCAAGCCTGGTACCGCTCCTGTTAGCTCACCTCCTTGTTGCGCAATGCTGCGGTCAAGTTCCAAGAGATCACAGGAATGTAAGTTCCAAAAAGACAGGAGTCAGTGACACCCTTACGCAGCAACTTAAGACTTTGCTTATCTGCATTCTACATGCTCTGCATGATCCTTGTTCGCATGATCGCAATCACTGAAAGAATGCCTAAGTGTCGACCTAACCTGAGTGCTTAGGTTTGCATTACAACGAGGCTGGGGGCTAATCGCCCAAAGATTGAGTTGGGGCAAGCATATCCAAAATGCGAACAGATGAGCATGTCCAGTGAAACCAAAATATGCCAATTTCATTATAATTACTAATATTGTTCTGGCATACAAAAACAGGAGCAAAAGAGAAAACAAAAGAAAGTTGCCCAGGCCATCAGTCGCCATTGACGACTTCGATGCCTCCGTCCTCCTCTTCGGGCTCCGGCTCTGCTACTGCCGCGCCAAGGTGCAGGGCTTCGCCGTCATCATCTTGACAGCGCGCTCCATGACCTCTGCCTGCAGCGCTGCGTCTGAGTCTCATCTCCCTCGATGCCATCTACGACGGTCATGGGGTTGAAGGCGGCGTTGCGGCTGGCATAGCACACGAGCACAAAGGTGGCGGTGGCCCTGGCGACTGCTGCCCCTCTGGGCGAGGCGAAGCGGCCATGGCGGTAGCGGTCGGAGAGCTTATCGGCAACCGGGTGGTGCGATGGGCATCTTGCATCGTCGTGGGCTCGGCGGCTCGCAAGTCCACCCGATGGCGCCAAGACCCGCACCATGCGCCGGTATGATGACTGGAGCATGGTCACGATGTTGTGCAGCGTCCGCCGTTGCTCTTCTGCTGCCTCGGTCTCCTGCGCCCGGGCGAGTAAGGTAGCTCCGGTGGTCCTCTCTTGGGCCAGCTGCGCCTCTGTCCTCTCCAGCTCCCTGCGCAGCACCTCCACTTGCTATGTCACGTGGGCTTCGCGTTGGGTGGCTACCATGAGGAGAGTGGTCGCAGCTGTGAGCGCTTCGCCAAGTTTGGCATGCAGCGTATGAAGGTCGGTGGTGCGGGCGGTGGGGGCGATCAGAGCGGGAGGAGTGGGAGTGCTAATCCCGGTGATGTCAAGTCTGGCGGCCGAAGCCTTGGGTGCTACTGGGCAAAAGTGCCCGCCGCGCTTTTCGGTGCCGCGGATGTCTGCACGGGTGGGACGCTTTGGCAGTCCGCCCTCGGAGGTGATTTGAAGCTGAAAGAGGTAACCGCCACTGCGAGCCCGCTCGGGCGAACACCAGCGGTGGTTGGACTCGGTGCCATTGGAGCTAGCGCCGGTGGAATCGGTGCCGGTGGAGACGGCGTCGCAGAAGTTGGAGTCGGCGTCGATGTAGCCAGCTCCGAAGGAGGGGCGGCAGGCGTCGCCACCCCGGAAGAAGACATTGCCACTTCGGGCGTGCTCGGTGGAGTCGCGGAAGCGGCGGTGGCAGAAGATGGGCTCCCGGTGCAGACCCTCTTAGGGTCCGCGCCAGGAGCATCCGGAGTGATAGGCCATTGCGTGCTCGGTCGGCGGCTTGGCCCTGATCACCAAGGGCCGCGGGCGGCACCACAGCGAGACCGATGGAGTCCATCGCCGGAAAAGATTGGGCGATCGGGCGCTCTGCGGACTCGAGATCCGCAGTGGCCGGGCCTCATTGGAAACTCTAGGCCGCTCGGCCTTGGAAATCGGCGCCAGCGGCCACCTAGAGAGGCGAACCATCGAGTTGCCATCCGTGGCACGAAAGAAAGGCAAATGTTAGCGATGGTGACCATGAAGAAGAATGTGCATTCAAGAAGAAGAATAAGAAGACTTCTTTGCTTTCAGTGCGTGCGCGTCACGTCGCCATCACAATGTATTGCCATGCGGGCGGGCACGACGGCCTTGAAGTGATCCTCCGAAACCACGAAGTCTCGGACTACCGCGCCCAATCGAGGCGGCGCCCATAGCCGTCGATGGCGGCCGCCATCGCTAGGAGCTCCACCGTCTCCTCGACGGGGGAGCTCCAGCTCTCATGGGTCTCCATCCGAGCGCAAGGAACTCCTAGAAGGTCGACCCCTCTGTCGTCACCGACATAGAGCCAATCACCGCGATTCTTCCGGTTGGAGCGTGGTGGAAGAAATGTAGCGAGGCGACCCGCCAGCGAGGCGGAAGTGTTAGCTTCCTACAACCCCATAGGGGGTGATGCGGCGAGTGAAGAAGTAGCGAAGAGGGGAGATTGGGCATTACCCCACGAACATCTCGCGAGGTAGCGAAGGTAGAGAAGGGCGATGGAGTTGGGGGAGAGATGAAGATGGTGGATCTCATAGAAGTGGAGGACGGTGAGGAGAATGGCGGCACCAAGCCTGCCATAAGCCCCCAGGAGAAGACGATAATCTCCCCTGGCTCGCAGGCTGGCATGGCGATCCCCGGCGAGGTGAAGGAACCCTCGGTGCCATCCGGTGGCAATTCCACCGCTCGGCCGGCGGTGGAAGAGACAAGAAGAATGCACCATCGTTAAGAAACAAGGTTTTTCAAGCAAAAGAAGCGAAGAGCAAAGGCGTGAAAAAAAACTAGAAGGCGTGAAGCTGCTGGTGGGGATTTGCATATATATAGACCCCCACGAAGGCGGTTCATGAACAACAAAAAGCGCGACATTTGGGTCCCAAGAAAAATCGTGAAGTGGAAGAGAAAGCGGTTGCGTGCGCAAAGTGGTGGGCCCATCTAGGGCGCACTAGCATTAAATAAGGTTTGAAAAAGCAATGGCGGCGAGCTCGGGATGGCCCGAGGGTTCTTGTCGGTACTTTGCACTAGGTACCCTCTCCGTCGCAAGTAATAGGCCCAGGAGTGCTGGCCCGGTTTGGCGAAAGCCCATGCGGCCCCGGCGACACTGGTGGTCACGCCACCTTTCATGAGCGGCCGTGGCACCCTAGCGGGCGGCCGGGCGATCACGCCACCCCTTGCCGGTGAGAGCATACGCCTGCCCCCTGGTGAGCGACTGGCGATCACGCCTACCTTTCGCTAAGCGGCGGCCACGTGGGACCACGGCGGGCGGCCGGCGACCACCATACGCCGCCAGGCGAGATGCCACGCGGCCTCTGGCGGCGACTGGCGGTCACGCCACTACCTCGTCGGCGGCAACCACGTGGCACCACTGGCGGGCGACAAAGCGACCATGCCTGCGGTCGGCGAAACATGCGTGGCCCCCTAGCGAGCGACTGGCGGTCACGCCCTACTCGGCGGCGGCCCGTGGCACCTGGCGGCGATCGAGCGACCACGCCACTTGCCCAGGCGAAAACCACAGCAGCCCCTAGCGGCGACTGGCGGTCACGCCACCTTTCGCCGGGTGGCGGCCGCGTGGTAGCCCGGCTTATGGTGGCACGGCAAGTGGGCGGGCGTTTGGGCCCCCCTTGTCAGGCCACGAAGGCAACCAAAGGAATGAGGGGGAGGCTTCACCTCGAAGTTTCCCTCCCACTACAAAATAACCCCCCCTTTAGCAATACATATATGCGTTGTTAAAAGTCCATATAAGCGTTGCTAGGGTCTATACCAGCATAATTATCGTTGCCTATCTTCCGTTGCTAGGGGCTATTGCAGCGCTTATATATGCGTTGGAAAACCCTACTAATAACCGATTGCTAAATTGCAGCGGATATTTATAGACTACAACAACGCTTACATGTGTTTGTGCCACCCATGGGCAGCTTACCTCTAAAGGTTGTTGCAACATTTAGATTCGAATTGTGGCAACGTTTATATGCGTTGCAAGAAATTAACCATTGGAAAAATAATAATTAATATTTATTTGGAGCCAAATAAATATATGCGAGATCTTAATGCGCATTTGAAACTTTTCCAGATCATCCAAGGCACACACATAGGATTGTAAAGAATTCAGCTTTCGACATGACGACGGCTCCTTCCTCTGACGCCTCTTACCAACCCGTCATAGGGGCGTCCTGTCCTGGGCGGACCGGGCGAGGCCTCTCACTGACATTAAATGAGGTTCAAAGGACAAGGCCACTGAGGCATATGTAATAAATGAGTCGTGGGTCGACGTGGAAGCTAGAATGACGGGTGTAATTAATGTGTTGTAGATAAGTATGGTGTCCCCTTCTCTCCTACCCAACCTGGCTCGTCTATATAAGGGCGCCTTGGTGCATGGGAAAAGGGGGATGACGACGGACAAGCGGTCTGGCTAGATGACAACTCTTGTAAACACCTTCACACTTCCTCAACAAAGATCAAGCAGGACGTAGGCCTATTACCCAAGCTGGGGGCCTGAACCTGTGTTAATCGCTGTGTCCATCAGTTTGCTAGCTCCCGAATCCATCGTTGAGAGACATTAGGGTTTCCAGCCATGAAGATGCCCTCTACCGAACCATATCTTCCATCTAGGGAGTAGCCTACTCTGTTCATTGACGGGATCTTATCAGGCGGAATACGCCGACAGGGGCGCGCCAGGTAGGGGGCTAGTGGTTGGCTTATCTGGCCATCTCTCCGGTGGATTTCGGCCTTTCGTCCGAAAGGACCTTGCATCCGGTGATGGCGGGTTCACACTCGCAGCGGCAAGAGGCGGCGGAGGCCAGCAGCACCCAGAACATGTCCCGGCACTCTCGCCGGATAAGGGATCGCCTCACACCGCCCCCAGAAGGTGATGCGCCCACCAGTGGTGCCGAGCTTCGGTTCGGCGTCGGTGGCCATGGAGCCACCACTCGGCCAGAACACGCATGCGGTCCGTCTCCTCTGGACCACCCTCGGTGGAACTCGCGAGAACACCCACCACACCGTGGGCTGCGGGATGTGCGAGCCTCGTGGGCGGCGGCTCGGCTCCACGTAAGGATTCAAACCAATTTGAGACCGTCAGTTCCCTCGGCCAGGGTGCAGTTGAGCACACCCAAGCTTCCGGCCCTAGTGGGAAGCGCTCACGTGACAGGCCAAAGTAAAAAAAGGCGTGCAAGAAGAGGTCCCGGCTCCACGAGGCCGTGGAGACTGAGGTCCCATCTGGAGCTCGGCGTCGGCGTGGCGGTGATTCGTGATCATCTGCTGCGTCGCCCGGCGCTTCGCGACAGACGAATGACCCCACAGGTGAGAGTTCTTCCGCGACTCTCACCCTCGGGCGAGGAGGGTTCGCTCCTCAGACTCTTTGAAGTCGCGGTCTACCCTCCGACAGGTTTAAGGCCGGGGGCGAGAGTGGATGGCGAGATTCCCCTATGGCGTCGGATGCGGCGTTTTCGGCAATTGCGCGTGGCGTGGCCCAAAAGGTTTCGCTGACCTCCATCGAAAGTATGATGGCACCACGAACCCGGAGGAGTTTGCGAGATCTACACCAAGTAGTGCGTGCATTGGCCGGTCTGGAAAGGCCATGGCCAACTACTTCCCAGCCTTGATGGGGTCCGCTTGGTCTGGTATTGAATCTCCGCGAGGATCGGTGCACTCGTGGGAGGAGTTGTGCGGCCTCTTCGTCGCCAACTTCCAAGGCTCCTTCGCATAGGCGGGCGTGGAGGACGATCTCCATACCCTCGAGCAAGAAAGAGGGGAGTCGTTAAGCGACTTCATCCGGCGATTCTACCCTATGTAACCACGATTCCCGGTTGGGGCGATCGTCGTCATCGCCTTTCGAAGAGGCGTTCGCGATCGCAAAATGCGGGAAAAGATGGCGACCCGTGACATCGCCACCACCTCCGAGCTCTTCCCCCTGGCGCACAAGTCTTGGCGTGGTAGCGAGAGGCTCGGGGCCGATCTGGCACCGTCGCGAGGACTCGGCGGGGATGGTCGAGACCTCGAGGCCCAGCCACAGAGCAAGCCGAGGAAGCCTTGGTGAGACCAGCGGTCCTAGCAGCCGAACCTGACGTGAAGGCCCGGCGCGAGCCGCGACCACCGCGATCGGCGAGATGATCCCATGAACAGGCGGGATGACCGCCGGCCGTGGCAACGCGAAGTCGGCGTGATGACCGCCGCGAGGAAAAGGAGGGCGAGCCCTTCTGTCTGATCCATCAGACCAACTCTCATGGCCTGGATGATCCATCAGACCAACTCTCATGGCCCTTGATTGCTTGTTCAGGAGTCAGTAAAGTACGGCCTCGGACAAGCGGAGGTAAAGGTGTCGGTTCAGCCGGAGGTGTCCCATGGAATTTCTTGAGTAGCCCCACATGGAAAACATCATGAATCCACGTTTGGGGCGGAAGACGTAGACGATAAGCTACTGACCCAATCCGTTGAACCACTTGATATGGCCCATAGAAACGTGGGCTAAGCTTGCCAGACGGAACCTGTGATAATGAAAAAGCCGGTCTCTGAGAGATGCGCAACCAAACCCAATCGTCGACCTCAAAAGTCACCTCCCGATGGAGACGGTTGTAGTAGGAAGCCGCCGAAGTCTGAGCTTGAAGAAGTCGATCGCGAACTTCAGCTAAAAATTCATCCCGCTCCAACATTTGCGATTCCACAGCCGGAACACGGGCCTCCCCTTTTACATAAGCGCGCAAACTGGGGGGCTCACGACCATAGACTACACGAAACGGAGTAGTCTTGAGGGATGATTGAAAGGAGGTGTTATAACAATACTCCGCCCATGGTAGCCAGCGAATCCATTGCTTTTGGTGATCACCGGCAAAGCACCGCAAATACATGGCAATAATTTTATTGGTCACCTCAGATTGACCATCTGATTGAGGATGGTATGCCGAACTCATGTGCAAATGGACACCGGCCAACTTGAATAATTCCTGCCAGAATGTGCTAGTGAATACCACATCGCGATCAGTAATGATGGATGAAGGAATCCCGTGAAGCCGCACCACCATTTCAAAGAAAATCCGACTGACAAAAACTGCCGTGTATGGATGTGCCAAAGGAATAAAATGTGCTGCTTTAGAAAAGCGGTCTACTACTGTGAGTATGACAGTTTTACCTCCTGATTTTGGGAGACCTTCAATAAAATCCATAGCAAAAACTGACCATACCGCCTGAGGCACCTCAAGTGATTGGAGGAGGCCGCCTGGATGAAGGTGTTCCGTTTTATTGCATTGGCAGGTTACACACTCACGAATAAACTCTTGTATAATATGGCGAGCATGAGGGATATGGAAATCCGCCTGGACTCGGTGCAAAGTCTTCTGCACACCTTCGTGTCCAATCACATGGCAATCGGCCACAATCCTAGCACAAATGGTGATGATGCAGGCACAAATATGCGGCCCTTGTACAGAACAAGACCGTCACATACCGACTAGGGTGCTAGTAAGCGACCTTCTTGAATGTCGGCGTAGATGGACGCCCACACCGCTTCTTTAGGCAGAGCACGTCGAAGATCAGCAAAAACTGTCAGCGTCAGACCGGAGATGGCATGCAGAGATGCCACTGGATCCTCGCTATCGCGCCTGGAGAGGGCATCAGCCACTGTGTTCAAACGACCAGGACGGTATTCGACGAAAAAATCAAATCCAACCAATTTGCTTGCCCACTATGCTGCGGAATAGTTGATAGGCGCTGATCCAGAAGAAATTTTAAACTGTAGTGATCAGTGCGCACTATGAATGGCCACCCCCAGACGTATGGCCGCCAGTGACGCACCGCCTGAACCAAGCTGATCAGCTCACGTTCATAAGCCGCTAGTTTCGCATGTCGAGAAGCTATAGGGCGGCTGTAGAACGCAATTGGCCCGGCTCCCTGGTGGAGAACTGCGTTGAATCCCGATCCCGAGGCATCACATTCAATAATGAATCGTCGGCTGAAGTCCAGCAATTGAAGGATAGGAGCCGATGAGAGGGCCTGCTTGAGCGTGGTGAAAGCATGAGCTGCTTCGTCGCCCCATACAAACGCCTCCTTGCGTAAGAGACGAGTTAAAGGAGTTGCGATGGCCCTATAATGCTTGATGAAATAGCGATAATGTGAGCCAAGCCAAGAAAAGCCGGACGACCGCCTTTGTTGTAGGAATCGGCGATCCCCATCACGGCGATCTTTTGCCGGTCCATGGCCACTCCCTCCGCAGATATGACGTGGCCTAGATAAGCCACAGAAGATGTCTCGAAAGAGCACTTAGAACGCTTTAGAACCAGTTTATGCTTCATGAGTTCCTGCAACACCAAGCGCACATGACAGAGGTGTTCCGCCCAAGACGAACTGTAAATGACGATATCATAAAAAAAACAAGCACAAATTTGCGGAGAAAAAGACCCAAAACATCATTCATGAGTGCTTGGAAAGTTGCAAGTGCGTTAGAGAACCCAAACGGCATCACCAGAAATTCAAAGTGCCCATGATGAGTGCGGAATGCAGTCTTGTGGATGTCGTCTGGATGCATGCGCACTTGATGATAGCCTGAACGGAGGTCTAACTTGGTGAAAAAGCGTGCCCCTTTTAATTCATCCAACAATTCTTTCACCACCGGTATAGGAAATTTGTCCTTGATGGTCTTATCATTGAGGGCACGGTAGTCCACGCAAAAACGCCATGTGTCATCTTTCTTCCGTACCAACAGCACGGGAGAAGAGAAAGCTGAAGTGCTGACGCGAATGATACCTTGACTGAGCATATCGCGACATTGTGTTTCCAGCTCGTCCTTCTGGAGTTGAGGATATCGGTATGGTCGGACTGCTACAGCGTCGGTTCCCTGAGTTAAATGAATCCGATGATCATAGGGCCGAGACGGCGGTAGTCCTTGTGGTTGCGCAAACACCTCCTGGTGCGCATCCAAGAGTGCTGCCAGAAGATCCGGATCCTCGGTGGCCAAGGCGAGGATGATGCTTAGCCGCTGCCCCCTGAAGAGTAATCTGGCCATCTCCGTGCCAGAATGTCATGGTAAGACGCTGGAAATCCCAAGTGATAGGTCCCAATGTCAAGAGCCATTGAACGCCCAGAACAAAATCAACTCCTGGTAATGGTAATGTGTAGCAATCCAGCAGAAAGTCGGCCGACCCAATACTGATGGCCACCTGATGACATTCTCCACCGCTGCTGACTCGATCTCCGTTTGTGATAGCCACCCGAATGGGGCTGTCCGGCTGCACCACTTCAATTCCTGCGCGCTCCACCACTTTGTCTGCGACGAAATTGTGGGTGGAACCGGAATCAATAAGCACAATGTACTGCTGGCCCTCAAGAAGAATGGGAAGCCGCATGGTGCACCTCGCCACGATGCCCGTAAGCGCGAGCAGTGAGATGGACATGATACCCTTGCCTTCCGCTTCATCGTCGGTGGGTGACGTGTCTGGAATGACCTCCAAACAAAAGGCCTGTTGGCACTTATGCCCCGGAACGTACCTCTCGTCACAATTGTAACATAGGCCTTGGCGACGATGTTCCTCCATTTGAGCCCGATTAAGTTTTTTGATAAACCTAGCCCCGGCAGTGCTATTGGCTCCCTCCTTCGTTGCCTGGGTAGGCACAACCACCCCTCCTGTAGGTGGTGCGGTGGTCGATGTCTTGGCGCCACCTCCCCTGACTGCTGCCTTGTTCCATTGTCGTCCTCGTCGTGTCTGGTTGTTGCATTGCTCATGTGCTCGCGCTAAACTCATGGCCAGAGCCAAGGTCTGCGGTGCAGCAAGGTCAGCGGCGATAGATATCGCTCCTTCAATCATTTGTGAACATCCGGATCCTCGATCGGCCATGATTAAGCGCAAGGCGAGGCGCTTGAACTCTTTTGTCTGCGCCACCGTCCCCGTTTGCCGGAGTTGCTTGATTTCTGCAAGATGATTGCGGCATGTTGGCGGTCCAAAATGCAGGTTGACGTGCTCCTTGAAGCGCACCCAGGATGTTTCACCGTCTTCCTCCTCCTGCCACATGTACCATTGTTGAGCCTCCCCCCACAAGTGGTAGGCTGCGGTACGAACTTTCTCTCCTTCTGCCGTGTGCTGTCCCCGAAAGAAAAGCTCACAGGAATTGAGCCAGGACAGCGGATCTCCGGTGCCATCATATACCGCGAATTCCTAAGCGATGTTTGGCCGGTGCGGTCCGTCGTGGTCGCCGATTCCCTTGCTTTCGTCTTTGTTGCCATCGCGGCGACACAGTGTGCGTACACTGCTCTTCCGATGCTTTCTCTTTCCCTTTCTCTCTGTCCGTGGTGTCCAACACACCGCTGCTCGGGTTTTCCACCCAGGCAATACGCACATCATGTTGATCTAAGCGAGTGGAAACCGTGGCCAGTTGCGCTGTATGGCCATCTTGCACCATCGCCATGTCGTCTAGCTTGCGCAGGACGTCTTGAATCATCTTCTTAAGGGTTGCTTCTTCGGATCGTTCGCCATCATCGATGGACATGATGCCCGCGATGATTGGCTCTAATACCAAGATGTTACGAGCTCTGCTTCTGAGATCGTAGCGATGGGCGAGGCGCCAGATCGGTGCTTTTGGCTGGCAGCGAGTCGACGCCGTTGTCGATTGCTGGATGTGCACAGCGGCAGCACTATGCCGCCAATGCGTACGTGCAGGAACACGGAGAAAAGTCCAGAGAATGTAGGGAAGGCAACAGGATTTCGGTTGCTTGATTATCTTATTGCTTGACTCTCCCTTTTATAGCCAACATAGAGCTAAACAAGGAAATCTCTAAATATAACAACTACTTATATCTAAACATAGAAACCTTAAAGGATCACATGCAACCGAGTCGGCCCAAGCCCAGACGGTGCCATACTTAGATTCTAGCTCGACGCGTATAATATGCGCCGCCGAACCTGACATTATGGCACTGACCAAACTCATAAACTCATTTAGACGACATTACGACAATAGCTAACAACAATTCATGTACCATGATCAATAGGAAAAACAACAGAAAGTCCAACTCTCCAGCTTACTGGTCCAGCTATACCATGCCGGCTGTGCATGACCAAATCATCTTTTACTGGTCCAGCTCAATGTGTTGTGACCTGATACAAAGAACATGATGCAAATTAGGCAGGATCTTATTTTCTCTAACATAAGAATGTATACACGTAAGATTTAATGGTAAATAAATGTCGGGGATTGGATATTGCCTATGACGACCATCGTACCCCGGTCAGCCGTCGACTATGCTCACTCTTGGACGGAGTCCCCAAGGAAGGTCTTCGGGTAGGCTGACCTTTGGAGCTACCCCGTCCTCGATCAAGCTCGCCCCCGAGCATGCTTGCTCGGGGGTGCGCGACCAAACGACCAGGTCCAAGGAAGGGACCTTGGGCATCGCTGAAAAAGCCAGGCATGGTCCACGAAGGCGACGTGGCATTTATCACTCGACGGCTTGGAGGACCGTACGGCCACGATCTGCGCCCACTGTACCCACGTCGCGGTGTGGCGAAAAGCGAGGGAACAGTTTCACCCACGTCCGAAAATAGTGGCGCGTCATTTCGTAATAAATATCGTAGCGCTGTAATCGTCTATAAATACCCCCTCGCACGTAGTGTTTAAGGGTTCGACTCCTTGTTTTTTCCTCACATATAGTAGTTGGTTCCAGGTGGCCAGGGGGATAGCCCTTAGAACCTCCTAGGGCCCCCGAGCAAGCACCCTGTAATCCACCTTTGGAAGCTAGTTCAATCACTGGACGTAGGGTTATTATCTTCAACGCGAGAGGCCCGAACCAGACAAAAAGGATCCTCTGTTCGCTGTGTTGTCCCAATCATCTTGATTCTACAGCTCGGCAGGCCCTTGGACGCTATACCCTCCGCGGAAAAGGGGTCCTAGGTTGATCCCTCATTCAACAAGTAAGCTCGGCGGGGGACCGGTTCCCGAATCGTCGACAATAAACATTAAAGGAACAACAATATGTTGATGGCGAGTTATCAAAAAATAAAAAATTTGATGGTGAAATAATAAATAACAAGAAAAGAAAAAAGATTCGAACAAGAGCATTGCAAATTCTGAAGCACATACTCAATACAGTTGAGGATTTTTTTCCCCTCCCTTGTAACTATATCTCGAACCTCTTTATTCTTGTCTTAAACAAGATTCTAATACTCAATAAAACTCTAACCTTTTGCATTGTTGTGTGTTGTGCCTGGAGCAGCTCCCTAACCTCAACCAAATTGGGACATGTGTGAAACTGTGAAATGGTCCAGGTCAAAAACTTTCTGGACTACCAATTCAGTTAGAGACATATATGTGACATCCTTTTGATGTTTCTAATATTAGTGGATTGCTTCTTTAACTCCTCACTGCAGTCCCAGACCCACAATTCTCTCAGGGCAGGTGGCAGGCCACTTTCTGGCAGTGACTTGATGCCTGGGCAGGACTTGATCTCTAACTTGCTGAGAGAGCTCAATTGATGCAGATCATCTGGGAGAGACTGGAGGTTCTTGCAGGACTCGATCACCATTTCTTCCAGAGAAGTTGGCAGGCGCTGTTCTTGTAGCGAAAAGATGCCTGGACAATAAAAGATCTCTAACTTCTTGAAGGAGGTGAGATAATTCAGCTTTGCAGGTAGAGACTGCAGACTCTCACAACCACTGATGTACAGTTCTTCCAGGGAAGCTGGTAGGGCCAGTTCTTCCAGTGACTCGATGCTTTCGCATGATTTGATCGCTAGCGTCTTGAGGGAAGGAAGGAGATGCAATGCCGCTGGTAAGGAGTGGAGTTTGCTGTACGAGTTGAACTCCAGCTCCTGAAGTGAGGTAAGGAGTAGGAAAGCTTCATTTGGCTCATCCATTATTAAGTCGTCGTCTCCATCATCTTCATAAGACAGAAAGCCTAGCCGCTCAAGGGACCTGAGATATTTACAGCTGCAGCTTGTTAGCAGGGAGAGATCATCTGTCCAGATCCTTTCCAGTTGTGGGCATAAGTCGTGATCTGCCCTCTCCAGCTCTTGCATTGCGTGGCTCCAAGCACACCAAAAGCCAGGGCTGCTGTAAATTTCAAGAGACCTTAGGCGGATGCATGTCTGCAAGCCTTGTACAGAAGACAATGCTCCACAGCAATGGATTCTTATCTCTTCCAGTGCCATGCATGAGCGCAGATCAAGAGATTCTAGATCTGAGCTCTCGGTTATGCCCAGGTCCTTCAAAGAGGTGAGGCTTGAGAGAGAAAACAACTTGTGACTAACACCATCAAGCACCAGTTCGTGCAATGATGATGGAATGAGGATGCTTCTGCTTAAGCTTTGACCATCTTCCTCCATCTCTTCAGGCATCAAGGAGGACAGGAGCTTGAGGCACTCTCCAATTCTTAACTCTTCAAGGGAGATGAGCCCTCTAAGTCCATTGCTTCCACAAGAGAGATCTACACAGTTTGTGATGCATAACTCTTTCAAAGACATCAAGGAGCCAGGTATGATCAGCAACATGCACTCATCATCTGCTGGCCCTGGACAGTCTCTCAGCTCCAGGTAGGATAAGAATGGTAGAAGTGACAGCACAAAGGCAAGACAATTCCCTCTGATGCAGCATGACTCGATTGTGAGCTTCTCGAGAGTTAGCAACGTATGGTTGTTCCTGTAGCCTTGCTCTTCTTGCACTACAGGCATTGAGAAGAGGTTGGGGCATTCCTCGAAGTTCAATTTCTTCAATAACTTAAGTTGCCGGAATGCCTCCTCCCAGGACAACCAAGTCAGGTTTGAACAGCTCATGAGAGAGAGTTCTGACAAGGCTCCTAAATTATGCAAGGACAACACTTCATTTGGAGTTCTCAATTTGTTAGTACCATCCAGGATCAGTGTCTGATAATATGACAAACTCTTAAACTGATAATATGACAAACTCTTGTATAATGGTGACCCGACATTTACGATTGTCATTCTCAATACCCTGGGTCCAGGGGAGGGAGGAAACGGCATCAGCAGGGGACAATCATGTATGATCAAACGGTGGAGAAGAGGAAACACAGGAATTGCAACAGTTTGGGCCGAAGGGTAACATGAAAGTGGAAGCTCCCTTAGTTTTGGGCAACCATTAATTTCAAGCACGAGCAGCTTAGAAGCTAGTAATGAGAGTTTGTCTCTAATGACCCATCTTTCTAGTTCTTCCATCTCCTCAATAACCAATTCCTCCAAGGAATGAGTTGACACCTCGGTTGTACCGCAAATTCTTGACAGATGTAGCTTCTTCAGAAACTTTAAAAGCGCAAAAGGCGGTAGAGTCATCAAAGGCTGGCAATCTTCTAAATAGATAGACTGCAAATGGATAAGTGGTGATGTCTCTCCTAACCATGTTGGAAGTGCAGCACTCCTGTACCCATTTATCTGGAGATGGTTCAGCTCCGGATGTGGTTGAAGCCCCTCAAGTACCTCTTTTTCGAGATCGGGATTATCAGACACCCTACTAGCATCCCAGCTCAAGCGCAAGCTTCTTAAATGCTCTCTGTCCAGAAGTCTTGCACTGTTTGCCGCTTCCTTGGTATCTAGGTTCTCGAGGCCAAAAATGCATAAGGAATCAAGCTCGGACAGATTCTCCAGCTGTGCAATCTGATAACCAGCATCGTTTCTGACATTGAACTGGCGCAGCTCTTGAAGGGATGCTAATTTACTAACCTCGGGTATCTCTGAATGGTTTTCCTCAGGACAAATGAAATGGCGCAGGTTGACAAGATTAGAGAAGCTTTTTGTCAAGTTAGAAAGATAGCAGTCTACTCCTACATTCAGGAATTGCAAGCGATAAAGTCTGCACAGTTCTTTAGGAAACTGCCGATCATATCTTTCAAACCAAGGATTGTGTTTGTCATACTCTTGTTTGGTTGCTCGTAGATAGCGAAGATGAATGCAGTGCCCAAATCCAGATAGAATGTCCCCATCATCTTCAATTCCTGATAGCCGTAATGTACGCAAATTGCGTATCACATCAGATGCAAAGTGAAAGCTTGTAACAAATGTAGAACCAAAAATGCCAAACAGCATTAAGGACGTGAGCTTCTTGGCTTGCAACAGATTCAATTGAGCCATATCTAACTCAAAGTCTGAATATTGAGATGTAGCAACTATAGATAAATGGCGAATCGTCGATGGCACTGGTTGGCACTGAGAACCATCCAGAGTAAAGCATTCTTTTACTGAAACAGCCTGAGCTAGGTCATGCATCAAGTCATGCATTACGTAGTGGATATCAGTTGTGTCTTTATCTACTTTCTCAAAGAAGCCTAAATTCACTAAATCATCCAAATATTCAGACCCAACTTCTTCAAGTCTTCTATTATCACTTGCACGATATATGAACCCTTGCGAAATCCATAAATAGACCAAGTCCTCTGCATAAAGCTGATAACTTTTGGGAAACAATGAACAATATGAGAAGCATTATGCGAGATGGAAGGGCAGATAGTCGTAACTGAACTTCAGAATTGCTATTATACCTTCAGTACCTTCGTGTGACAACCATTCCTTGCTCTCCAAAATTCTTGTCCAGCGCTCAACATTTATATCTCTCCTCAGTAGGCCCCCTACACTTTTAGCTGCCAGTGGATAACCCTTTAGCCTATCGGCGATTTGCCTCCCAATATGGTGCAACTTCATGTGCCCCTTTTCTTTACCAAATGCATGTGCTCTGAAGCAGTCCCAGAAAGCTTCCTTCTCGAGGCCATCCAATGCGATTGAGTCCAATGAACCAAGAGCCTTTGCGACAGATTGGTTTCGAGTAGTCACTAAGATTACGTTACCTTTCCCTTGCTGGTTAGATCCCAATGGAGCCACAAGTCTGCACCACTCGCTGTCATCCTTGACATCCCACACATCATCTAGAACTAGCAGGACTCTGCTGCCCTTCAGTTCATCTTTAAGCGTCTCCTGAAGAAGAGCCAAATTTGCCCTGCCTCCCGGATCCGTTCCAGTGATGCACTCTAACATCTGTCTGGTAAGTCTCGCAGCATCGAAATTCAGGGACACACATATCCAAATCTTCATATCAAAATATGTTTGAACTCTGGGATCACCGCACACGTATTGTGCCAATGCAGTCTTGCCAATGCCGCCATTACCGACAATAGGGAGAACTGAGAGGGTCTGGTTGCGGCAGGCATCACCTGTCAGCATGTCTACGATTCGGTTCCTCTCATGGTCCCTCCCAAATATCTTAGTTTCTGTAAGATACGGTGTCGTCAAGGGCCTTTCGTTGTGGGTGCCTTGTCTTGCTAATGAAATGCCATCCAGCTCCTCCAGCTCAAGTGCCTTCTGTACGGCGGCAGCAAACTCACCCAAGGACCTACTGATCTCACAGATTTGAGGCAATATTTCATCCCTGCCATGCTCAGCTCTTGGCACGGCACGGACAACATGCCCGAACGCAGGGACCAACGTATCGCTGCTGCTTGGCTCGGCCACACCTTCAGGAGCAGCATGGCTAGAAGCATCACAATTTTCAGTGCTAGCGCCAATACTTCCATTGGTCTCCTCATCAATCATACAGCAGTCAATCCCATCAGGCATCTCCTCATCAGCTGCGTCGAGCTCCGCTCGCATTCGGAGGTAGTCGATCTCATCGAGCACCTCCTCGGCATCAAACATCAGATGCTGCAGTTCCGGCAACGACTGCACCAGGGCCTCATTCTTGATTTCAATCTCCCGGGCAGCACCCAGCACTAAGCTGGCGTTGCTCAGCTTGTCCTGAAGGGAAGCAACACCGTCATCGAGGCTAACAAAGGATGCAAACACCCGCAGCGAGTCACTACTGGATGCAACGGAGGAGGGTAACAGGGCCATCTCCGAATTAAGAACTGCAAGGACAAGAGAGGAGGAGTGAGGGACAAGAGGAAAGAGAAGGATAAGCGAGATGCACAGTCAGTGCAAAGAGCTCTATCGATCGTCGTCTGCGGCAATTTCCATACACATTGTCTAGGCCGGGCCGGCCGCCTCGAGAACTCCGCAATTCATAGATGCAGAAGAACAAAATAACACGTCTTGATGGAGAGAAAAAAACCAGAAAAATACAAATTGTCCGCTGTGAAGAGTTGACTGAGAACTCGGCAGAAGTAGAACGGGCGTGAATGCTGCATAGAGATAGGCTCCATTTCAACTCTCTGAACCCATTGCCATTAGTTGACCTTTTAATTAACAACTAGGAAGGTAATCCAAGCCAACTGCTGTTCTCTGCTCCTGCGAGCGCAGCGGTTTAACAACGAACAAGAAAACCAACAATAAGACGCATAAGAAAAGCCAGAGACTATGAACAACTCTTTGTCCTAACGAACAACAAACCAAACAAGAACGCCACGTAGGCATTACGTCGAGCACGTCTCGAGCAGCGCAGGGCGGTGCCAAGCAAACGCGCGGTGCGGGAGGTGAAGAGAGGACAAGCAAGAAGGCAGAACGCACCTGGAAAAAGCGCGACGAAGAACCGAAATTCGCGGCGCGCCTTGGACGAGGGCTGGCCTCTGTAGTGGTTGGTTAATTCCGAAGAAAATATCCCAGCACTACGAATGATTGCGAAGAATTTGGGGATCTGGAAACTGAGAAAGAAAGAGGAAAAGAGAAGCAAGAACAGTAAAGATAGATTCAACTATTCATTTCCTCCCTTAAATATATAGTCACCGTATAAATCAACGAATTATTTTTTAAATAATATATTTTTTGAAATGCCAACGGAAACGACATATTATTTTTATCATGGATTCATTTGACAGACAAGGTTGAGACTTCTGTCACAATTTGAATTAGTGATAGAGATGTATTTTTGAAAAATTTTGATTCGGCATATTATTTTTATAAAAATAATTAAAAAACATATTATTTTAAAGTTTTTCATAAATTAACATCACTCTCTACTCACCTACACATGGAATGTACGTGATATAACTCGCTCTATATCTGTCTCCCAGGCCTTACCAACAGCAACTTGATTTTCATATGCAATCCTCCTGTAGCCTCCTGTGTCCCCCTGATGTGTATTCTTCAGACTCTTAAACTTCTTCTCCAGGCTAGGGACACAACAATACCGATCCCTCCAAATTTAGTTTGGGGAACCCTTCAAATTTAGCTTGTCCCCAAACTGATGCTTTAAGATATCTCTTAGGGCAATCCTAACCCATAGTTTCCATGAGTGGTTTTTAGAGGAAAGAGTATAATAAATATTCGCTTAGATCTAGTCTCTTCAATGCATAGTTTCCATAGTAGTTTCTATATAGAGAAAAATTTAATGACTTCATACATGCATCGGATTTAGGAGGAAGGGGATGGAAACCACGATTCTGCTCCCAACGCAAATTGTCTAGTTTCTTTCTTGACGGTCTCTGGAGAACTTAGTTTCCTACATGAAAAACCATTTCTCTCTCACCTCAATAACTCTATTGCCATGTCACCAATTTACTCATGTGGCAGCTCTATTAATGCTATAGAAACTAGCTGATATAGAGTATTGGGACTGCCCTTAGTAACCACCACATTATAGTCCTCTACTCCTCTCAGGTAGCCATCTCTTCATGCAAACCTATCCATTTGACGTGGATTTGTACGATAGCATTGTTGCCTTTCTTCACCAACGTCCTCTGAAGAATGGTTTCAAGCCAAATTTCATTCTCTTGCCGTTCCTGCATGGGTGGCAGCTTATAAAACACCGGGGTGTAGTTAGGAAGAAAAAAGGGCTGAGCTGCAACACATGAACACTAGGTGGATTTGACTCAGGGGCGGGGCTAGTCCGGGCCCAACCCTCGGGCTAGCCCATAGCTTAATAGGTCAAATTTTATTTTTTTTCATAAATTTTTAAGCTTATTTACATAAAATTTTGGGCCAGGTCTCGGGTCTAGACCCGTGGCCTGGGCCCAGCTCCGCCTCTAATTTGGCTTCCTTTTGGTAGGTCCAACCGATATGCTACAGGCCCAATCTTCTCCATTTTGCGGTAAGGATCAAAATACCAGAAAGCAAGCTTAGGACAGGGTCGATTTATCACAGATGACTGAGCATAAGGCTGTAATTTCAACAATACTTGTTCCCCAACAGTAAAATTCTGCTCTGTCCTGTCAACATTTTCGATATTTCCTGTTGCTAATTTTTTTTAACAGTAGCGGTCAGGGGAGCCCTACAGCATATATACATATATACACCCATACACACACATATGTATACATACATATAACTCGTCACCCAGTTTAGGATTATAATTTTACCTTCCTGATGCTAAATTGATACCATGTCAGGTAAGGTGCCTAAATTTGGCTCATGCCCATAAAGCACTCTGAATGGAGAATACCCAAGGGAAGCATGGTAGCAGGAACTGTACCAGAACTCAGCTCAAACCAACCAACGACGCTACTGAAACACCCCAAAATTTCAAAACTTTATTTATTTATTTTATCTGGTTTTTATTTGAATTCTTTGGGATTTATTCGAATTTCATTTGATTTGATTTTCTTTCCCTTCTGGGAATTCTTTCCTGATTTGGCCCTCTGTAAGTTCAACCTTCATTAGTTATGGTTTTGGTGTTAATGACAAATCTAATATTGAGATTATCCATCAATGTGATTTTATTATTAATGACAAATCTTATATCGAGACTAACTTGTCTATTTAGAATATCTTTGATTAGTCTCATCGCATTGAAAAATGGAAAACCCAAGGTATGTTTGCATATTCATTCTAGTATTTGCATACTTTGGAGTCAAGTTAAAATATGAATGTCCCCATTATATTAACCACAAAATGTGCATCATGTTTCCCAATCCACACATTACATGGATGCACATACTTAGGGGGAGTTTGTAGTTTAACTTGAAAGTCTCTTTGTATTGATCTAATTCTTATTGACACATATAAGGATCAAGACAAAGAAACTAAATCCTTGAGTATATATTTGAATTGCCTAGCTATAAGTATACTCATGGTAATATAGGATATACTCCAATACGATCAAATTGAATATGTGCATATTATGTCCAAGTCAATTATATTTATGCACATATACATGTAGGGTTTATTCTATAGTTGATGACTTAGAGTAATGATCATTTCCATATAGCATACACATAATGGATCATTATTTTTCATCAACATGAGTATATGAAAACTTGTGTAGTTAATATATACTCACATCAATTTAAATGAAAATTTAAATTGAGTTCATTTGTCTTGTTAATCATTAAAGAATATTTCATCATGTGTTGATGGTGTTCCTTGATTAATTAAGAACAAATGAATAGCTCTTTAATATAATAAAGCATGAGTTGCATTATTGTACTTAAGACACATATACAATCATTTAATTTGCTTTAGGTTGTGCTCAATTGATCTAGAGGCATCCATTATGTGTTAATGGAGTGCAAAAGATAATTGAGACAACCATGCATCTTGGACTAACTATTTTATGAGTTGTGGTGAGTTAGGTCCAAAGATGATGGAAATGATTGAGAACGAGACAAGGACGGCATCATGAGTTGATGGGCGTCAAGAGAAGATCCGAAGATGAAGAGGAGTCGAGTGATGATCCGGGGAGAAATCAAGTGTTGATCATAAAGACCCCAAAGGGGATTGCTTGCGTGCGGCGGCGAAGGTATAATTAGATAGGCTAAGGACTTTGTAGTCTTTGAGTCTAAGGTTTTAATCGCCGTGCTATTAAGAGGGGTTGTCTCTTTTGCTTGAGCTTCATCATGTGTTGGTGATCTCAATCCGCGTTCACTCAAGCTCAACCATTTGGATTTGGTTTTTGCATAAAGTTTAACCATTTGGCATGTGTTGCGAATGGGTTAAAAGTTATGCTTGGTTGTTTGGTTTATGCTCCGATTTGCATGTGTTGCAAAGAGGAAGAGCATTGCATTTGGTTTCGCATAAAGCTTTGATTTGCATGTGTTGCAAATAGGATAAGTTATATGCGTTGGCTTTTGCGTGAAGTTCACTTTTGCATATGTTGCAACTGTTGAAGCTTCATGCTCTGTTCGTAAAACAAATCTTTCTTAAAACCGTATGGTTGCTTGGAGCTAAGTTTTGCATGTGTTGCAAAGGAGAGCTCAAGCATGTTTTGGTGTTTGTGTTTGTATGGAGCTAGAGGCTTGCATGTGTTGTAAATAGAGAGCTCATACATGTGATCTTGTTTTAGTTGAAGTTTGATTTGGTGTTGCATGGAACTAGAGAATTGCATGTGTTAGAGAGTTCATGCACCTTGATTTGATGTTGCTTGGAGCTAGACTTTTGCATGTGTTGCAAAGAGTAGTGCTCAAGCATGAAATGTGTTTATTGAGTTATTTGCAAGTTCGTTGTGCGAATAAACCGAGGTTTATGAGTCCGGAATCCGAGAGCATGTGAGTGGGGCTTGCAATGGGTGTTGGCAAGTTGACCGGGTCTTGTGTTGACCTTCACATGGCTAGGGATTAATCTCATAAACTCGAGTTTGATTTGTTATCGTTTTGCAAATAGATTTTGAGTTGGTTGCAAAATGTGTTTTTGCAATTTGGTTTAAATTCTTTGAGCATGAGCTAAATGGGTGCAAATGTGTTTTGCACATGTGTATGATCATGTGTTGATCATCTTATGGCTCAAGGAATGGTTTTTAGTTTTTCGGAAAAGAGATTTCGAAAAATCAGATTTTAGACTCGAATGACGGTATTAGAGTTTGGTTTTGGTGATATTTAAAAATATTTATGGGTGTTTGAATCATGAAAATGGGTGGAGATTGTAGCCCTCGTGATAAGCTTCGCATAGAATCAAAAATCACCCAAATCGAAGTTCGGAGTAAAAAGTTATGAGTGTTTTTGTGGCTGGTCGAGTGGTGTGACCGGGCCACCTCCGGTGTGACCGGCGAGGCGATCGGACGGCCGAATCGGTCGGACCAGCCCCCGTGCGACTTGATTTTTCCAGAACGTCGGTTTTTCGGTTTGTTGGGCGGTGCGACCAGCCGAGGGGCGGTGTGACCGGCCGTAGGGCGGTCCAACCGGCCGTCTGTGATCGTTTTCCCGACCGTTGCTCTGTGGCGGTCGGACGGCGAGGCCCGGTTGGACCGCGTTTTTGCTGATTTCGCCCATTTTGCCCCCAAACGGCTAGTTTTCTTTGTGGGGCTATAAATACACCCCTTGGGCGGCTTGGGCAGGTTGTTGGTGCTGTGTGGGAGTTGTGTGCATGTGTTGCTCTTCTCCATTTGCCTCTTGAGCTTGAGTGTGAGCACTAATTGCATGTGTTGCAATTAGGGAGTGGTTTGAGAGCCTCTTGTGCATGTGTTGCACTTAAGGGAGTCCTTGTGCATGTGTTGCACTTAGTGATCACCGGGAGCGCATTCGTTGTGCTCGGTGAAGTTCTAGTGTGGAGCGGCTTATTTCTCTTAGAGGTTACCGACTCCTAGACGGCGTAGGCGTCGTGCGCGGGAGCTCTCAAGGTGTGAGAAGCCCGACAAGTTTGTGAAGGTTCGGGTTGAGTCTCGGCATAGCGTGAAAAACCACGACTAGTGGAAAGAGGCGGGTGCTCGGCGGGAGCCGGTCCAAGTGGTTGGGCTTGCCTCAACGTGGACTAGGGGAGACCGGCAAGTCTCCGAACACCATGGAAAAATATCGGTTGTCTCTTTTACTTTCAAGTATTTACATTTATTGTATATTGTTCATTTGCTTGATTGTAATTAGAATTGCTTAGTATTAATTGAATTGTTCAATTTAGCAATTCTAGTGTAAAGACTTAAATTAATTAGTGCACTAGTGAGCCTAGTTGATTTAGGCTTCAAATTGTCAAAACCTATTTATCGCTTCCGCATATATATTTGATTAGGTTTTGATATAGGGGTTGATTAGAGCGAATTGTTTAGTGAGCGATCGAATTTTGTAAAACGCCTATTCACCCCCCTCTAGGCGCATCCTCGACCCTACAAGTGGTATCGAGCCACGGTCACTCTCATTTTAGGCTTAGTCTAGAGAGTAAAAAGGATGGCAACTAGAGGTTTAGTGCACTCTCACGATCCACTCATGCTAAATGAATCAAATTATGCTCAATGGAAATTATTTATGATCGATCATTTTAAATCCATGAGCCCACAAATTTGGTGGATCGTAGATGTCGGCATTTCTTCTCCACTAAACAATATTGCTCCAACTAAAGGAGAGGAGAAATGTCTACATCTCGACGCTCAAGCTACTAACGCTTTATTCAGTGTTGTGAGCGTAGAAATTTTCAATCTCATATGCAACCTCTCGAGCGCTCATGCAATGTGGACCAAGATTCAAGAATCATATGAAGTGTCCACATCAAATGAGGATTGCATTGAGGAAGAAGTGTTGGTTGATGATCCTTCATCTTCTACATCAAATGATAAACCAACAACTCCATCAACCTCAACCTCCGCCTCAAGCGACGACGATTTTTCAATTCCGTCAAAAATTCGTTGCTTTATGGCGAAAGGTAAGAATGAGGTAAGTGATGATGAAGGTGAGCCCTCTTATGACGAATTAATGAGTATGCTAGAGGAGCTCAATGAATTTCTTGGAAAGGAGAAAAAGAAATATAAAATTTTGAAGTTAGAACATGAATCACTTCAAAATGATTATGATGTTCTAAAAGAAAATCATGAGAAACTCCTTTTCAAGGAATTTAGTAAAGCTAGTGTGGATATTGCCACTCAATGCAATTTAGTTGATGAATTGGCTCACTCAATTCAAATTACAAACAATTCATCGAATAAATGCATATCCACCTCTAGAAATGATTTGCCTTGTAGCTCTAATTCAATTGCTTCTAGTTCCTCTATGTCTATAGATGCTAATCTTGTAGAGGAAAACAATGAGCTCAAGGCTCAAGTCATTAAGTTGGAAAATGACTTGAAGAGGTGCGTTAAAGGAAAAGCTCTCCTCGACGAAATCTTGAGCAAGCCATGGGCGCCTCAAGACAAGCGAGGACTTGGCTACAACTCCAAGAGGGAGAATAGCAAGACGAGGCACAATGCGCGTCACACGAAGACAATCAAGTGCTTCAATTACAACAAGAAGGGCCACCTCGCCTCCGTGTGCCCTAATCAAGTGGATAACAAGGCCACAACACCAACAATGAGGCAAGCCGGCAAGGAGCAAGTCAAATCGGTCAAGAGAGGGCCAAATAGCGTGACGTGCTTCAATTGCCGGGAAAAGGGACATTTCGGTAAGGATTGTCCCAAAGGTACTACCCCTAAGCCTATTCTTTTTAATGAAAATTATTTGCTTAGGAAGGACAAGAATAGAAATGTGTTTGCCAAGCTTGTCAAGTCCCCTATACTTACTAAAAGTAATAAAGTTCATTTGCATAGGAAGAGTAATTCTAGAAATGTGTTTGCTCAAAATGCTAGCTTTCCTAAGACAAAGAAAAATCATGATGATCATGTGCTTAGGAAAAATAACTATAGCAAAACATTTGCTAGAAATGCTAGATCCTCTAAGCCAATGCATAATCCTAATTATCATATGCTTAGAAGAGATCAAACTAGAAGTAGTTTTGCAAAATACAATTGCCCTCCTAAGTCCTCTCACTTAAATCCAAACAAATTGCCTAGGAGGAATAATTCTCGCAAAACTATTTCTAGTCATGTTAGTCAATTTAAAAATGCTAAAATTAGGACCATTTGGGTTCCTAAATCAATTGTAACTAACGTTGTCGGACCCAACAAGGATTGGGTACCAAAAATCGCCTACAAAGATTTTTAGGCAATATTGAGATGAATTGGACGCTTGCTCACTCAAGAGGAGAAGAATTATATTTGTCTACAAGTGGTGTCAAGCATGAAGATAATCAAGTCCATCATGAGCCAATGCCATCTCGGGTAACAAGTATTTAAATTGATTACTATTATGTCTTATAGCCTTGTGTAGGTTATATTGAAATATTAATGAAAATCAATTTAGATTGCTTGGTATGGACACTTGCTCTCGCCTCTTATCTATTCTCTTATTGTAAATCTTGAGCAAGTTTAGATAGTGGCACATTTAGGGGGAGTGTTAATTCATATTCATGTGTATTACATCCTTACGTGTGCCCATATTAAAATAAGTGCATATATATATTTTCAAAATCAAACTTTTAGCCAAAAGACAAAATCTTAGTAACTATTACTAATCTTGTGAAAAGCTAGTTAAAAAATGTATATAAATACTTTCAAAAGGTTTTTCAATGGTTTTATCTTTACAAAAACTATTTTGAAAAGAAAATGAGTTTTAACTCCAAAATCTAGTTACTAGTATCTTGATTTGATTTAAACTTATAATTTTCATAGAATTAAAAGTAAAAGGATTTTGAAAATAATTCCAAAATGAAAATCCTAGAGTTGGTCATTCTTAACAATTTTTGTGTTCAAAAGTTTTTCAAAAGACCAACTCATCAAAGGTTATTTGATTTTGAAACTCGCCGAAAAACTATACTTGACCCATAACGGTCATACTCCTGCACTTAGTGAGTTTCTCCATTTGGATCAATTCTTGTGTAGAATTTTGATTCTAAATGGTATTTTAGACTCGTACACATAATTCAAATCTCTATATCTTACCCCATGATTAATTTGAATCTTTGTGTTAATTGATTTTGACTTATTCTCTTATTGCTTCTTCAAATTGGACTATTTAGGACAAAAGTCAAAAATCATATTTAAAAGGCCCAAATTTGCGAAAAGCTTTGAAAAAGTATTCTATTATGTATTTCAAAGGATTTACAAGCTTCTAAAATGAAAAACTATATGTTGAAATCGAATTTGGCTCAAAAAGGATTTGATTTACTCCAAAATAGCCTATTTAAGCATATAGCTCAAATCGTGGCATACAAGTTGGATTTCATTATAAATCTTGGCTAGAAACATTCTTGATACACCAATCTAAGCCATGAAAATTGAAATTGCATGAAATCCAAATTGAATTGCATTTTGAGGCTTTTCATGAAAAATAATTTCCTTTTATGTCTCAAAGCGTAAATTGCCATATCTTTTAAAATAAAATTATTTTTGAAGAAATTATTTTTGCAAAACCTTCTAATTAGTCCAAATTTCATCTCTACAAAATTTCAAATTTTTTGAACTTCATTTGAATCATTTTTGATAAAATTTGCAAAAATCTGCAATTTTCAGCCTGTGAGGTGCGGTTGGACCAGCCTGAGGGCGGTTGCACCGCCCCATGGAGCGGTCGGACCGGCCCCCATGCGGTCGGACCAGCCATGGCAAGGTTGCTCTGAAATTTTCAGAATTTTTCAAAGTTTGCTTTTGGGATATCTTTTGATTGGTAATTCCTTTTTCAAAAATTCTTTTTGTAAAAGTTTCTTGTGATCCCAAAGTTCATTTTGTGCAAATTTCAAAAGTTTCTCGATTTATTTGAAGGCATTTTCAAGTGGTATCAGTTATGAGCACTTTAATTAATCTAAAGTGTGATTTTCACTTGATCTTTTGAAAAGACAAAACTTGTGCAATTCAAATACAAATAACTCCATAATTCACCTGTTGAATATCTCAGAGAGTTTATTTATTGCAAGTTTTGGGCACTTAACTGCTTACAAGTGATATCATGTCTTTAATTTGCTCTGATACTAAATCTTTGCGATTTTATTGATCTATCTTAAGTTTTCGATACCCGTAAGTACATATTGCTTTGATTATATTGCTCTGATACCCATCGATGTTATCGATCATTCCTTCAAGTGGTATCAACTCCTTGTGAATTGATCCTAAGTGGTATCAATTGAGCTTTTATGCTTTCCATATGCTTACAAGTGGTATCATTGAGTTTCTCTTTTCTCCGAGTGGTATCAGGAATCTTATTGATTATTTCTTCTAGTGATATGCTTGATTATTTGGATTCCTTTTTAAGTGGTATCATTGATTTCAATTATTTCCTACAAGTGGTATTTCATTGCCTATTTGTAGCATTATCGCGATACCCATATTCTTGATTAAGATTTTTCCTCGCAAGCTAAAATTGTAAGTTCAACCGCCTAAGATTTCTCTGTGTGAGATTCTTTATGAGTTGTAATTCATAAAAGAGGAAAATCTCTTGTTGAGCATTGCTCCTTAACAAAAATTTCAAAAATGCTCATTTCTTTTGGATCTTCAAGCAAGCCCTTGAGATTAATTTTACAAGTGGTATCTAATTTCTCAAGTGGTATTATTTTTGGGTTCCTCGTTTAACCCTATTAGGCAAATTGTTGGATTCTTCACAAGAATCATGTTGAAAATTTGCAAAGCCTAATAAAATAAGGAGTGAGTTATTTGAATGTGTTTCAAATAAACCGTGTGATACCCTTACTTCGTTTTTCATGCTTATCTTTACACATGGTATTTTTACAAGTGGTATCCAAACCCAAATATGGTCTATTTTCAAGATTTCCTTCTTTTTAAGACCATATTTCAAGTTTTTATTTGGCATAAGCTTTTATTTCTTGAATGACCCTTCAAGTTTCTATTTGGTTTGAAATCTTAATTCATTGCCAAGGTCATAAGTGTTTATTTCAATTCTTGTATGACCTTCATTAAAAGGAGATAATTAAATAGGGGAGAATTAGGAGCTTAAAAAGAGATAATTAAAAAGGGGAGAATATTTAAAAGGAAAAATGTTTGCCAAAAAGGGGAGAGAATGCTTAAATGGAGAAACCACTTTAGAAATCCATTTTTGGTGTTTAATGCCAAAAGGGGGAGAATTAGGAAGCTTAATATCATTTGGCTTAAAAAGGGAGCTTAATATGATTAAGGGGGAGAATTGATTCTCATATGCATTCAAATAGCTTAAATTCTCTCGATATGTTAATTTTAATCCAAATGTACTTATTAAGCTTGGATTTATCATTAATCACCAAAAAGGGGGAGATTGTAAGTTCAACCTTCATTAGTTATGGTTTTGGTGTTAATGACAAATCTAATATTGAGATTATCCATCAATGTGATTTTATTATTAATGACAAATCTTATATCGAGACTAACTTGTCTATTTAGAATATCTTTGATTAGTCTCATCGCATTGAAAAATGGAAAACCCAAGGTATGTTTGCATATTCATTCTAGTATTTGCATACTTTGGAGTTAAGTTAAAATATGAATGTCCCCATTATATTAACCACAAAATGTGCATCATGTTTCCCAATCCACACATTACATGGATGCACATACTTAGGGGGAGTTTGTAGTTTAACTTAAAAGTCTCTTTGTATTGATCTAATTCTTATTGACACATATAAGGATCAAGACAAAGAAACTAAATCCTTGAGTATATATTTGAATTGCCTAGCTATAAGTATACTCATGGTAATATAGGATATACTCAATCGATCAAATTGAATATGTGCATATTATGTCCAAGTCAATTATATTTATGCACATATACATGTAGGGTTTATTCTATAGTTGATGACTTAGAGTAATGATCATTTCCATATAGCATACACATAATGGATCATTATTTTTCATCAACATGAGTATATGAAAACTTGTGTAGTTAATATATACTCACATCAATTTAAATGAAAATTTAAATTGAGTTCATTTGTCTTGTTAATCATTAAAGAATATTTCATCATGTGTTGATGGTGTTCCTTGATTAATTAAGGACAAATGAATAGCTCTTTAGTATAATAAAGCATGAGTTGCATTATTGTACTTAAGACACATATACAATCATTTAATTTGCTTTAGGTTGTGCTCAATTGATCTAGAGGCATCCATTATGTGTTAATGGAGTGCAAAAGATAATTGAGACAACCATGCATCTTGGACTAACTATTTTATGAGTTGTGACTGAGTTAGGTCCAAAGATGATGGAAATGATTGAGAACGAGACAAGGACGGCATCATGAGTTGATGGGCGTCAAGAGAAGATCCCGAAGATGAAGAGGAGTCGAGTGATGATCCCGGGGGAGAAATCAAGTGTTGATCATAAAGACCCCAAAGGGGATTGCTTGCGTGCGGCGGCGAAGGTATAATTAGATAGGCTAAGGACTTTGTAGTCTTTGAGTCTAAGGTTTTAATCGCCGTGCTATTAAGAGGGGTTGTCTCTTTTGCTTGAGCTTCATCATGTGTTGGTGATCTCAATCCGCGTTCACTCAAGCTCAACCATTTGGATTTGGTTTTTGCATAAAGTTTAACCATTTGGCATGTGTTGCGAATGGGTTAAAAGTTATGCTTGGTTGTTTAGTTTATGCTCCGATTTGCATGTGTTGCAAAGAGGAAGAGCATTTGCATTTGGTTTTCAGATAAAGCTTTGATTTGCATGTGTTGCAAATAGGATAAGTTATATGCGTTGGCTTTTGCGTGAAGTTCACTTTTGCATATGTTGCAACTGTTGAAGCTTCATGCTCTGTTAAATAAACAAATCTTTCTTAAAACCGTATGGTTGCTTGGAGCTAAGTTTTGCATGTGTTGCAAAAGGAGAGAGCTCAAGCATGTTTTGGTGTTTGCGTGTTTGTATGGAGCTAGAGGCTTGCATGTGTTGTAAATAGAGAGCTCATACATGTGATCTTGTTTTAGTTGAAGTTTGATTTGGTGTTGCATGGAACTAGAGAATTGCATGTGTTAGAGAGTTCATGCACCTTGATTTGATGTTGCTTGGAGCTAGACTTTTGCATGTGTTGCAAAGAGTAGTGCTCAAGCATGAAATGTGTTTATTGAGTTATTTGCAAGTTCGTTGTGCGAATAAACCGAGGTTTATGAGTCCGGAATCCCGAGAGCATGTGAGTGGGGCTTGCAATGGGTGTTGGCAAGTTGACCGGGTCTTGTGTTGACCTTCACATGGCTAGGGGATTAATCTCATAAACTCGAGTTTGATTTGCTTAATACGTTTTGCAAATAGATTTTGAGTTGGTTGCAAAATGTGTTTTTGCAATTTGGTTTAAATTCTTTGAGCATGAGCTAAATGGGTGCAAATGTGTTTTGCACATGTGTATGATCATGTGTTGATCATCTTATGGCTCAAGGAATGGTTTTTGGTTTTTGGAAAGAGATTTGGAAAATCAGATTTTAGACTTGAATAGCGGTATTAGAGTTTGGTTTTGGTGATATTTAAAAATATCTATGGGTGTTTAAATCATGAAAATGGGTGGAGATTGTAGCCCTCGTGATAAGCTTCGCATAGAATCAAAAATCACCCAAATCGGAGTTCGGAGTAAAAGTTATGATTGTTTTTGTGGTTTGGTCGAGTGGTGTGGCCGGGCCACCTCGATGTGGCCGGCGGTGATCGGACGGCCAGTCGATCGGACCGGCCCGTCGACTTGATTTTTCGAACGTCGGTTTTCGGTTTGTTGGGCGGTGCGGCCGTAGAAGCGTCTGACCGTAGTAGAGGCGGTCCACCGCCGTCTGCAGTCGTTTTCGACCGATTGCTCTATGAGGCGGTCGGACGGCGTAGAGCGGTTGGACCGCGTTTTTCTGATTTCGCCCATTTTGCCCCCAAACGGCTAGTTTTCTTTGTGGGGCTATAAATACACCCCTTGGGCGGCTTGGGCAGGTTGTTGGTGCTGTGTGGGAGTTGTGTGCATGTGTTGCTCTTCTCCATTTGCCTCTTGAGCTTGAGTGTGAGCACTAATTGCATGTGTTGCAATTAGGGAGTGGTTTGAAACCTCTTGTGCATGTGTTGCACTTGAGGAGTCCTTGTGCATGTGTTGCACTTGGTGATCACCGGAGTGCATTCGTTGTGCTCGGTGAAGTTCTAGTGTGGGCGGCTTATTTCTCTTGGAGGTTCTTGAGCTCCTGAGCAACGTAAGGCGTCGTCTTGTGAGCTCTCAAGGTGTGAAAGCCCGGCAAGTTTGTGAAGGTTCGGGTTGAGCCTCGGCATAGCGTGAAAAACCACGACTAGTGGAAAGAGGCGGGTGCTCGGCGGGAGCAGTCAAGTGGTTGGGCTTGCCTCAGCGTGGACTAGGGAGAGGCAAGCAAGTCTCCGGCTGTAACATCCGAAAAGTGCGATAATATAAAAATAAATATTTTAAATTTGAAAATATTTATTTCTGAGTTCTTAGCAATATTGGTTCTTATTTGAATTTCTCGAGATTTATAGTTGCTTTGAAAATTAAATAAAGAGAATTAGTAAATGGATAATGGTAAAAGGTAAAATGTTAAAAGTAAAAAGTTGGAAAAATTGCTTTGGAACCCTAGGCATGCAGGTGAATGAATCCAACTGCCAAATAATATTTTATGCACAGGAAAAACAAATAAATGGATTGAATGATCACATTGTTGACTAAAAACAGTGAAGATCAAAAATAATGAAAATCATTCAAACATTATCTAAATCCAAAAAATTACCATAACACCCTCAGAGCCAAATATACCTCTGGTAAAAATCCTAGGAATTGATCATGTCATTAATGTCATATAAAATTTAAGAACAGAGGCATTGAAAACATGGAAATTTGCAATGTCGGAATTTTAATAAAATAATGGAGTGAGGTTTTGAGCTGAAAATTTTACAGTAACATTCTGAGACCAAATCCTTTAGAAAAACAAAATTTCAAAATAATAGACTTCAATTTCTCTCAAGGAAAAATTCAAAATCATTTCGAAAACTAGTTAAATTTAAAGAATTATTGTATGAAAACCAAAGTAGCGAATTGAGCGAAACCAAAGAAAATGAAAACTACATACTTTAGTCTCTCTACATAAAAATTTCTAGAAAACTTCTAATGTGATAAAACTGCTTTTGAATTAATTTAACTCATGATCAAAACAGTCAGATTCATGTACAAATTGCAACACCCATTATCTAGTAGCTACTGTAGCTGCATCACGATTCCTTTACTCACTGCCAGTGGCCCTGGTCCCTCTGGTCAGGCGCTGCTTCTCTTCTCCCCCTTTCCTTTCGTCTGTTTCTTCAGTGACACCGAAGCACTTCTCTCGATTCTTCTTCCGGTCAATTCGCTACTACTGCTCAGTCTCGCCCGCGCCATACCGTCTCCTGTGCTTATGGGACACGCATTCGGTTCAGACTCCAGAGACTTCTACTGAAAGCCAAAGACCTCAGTAGCAATTCCCACCAGGTAGCTCACAAACTCAAAGCCACCCATGCCAACACAAGCACACGACCACATCTCAGGAGCCTGCTGGTATGCACAGAAGGCAAGGAGACCAAGCACAGGAGCTTAAAGATCATCAGGGCCATTGTTCCGAGGAGCCAGAAGCTGGCTGGGAGACCAGCAAACCCAAGCCCAGAAGCTGGAGTTTCCCTTTTCCTTGCCATTGTCGCAGAGCTCCTCCAGTTCAATCGGTGCGATACGCCACCCTTATATAGAAAGCGTATTTCTTATTTTTGCAGAATTTAATGTACCCGAAATGATTCAACCATTTATAACTTTTGCATGGTAACTCCAATTTAAATGAAATAAATTTTTAAAATCATCTAAAATCACAGAGAATATAAATATGTAAAAACATTTTATTCTTGACCTGCAGAATAATTATTTATATTAAACTTGATTATAATGCTAATATGATTTTTAATGAGAATTTGTGAATAATAAGAAATGAAATGGTGAAATAGATATTAATGTGATGCTAGGATCAGAATGTATTCAAATATACAAAAATACTTAATTTTTGACTCACAAAACAATTAGTAAAATTAAATTTAGGAATAAACATTATTAGGGATGTTATTGTATTCAAAGAAATGTAATACCAAAAATCATTAAATAAATTTATATGTGTCCTGGAATCATAATAAATTCAAATATGTAAAATCATCTAATGTTTAACTCAATTTAAATTATTTGCTTCATAATCATTAATTAATCTTGTAATGGTCATTAACAAAATAAGTGCATAATAGCTCACAAAATAGTAAGAATACCTTGAATAGGTTCCTGAAATTAATGAAGAACCATTTATGCAAAAATGGTAAAAGTAAAACTTATCTTGCATTCTTTGAATGCAAGAAAGTGCAACCATCAACCACAAGTAAATAGTTAATCTACCAAGGTTAAGGCCAAAATAATGTAAAATGGTTTTAAAACATTTCTAGGATGGTATCCTGTTAAGGCCTGAAAAATAAATTAAGAATCATGTGTAATGTAGTGCATAAACTCAATATGAAACTTGGCGATTAAGGTTTCAAATGTGGTCATTTATGCTATTTCAACGATAGATAAAATAACTCATCCAAATACTAAAATCAATGAAATCAGTTTAGTAACATTG
The DNA here is from genome assembly GCA_036346375.1 of Guadua angustifolia. Classification (NCBI taxonomy): domain Eukaryota; kingdom Viridiplantae; phylum Streptophyta; class Magnoliopsida; order Poales; family Poaceae; genus Guadua; species Guadua angustifolia. The sequence goes on along the minus strand of CM070514.1, from coordinate 50,684,250 downwards.
TACAAAGTTTATACTACTATATTCTGTAAAAAGAATCATATTCCATTAAGGTTTGGATATTAATCTCATTAGATCAAAACCCTTAAGTGATTAACCTTTAGTTTCATTTCTGCCGATTCGAATAACGTCAATTTGCAATGCCACTTAAGCGTTTTAACCAATGATTATAATGTATCAGCTAAAGCCTAAAATTTATGGAATTAGCTTAGGATTGCTATACAAAGTATAAATCATCTTAGTATAAAGAAATAACCATATTTCATCATGTTTTGCATATTAATCCAAATAGCCTAAAACCCTTAATCGTTAATATGTCAATCCCTTTCTTGCCGATTTTGAATAGTGTAGTCTTTAAATATAGCATGAACCATTTTAGCGAATTGATTATAGTCTCGCCCAAAATCCTAAAACTTATGGAACTGGTTTAGTAGTGTTCTTGAAGTATAGTCTACCCTAATACGAAAAGATAATCTCATTTCATCGTAGTTTACATATTAATCTTAACGACTTAATAACCCTAAGTAATCACAATACTTAAGTGCATAATATGAATGAGCAATTGTAGTTTCAATGAAGGAATCCGTAGTTAAGTTATTTTTATCACGAGAACCTTCTTAAATATCACATAAATAAAGTCGAGTAGCCAAAATCGGTAGATCTATCTTGCGTAAAACTAATTCTAAGCAAAATCAATTAAAGATAAAAGAACTAATCAATCATACTCTAATATAATCGGTTAAGCCTTTTTCATTAACTTCATAAAGTAGCTCATCTAAATCTGAATTTAGCAAAGAATAGCCTAGAATTGATCTTTAAGATATGATCTGCAGCAATCTAAGAAAATATTCTTATTTTATCTTGCTTCGAATCTGAATCCTAATAGAGCAAAACCCATAAGTAATAAAGTTGCGAAATGTATTATGAATAGTAAATCAATGAAACCATGCAACTAATGCTTAATTCTATTAATCCAACCAATCTTTGCATCTTGAATTAAGTAAAATAAGATTAATAAATTCATAAAGAGCAATCCTGTTTCTTTATCGAGTTTTATTTGTTCTTGTTATCTATTTCTTTCGCCCTTATTGAAGTTAGTTGTTTTGTTTTATTTCCGTTGTTAAACGAGTAGACCCGCGCCTCTAGCTTCGTCTTAAGTAAATCAACCGCAATCCTCGTCTTAAATCGTAAGCAGACATTTAAGCAAGGCAAGCATCCTTTGACCATATTGATCCCATTATTTTATATTCCTTTTGTGCATCAAATTGTTTTATGCATGCGATTACTTTATGTAAATTGCTATCTTGTGGATTGGTAGTTATACTGTTGTCTTGTGAATCTCCTTGATGCTTTATGAACATGTGAACCTTGATAACCTTAGATTAAGGTTAGGCGTTACTTAATGTCATCATGGGTATATGCGTTCATATTATTCGTGCTTAGCCATGCTTTAGAATCAATGATATACATGATCAAAGCAACATTTGTTTCCTGAAAACCTTGGAAATGGCACTGTTGGTTGTGGGTACTTTGATTAAAAACCCAAAAGAAAGCTATGCTTTGATGCGGGCGATTATTGGCAATAGCCGGCTGTGCAATAAGGAAATGCACGTAGTGTAGGGTGAAGTGTCGCCCGTGTCACAACTAAGGACCGAACATCGTGTAGCTTGATCCGAGAAAATCCGTACAAACCACGAGGGTGAGTATGGGTTAGCCATAGCCTATTAACTTATTTGGACATGGCTTTGCTCATTGGTAGGCGGGAGCTTGCAGAGGCATTCCGTTATGGATTTGCTTGTTAGGGGCGCCATGCGATTCGTATGGGTAAATGCATAACCGGCAACGGTGTCACGCCTTGCCATGGACGAGACGTTGTGTTGGTGTCTTGAAAGTGGATCCACGGCTTGGGTGAGTGTCTCTGTTTTGGCGAGGTTAACGTCCGGTGGTGTAAAGTCATGTCGAGTAATGAACAGTGTGTATGATCGCTGGCGACACTGTTTCTATTGGATTGGCGTGTGTCGAAATGTTCTCGCAAAAAGGTGGATCATTCCTTGTGGGTCGGTTGTACACCTCTGCGAGTTTAAATCTAATTGATTAGCCGTACCGCGGTCATGGGTGTCTTAGTGAACTCTGCTTGAGTTAAATGTTTTATTATTTTCAAAAGGGTTGGTTCCACTTGTTTTGCAACTGTGCTTTATGTCGAAGGGTGGCATTGATGGATTTGAAATTGATGATTAAATAAGCTCACGTCATGGAGGGTGTGAGTGTTATTATGCTTTAATTATTTGTTATCAATCAATCTTGCTCTTATAAATTCCGTTGCAAATAACTTGATTTACAAATGAAATTAAGCTTTATGCAAATTAACGTAGAAGCCTTTCCTTTGAAATAGCCGGCATATATTGTAGGATTTGCTCAAGTCTTCTTTGAGTCGTAAAGTACTCACCCTTGCTAATTATTATGTAGGTGGATTAGAATCTGAAGCTTCAAGGTTGTTTCATCGCAGTTCTTGGGATCCGTATGCCATGGTTTTTCTAAGGATTTATGCACGTCGGGTTACTGCTTGGGATTGGATGGGTACACTACAAGGCAATTGCTTCTTTTCTCGCTATATTTCTCTCGAGTTGTAATATTTAATTAATCGTTTCCGCTTAATTAATGTTTTGTATGGTTGTGATTTCCAATTGTTGTAAACATGTGAGTGCTAGCTCTTGATCCAGGAATAGCATAAATCACATGGAGGTTCTGTTCATCCGAACGGGGTCTCACACGAACACCACGGAAAAATATCGGTTGTCTCTATTACTTTCAAGTATTTACATTTATTGTATATTGTTCATTTGCTTGATTGTAATTAGAATTGCTTAGTATTAATTGAATTGTTCAATTTAGCAATTCTAGTGTAAAGACTTAAATTAATTAGTGCACTAGTGAGCCTAGTTGATTTAGGCTTCAAATTGTCAAAACCTATTTATAAACTTAGCATATATATTTGATTAGGTTTTGATATAGGGTTGATTAGAGCGAATTGTTTAGTGAGCGATCGAATTTTGTAAAACGCCTATTCACCCCCCCTCTAGGCGCATCCTCGACCCTACACCCTCCCCAATTCCGAAAGTTTTCCCTTTTGGTCCGAACTGATTTCCTTGACCCATTTCTTTTCCTTCGCTCGGCCACCCCTATATCCGGAAGTTTTCCCTTTTCGGCCTTTGGCCAAAGGCCTGCATTCTCAGCCCATTTGTCGCGCCCATTTTTCTCCGGCCTGTTTCTCTTTTCTTCCGGCCGGTCCTTTTCCCTTTTCTTTCCCGGCCCGTCATCTTGTCCCTCCCGCCCGATTCGTTTTCGCGCGGCCCAACTCTTTTTTCCCGCACGTAAATTTCCTCATCTCAGCCCAAGTCACCCGGTTGGTTTTTCGTTTTCCGCGCCAAATCCCTTCAGCCCGATTTATTTCTCCTCCTGCCCAATTTTCCCTCGGCCGACCTCTTTTCTTTTTCTCCTCGACCCCATTTCTTTCCCGCGCGCCGGTGGCCCAAACTTCTCCCCAGTGCCTTCGTCTTCTTCTCTCCCTTCTTCTTCCTCACAGCGCTGCTCGATCCGGTCTAAGCGCCGCGCCCAGCCCGTCGTCCTCGGTGCCCCGTTTTTCAACGCCTCACCTGCCCCGCTCGTCGCGTCTCCTCCGCCGCGATTCCCGCACATACTTCCATCCCCCTCCACCACCATTCAACCCGGTCCGAGCCTCGCCCCAGCGTCCTCACTTGTCCTCGGCGCCAAATTTTCTTCGCCCGTCGCCTCCGCCAGTGCTCTGCTATGCCTTATCGCGTCGCCCATCTGCTCCGCGCCTGCTCCCGTCGCCTCTGCGCATCACGCCCATGCTGCCGTCGTCATTCCGTTGAAAATCGACCCCTCTCTCTCTCTCTTCGCTGCCCATTTTCTCTCCCCCCCCCCGCCGAGCTATAATTAGCGCCTTCCGCACCTTCTTTTGCCTCGCCCCGAGCTTGCAACCTTGCGCTCATTCTTTTCCCCTGCTTCTTTCAGCCCCTCGCGCCCTCCTTCGCCCTGAAGCTCCTTCTTCGACTCAGGTGCCTTACGCCGCCCGCAGTTCGCTAACTCTCGACCATTTTTCTCCACCTCAAGGTTCCCGGCCGCTCGTGCTCCTCATACCTCATTTTTCCCCTTGAGCTCCCCATTGGCCGATCACCCATCATCTTCTCCAGCTCTGGCAGCCATTCCTCTCGCCGATTTCCCTCTCCGTGACAAACTGCCCCTTGATCGGCTCGCCTCCTCTGTCTCTGCATGGTGGGTCCCAGATTCACATTTACTCCTCTCCTCTCTCTGCCTTGGGACCACAGCTTGCAAGCCTCCCCGCCTCTCTGTGATGGGCCCCATTCGTTAGCTTGCCCCTTCACTCCTGCCGGATGGCCTCAAGGCCAGGTGCTCTCGCCCGATCATTGCAGTGGGTCCCACGGCGGCGTCTCTCCCGCCTCGGGCCCGCGCGTTAGCCGCTCAATGCGTTTGGGCCGGCTTGTGCTCGTGGGCCAAATTTCGGATTACTGTGCGGCCCATTGCACAGTAATTCCTTTTATTTTCTTTTCGGATTTTGATTTATTTAAAATCCGAAAAATCATTTTAAATTCCAGAAAATCCCAAAAATTCCCAAAAATCCAAAAATAGCCAAAAATACATATTCTTGATCCGTTCGAGCCACTGAGTCCAAAAATGATCTCCGTTTCACCATATCGAGTCCAGAAAATTCCAAAAATGCCCCTGAGCTCTGTTCCAGCCATTTTCTCTCTTGTTCCTTTTTCGGTTTTTATTTTCTTTTACTGTTTTGTTCGTTTATTTATTGGTTTCGCTTTTTCGCGCTAGATCCGACGTTGGAGCAACTCTCGGAGCGAAACCGGAGCCGGAGCAGTTCTTGGAGCCGCGCCAAGAGCAAGCGTCGTTCGGGATCAGACACGACACCAACCGTCTCTCGTTAGGCGAACCTCTAACCTCGCAAGGCAAGCCACACTCCTTGAACATGTTGAATCCCATTTTCCGTATATTTACTGTATATCTAGATATAGTTAATTGCACTTGCTTGTAAATAGAGTAGTAATTTAAAAAGAGCTAATTTAGAGTGACATGATTAGTTAAAATCCACCCCCTTGATTAAAACCATGTTGATTACGCCATAATCATTTGTCAACCCTAGAGTATCATGAAATGAACCACGTAGGATAGTTAAAACTATAATCTATAATTTTATTCAATTATTCAAAAAACCCCAAATGTCGATTTGGGGCTTATTTTAAACTGCTACGATTGGGGGCCGTCCTAGGGGGACCACAGAAGGTGGTTGCGGCCCAGACCCCAATCGATGGCCAGCCCAAGTGTGACAGGGGAGGGGTGCAGTTGGTACCCATGTGGTCCTGTGCGTTGGGCTGGGTCTTCGGCATTTAAGGATCAACCCCTTGAGCAAAGTAAATAACTTAGTCCTATCTCAACCACAAGTTGGGCCGGTCAGCTCTGTTGACCTGATCCAACGTAGCCCGGCATATTGTTTTTCCCCTTGGAATGCCTACAGGTGGTATCGCATGGGTTTGGGGCACGGAACGGGATGGCGAGGCCATTGCCGGTTCTCATAACGATAGGTATTCCTCAGTTAGCCAGTCCGTGCCACCCGCATTGGCCCGTGGGCATCTGGGGGCTGGGGAATAAAAGCTTAAACCTACTGGGTAGGAGCTAAAGAGGGGGAAATCAATGAAAGGTTATGTTCATCTCGGTCCGGCCGCATGCATAAAAGTTGCATGTTAATTGCGCAGGCACCAACAATAGTAGATTATCATGTGGGTAAAGTTGAGTAGCTCTGCAGAGTGAACCAAATGGTATTTGAATACGCCGTGCTTCCGGTTAATGAAGCTGGGTTAATTTCGGGTGATTCCAGTAACTGAGCTTGAGTAGTTTTAAATAAACTTGCTTAACGTAATCTGGATTTTATTAATAACTCTGTGGTTGGCATCATGTCGATGGTGTGGATTATGCTGTATTGGTTTGTATTTCAAATGTAATATATATGTTAAGTTAAGGTTCTAGCTCATGCATCCACTAAATACTTAAACTAGAGCCAACCTCTTGAAACTCTGTGCATGTAATATTCAGAATATTCCTGTGTGGTTTGTTGAGTACGGTTGTGTACTCACCCTTGCTCCTAATCCCCCTTTTAGATTTCAATGAAGATGGCGAGTGCCGAAGGAACGTCGTTAGCATCGATGTTTGGTTTTGAAGGCCTTGGTCTTTCTGCTCGAGCCTTTCCTGTGGCTGTTTTGGTAATGTATCTGGTGCTGATCGCACCTTTTGTAAAGCTCTGGCCGTTAGGCCCTTAATTTAACTATCAAATATTCGCATTTGTATTTATGTCTGGCAATGTATACTTGTTTACCCCCAGCTAAACTCCTGGGTAGCTGTGAGGGTATTTATACGCACCCCCTGAAAAGGGCGGTCCGTTACAGCTACTTAGCTGGAGTAGTTTGAACTACACATCTCAAGAACGTCTCCAAGAATTGATTTACTCTCCCACTTTGGTCGTCGGTTTGAGGATGGTAAGCTGTGCTTAACTGTAGCTTAATGTCCAATATTTTGAACAATTCTTGCAAAAAATGACTAGTGAATATCTTATCATGGGCCAGATACTATTGAGCATGCATACCATGTATTCTATCCACATGATCCATGAAAGCTTTAGCCACTTGTGATCTTTGAAAAGGATGCTTGAGAGGGATGAAGTGTGCATATTTGGTGAAGCGATCGACCACCACTAGTATGACATCAAATAGTTCAGACTTTGGCAAACCTTCGATGAAAACCATAGTCAAATCTTTCAAAGCACCTTCGGTATCGAAGAACGGTTGTAATTTTTAGCGGGTTTAGAGTGCTCTGTTTTGCCTATTGACAAATGTTCTGTTGTCGAAGCACATCTTCTACTTGTTTCAACCCTTTCCAGCAGAACAACCTCTTGATCCTTTGATCGTAATTAGCATATTTGAGTATCCTCCCAAGTGACTTGCATGAAAGGCCATAATTAGCTTGGTTTGTAGAGCCGAGTTAGAACCAGTCCACACTCAGTTTCCCTTCTTTATAAACCCTGAAGATAATGTATACCCTTTTGTCATCTAGGATTTTCACTGCTAATCTTTGTGTTAATTTATGATCCAAATTCAAAGAGAAGGCCAACTTATGCTGGAGCGTTGTAGAGGCCGAAGTTGGCCCATCAAGTCGCATCGCCGCCAGGGACGCTTGGGGGGGGGAGGCGAAGCCCCCCGCGGTATGGATCGTTATGGGTTGATTTTCGAGTTTGATCTAGGTCGCCATCATCTATATATACCTTCTTATAAGCCGCACGGGGCGATTTGTTCTTTGCGTTTGTAACTCTCCAGAAAATAGTGAAGATTTGCCGGCTAGCACCCGTGGTTTTTTCCCGCAAGAGTTTTACATGTTAAATCCGTGTCTTTTTTTCTTTTTGATTTGATCTTCTTCATCTGTTTTGCACGTCGTTTATCTAACACTTCGTAGTTTCTCTTGAGCTATGGGATCCATATCATAGGAATGTGACACCTCGGCGACCACACAGGTTGACAGATGACAAAGCATAATTCTCCTTGTAATGTCCTACTCTAGAGAGAATCATCTACCTTATTATCACAACCCTTTTCATATTGAAATTTATCTTTGTAGCTCTATAAGCTTTGTCATTGCTTTCCTCCTGAGATCGATTCCAGCTTCTATTGCTCAAGATGGCATAAACTTCGATGGTGCTGTTTTGATGGGCAAGGGCCTTCCCTCTGGTAAGCTCTCCAATGATCCATTGCTAAAATTAATGCCGAAAACTCCTTATCATATATAGACAATTATCGATTTTGACTACCAAAGCCTTGCTCAGATAAGCTATGGGATGTCCCGGTTGTACTAACACAACACCTACTCCACTCTCACATGCATCCATTTCAATTCCAAATGGCAGGATGAAATTAGGAAAGGCTAGAAAGGTGTAGAACTTGTTGCCTTAGCTTTAGGAAAGCCTCAGCAGCAGTAGCATTCTAAGAAAATCCTTTTTTCTTCAAAAGATTAGTTAATGGCTTAGCTAAGATGCCATAATTTTGGCTGAAACGTTGGTAATACCCAGTTAAGCCTAGGAATCTTCTCAGCTCAGTGACCTAAGTAGGTTGAGGCCATTGCAACATAGCTTTTGTCTTGGCAGGGTCAGTGGCAACACCATCTATTGAAATTATATGACTCATTGTCGACGATCGAGATCGCCTGACCGCAAATGTGAAACGGGGTTAGTGTGAATGGGGGACCCAAAACGAGCCATGCATGCTCAACGGAGGAACGGATGCCGGTTGGGGCGAAGCCTCAACGAGCAAGACACAGCGGGTTATACTGGTTCGAACCCCCGTGAGGGTAATAGCTCTACTCCAGTCTTCTCCTGAGGCGGAGGAGGTCACTATTCTTGAGTACAGAGGTGGTTACATGTGAGACCCCGTTCGGATGAACAGGAACCTCCATGTGATTACTGTGCTATTCCCTGGATCAGTAGCTAGCACTCACATGTTTACAACAATTGGAAATCACAACCATACAATATAGTCATTAAGCGGAAACGATTATACAAATAATTATTACAACTCAGAGAATAAAGCAAAAAGGAAGTAATATCTTGCGCTTGCCCATCCAAACCGAAGCAGTAACCGACCGCATAACTCCTTAGAAAGATCGGCTCAAAGAATCCAAACTGCGTTTAAAAGAGACTCAAGATCGCTAACAAACACCTACAATATAATTAGGCAAGGGTGAGTATTTTACATACTCAAGAAGACTTGAGCAAATCCTACAATACATGCAGGCCATTTCAAGGAAAGGCTACTACAGTTAATTTCATAAAGCGAATCTGAATTTGTAAACCAAGTTATTTGCAAACGGAATTTAAAAGAGCAAGTTTAATTGATAGCAAATAAGTAAAGCATAAATAACACTCACCGTCCTCCATGACGTGAGTTCGAATCGACCATTGCCATCGCATGGCATATATCCAGTTCTTTGTCCACACAGGGCACAACAATGATTCCAATACTTGCCCACACAGGGTATAGCATTGGGTCATCGTAGGGTAAGCTAACTTGTAACAATAAACCCTTTTTGAAAATCAAAGCTAACATTGGAATGACTTCACCGAGTGCTCATGATCATGGCCGCTAATTAATTAGATTTAAACTCGCAGAGGTGTACAACTGTACCCACAAGGAATGATCAACTTTTGCCCGACACACTTCCTTAGGTGTGACGTCAAGAAGACCATACATAGCCATTAAATTCCTAGACAAGGCTTTACACCAGCCCGGACGTTAACACCCGCCATAGAACTAGAAACACACACCCAAGCCGTGGATCCACATTCACACACCCAACACAACGTTTCTAAACATGGCATGGCGTGCAGATTACATTAGCAAGCGCACTGTCAAGAATACCCCGTCGGGGAGTAGACTGACCGGAAAACTGCAATGCAAGCTCCGCCTACCAATGAGCAAAGCCATGTCTAAACAATTTAATAGGCTAAGGCTAACCCATCCTCACCCTCGTGGTTTGTACGAAATCTCGGATCAATAGCGTCCCATTGCTCGGTCCTTAAACCGACACGGCGACACTTCACCCTACACTACGTGCAATTCTGCCGCTTTGTCCGCTATTGCCAATAATCGCCTCGCATCAACACATAGTTTTATTTTGGGTTTTTAAATCAAAGTACCCACAACCACAAGTGACATTTTCAATGTTTTAGAAACAATTCTTGGTTTGATCATGTACACCATTGATTCTAAAGCATGGCTAAGCATGAATAATATGAACGATATACCGGGATGACATTAAGTAATGCCTAACCTTAATCTAAGGTTATCAATGTTCACATGTTCATAATCATCAAAGGAGATTCACAAGACAACAGTATAACTACCCAATCCACAAGATAGCAATTTACATAAAGTAATCGCATGCATAAAACAATTTGATGCACAAAAGGAATATAAAATCTTTGGGAGCAATGTGGTCAAAGGATGCTTGCCTTGCTTAAATAGCGAATCTGACGAAGGCGAGGATTGCGAGATGACGGACGGCATTTAAACTAGAGACGTCGGGTCTACTCGACGAACAACGGAAACAACGCAAAGCAATAGACTTCAATAAGAGCGAAAGAAATAGATGACAAGAACAAATAAAACTCTGCACGAGAAACAGGGATTGCTCTTTATGAATTTATAAATCTTAAATTGCGGATTCAAGACGCAAAGATTGGTTGGATTAGTAGAATTAAGCATTAGTTGCGATTTCATTTGAATTTACTATCCACAATACGATTTCGGGTAACTTTGTTACTTATGGGTTTTGCTCTATTAGGATTCAGATTTAGATGAGCTGATTTGCGAGTTATTGAAAAGGCTTAAATAATCATATTATATTATGACTAAATAGTTCTTTACCTTTTATTGATTTCGCTTAGAATTAGCTTTACGCAAGTTAGATTCATTGATTTAAGCTGCTGAGATCATTTTCATGACGTTTGAGAAGGTTCTGGTGATAAAAATAACTTAACTACAGGTTTCCTTCACTATTACCTAAAGCTTATTCATTCGCATTAAGGCCTAAAGTGATGTGATAACTTAGGGTTATTCAGCTATTAAGATTAATGTGCAGAACATGAGGAAGTATGGTTATTTCTTCATACTAAGATGATTTATACTTGGTATAACAATTCTAAGCTAATTCCATAAATTTTAGGCTCTGGCTGATACATTATATTCATTGTTAAAAAGGCTTAAGTGGCATCGTTAAGTTGACACTATTCGGAATCGGCCAAAAGGTGAATCAAAAGGGTTAACACATAAGGGTTTTGGACTAACTGGAAGAATATGCAAATCTTAATGAAATAAGATTATTTTTATAGAATATGATAGTATAAACTTTGCGTAATGTTACCAAACTGATTTCACCTATTTTAGTATTTAGACGAGTTATTTTATCGATGGCTGAAATAGCCCAAATGACCATATTTGAATCCTTAAATCGGCCAAGTTTCGTTTTGAGTTTGCGATTACAATATACATGATCTTTGATTCATTTTTCAGGCATTAGCAGAATACCATCCTAGAAGTGTTTTAAAGTTGATTTTGCATTGTTTTGACTTAAACTGCAATAGATTATCTATTTACTCATTGTTAGCATTAACATTTTCTTTCATTAAGAACATGCAAACTAAATCTTATTTTAAATGTATTTGCATACATGGATCTGCACTGATATCAGGAGACTAACACAAAGCATTTCCTAATTTTATAAGCTTTTATGCTCTTGTTTCCATTAATGGCCATATGAAGCTTACCAGTGATCACAAGGCAAATAAACTACGTTGAGTTGAACATTTAAATAATTGTGTATACTCAAGTTTACTAGGATTCCAGAGGCACATAAGAATTTATTCAATGATTTTAAGAATTATATTTTCTATGCAGGCAACAATATACCTAATTGAGTTCATTTGAATCTTTAATCTTTATAATTGCTTTGTGGCTCAAAAATCAAATGTTTTTGGATATTTGAATACATCTTGATCCTAAAATCCCATGAATACTGATTTCATCATTTCATTACCTATCATACACAATTCTCATTAAAAACCATATTAGCATTATAATCAAAGTTTAAATTAAATAATGATCCCATAATTCAAAAACTAAATATTTTTACATATTTAGATTCTTCGGGTTTTAAATGAATATACAAATTTATCCTCTTGAGTTTTGATTAAAAGCGTAAAAGATATTCAAACTAGAATATTTAATTTGGTTGGAAAAGAGAATACGTTTTCGGCGGTGAAAGCGCCGTTCGGCTCGGCTCTTCTTCTACCTCGAGCACGATAGCCCCAGTATACATGAGAGAAAGCGAGAGGACGTCTAGGGCATGGCGAAGGGTCTTCCGGCCAGGCGAGGGCGCCAGCAGGAGAGCTCGGCGAGGTGAGTCAGGAAGAGGAGCCGATTCGTGGGAGGAAGCCTCGGCGCGCGCATCAAGCTTAGGCGTGAAATGGCGGGAGGTGGAGGAAGCAAATAAGGGCATTAGAGTGAAATCGGTGGCATACTAAGCATCAAGGGACACTAGTGGTTCCGTTTTCGAGGTTCACTGAGGAGAAAGCGGAGGAGCTCCACGGCTGCTGACTTCAGGAAGAAGAAGCCTACAGTGCAGCGGTTTCTTGCATGAAGGAGCTCGGGTATTTTTGAGGATTTGATCCTTGAAGCACGGAGATGCTCTAGCTCGGTAGGATTGAGAACCTTTGGCTCTACCGCTCGGATTTTGCTTTCATTTACAGACTCGAGGTTCTTGACAATGGAGGAACCGCGAGGAGTTTCTTCTTGTTGGGCTTGGGGAGAAGGAAGGGAAGAAATGAGGAAATGTCGACCTACCGTGGTGGTCTCTGAGAGGCAATGAATGGCTTGGTAGTGGGGTGTACTCGACCTTCGGAGGGTTCCAGTGGAGCGAACGGAGGTTGAAGGTGGAGCCAGCGGGATTGAGGCGATGCATTGATGGCGAGCTCTGGGTCCATTGTCACCATCGAGAATTTTCCAATCATGTGAACGGAAAAACAACGAGTGGCCCACCCGTCGGTGATTGATATCGAATTTTGTTTCGGAATTTGATTTTCCTTTGATACCAATTGAAATATATTATTTTTCAAATTTTGTTTTTCAAAAGGGTTTGAGCTAAGAATGCTCCCATAAAATTTTCAAGCCAAAATATGGTTTCATTATCTTATGTAAATTCTGACGATACATTATTTTGATTTAAAAATTGTCTTTCCATTTTATCTCTTCATTTCTTCATACCTAAAATTTCAATTGCCAGCTAAAATGGTTTAATTGAATGATCAGGGTTCTCATGGCAATTTTCTAAATTTTTACTTTTTTATATTTTTACCTTTTCTCCTTTTTCCATTCTTTAATTCTCTCTATTTGATTTTTCATGCAATGCAAAACTCCAAAGGAAATCCAAATAAAACCAATAGCGTCAAGAAACTCATAAATATATATTTTCAAATTCAAAATATATATTTTTACTTTATTAGAATTTTGGGGATGTTACATTACAGCTCGGGCTTGAGTGCTCTGATTATGGCTATTGTCCTATTGCTTGTGCGTTGATGTCACGTCCTTTGCCGTTCGCTTCAAGGGATTTTATACCCTCGGTAGATTACGAAATGGCGGAGAGATTCGAGAGTAGTGCATGGTGCGCGTTGAAGACATGCCGCAACCGTCCCAGATCTGATGCCCACGTCCACCTTAACTTCTGGATTCCCGGTCTTGGTAACCGTCGAGTAAGCGCACACCTCCAAGCCAAGGTCGAGATCGTGCGGGAGTTGTATCCCCACTCCCCAAGCTCGAGGTCATGCGGGGATTGGTGCGGCTTAGGTCGTGGTCGAAGTCCCATCTTTGCTCGGCCAGTGAGGGACCACTGTGACTATCGTTGACTGTCGAGATTCCTCGATCCCGACAGCTAGCCCCCGAGGCTCAAGGTCGTGGCAAGAACTTGGGTCGACCTCGAGCCTCTCTGTATGGACAAAGTGGATGGTCTTCTGGAAATTTTGAACCCAAAGTCGAGGTCAGACGGAGACCTAGGAATGGGTTTTGGTGTCGCTACACCTGGTGCCCCTTGATCTTCAGAATTCCTCTACGAACACGATCGAGCAGCGGAACCGTCTGCAACGCCTCGATCCCGCTGCTCAACCCTTAAATGCACCTATTGAATCGCCTGACCGGCACGCCTTTTGAGATGCCCTAACCTCCGGCCAGTAGCGCCCTGGGTTTATAAAACCCGAGCCTATTGCAACTTCGGAGAACTCTCGACCTTCTTGCAGTCTTTCCCTCCTACCCCCTCACTCGAGCCCTTCTTCTTTTGTCAACCAAGCACTCCCTCAACCGCCATGGCCAAGTTCGGGAAAATTTCCCTATCGGCGGCGAGGATGAAAGAGCTCAAGATTCTGGGACTGCTGGATCCGGTGACGTGGCGGCTGCCAGGTGGAGAGACCGAGCTGCAGCCACGGAACGACGAGCTTGTCAGCACGGAGCATTACATGCTCTTCAGTTTGCGAACACCGGAGAGTGATTTCTTTGCAGCCGTTCTCGCCCAATGCGAGATCGAGCTTATCAATCTGGTACCTAATTCCATTCTTCTCCTTTCCATCTTTTCTCATCTATGCGAGGGGTTCCTTGGAATCCTTCCCACCCCCTCGCTTTTCTTTCGCTTCTTCTCCCTGTTCCGCACCGGGAAGGACCCCATGGTCGGATGCTTCTACTTCCAGCTGCGGGCAGGGCTCCCTTAGTCCTTCCCTCAAATCTGATCCCGGGACTCCCTCGGTCCATGGACCGAGCGGTGGTTTTACCTGAAGAGGGGCGAAGATAGCGCGCTGGCGTTCGACGGAACCCCCATCACCAGGAAGAAGCAGACCCCAGAGGCAGACGACCTGGAGATCGACCAGGAGGCCATTGCCGCCATCCACATCTGCGCTTCATGTGGCCTCACCGGGCAGGCCATCGCCAACGACTTCCTGAGGAACGGGGTGTTCCCTCTGCGGAAGAGGATGCACCCGTTCTTCGAGATCAAAGGCCGCGACGACCTCACCCTCGAGGGGATGTCTGGTAAGTCTTCTTGCTCTGAAGTTTGTTCGAGTTTTGATCCCTGGGTTCCTTTGACGAACTTGTCTTTCCAGTAGCGCCGAAGGAGTCCTGGATCACCGCCAGGATGAGCGAGATGTTTGGGAAGGCGGCGCACGACTACACCCTCGACGACCCCGTTCCGAGGAACGTGCTGCGCCGGAAAGCCTCCCTGGGCCAAGCTTTTTAGCTAGCACACGCCTAGGGCCTTCCTTGATTCTTCGATGCGCCCGCAGGACAAGTAGGAGTTGCTTGAAACGGTAAGGAAGATGCTGCTGTTGCCCGGGGCGACCAAGGGCAAAAAGGTGAGCAAGAGGCCAGCCCCGGATAGAGCGGGCGGCAGAGGCCCGAAGAAGCAGCACGTCGAATGGGGCGACTGCACAATAGTGAGTTTCCATGGTCGAGCACCCAAGTACTTTTGCTAGCGCTCTTTCGCCTTCTGACATACATTTCTCCTCGCAGCAACAGAGTGCTGCAGCCACCGCCAGGACTTCGACGGAGGACCTGGAGCCACTACGGGCTCTGAGGTCCTAGGCTCGAGGCTCCCGAGGAAGGGACACCTCTTCACCCTCAGAACGCCAAGACCCTCGCCAGCCCCCTGCGAGGCGGAGACTGTAGACCCAGGTGCATCATCAGCTCTTCATTTGCCTAGTTTCCTCTCTATCTTTTAGCTTAGTAGCCTTTCTTTATCGTAGACCTTGAGCGCTCGAGCTCAATGCTTGCCCATCTTGACAATGCCTGTTGTCCAGGGCGAGTCCGAGTCCGAAGAGAAGGAGGAAACCTCCTACATGCTGGCGCCCCACCGGCTCTCGAGCCTGGGGTGCACCCCTTCAGGGCCCCAAAGCTGGGCCGCGGTTGGCGAGTTCGACCAGGGGATCGATGACCCCGTCGAGGATGATGTCTTGCCCGCGGCCAGTGAGGACGACGCCGCCGGCTCTGTGGACGCCGAAGACAGCGCCGACCCGCCTGAGTCTGCTGCAGGAGACGGCACCGGGGATGCCTTGACCACGGCTACCGAGGCCACCCAAGCCTCTCCTGCCGAGGTTGCCCTGACCGTGGCGGTCGGGACACTCCCGGCCGCCGAGGCCGATCATGCCTTGGCCGGAGCGAGCACAGAAGGTCGGGCTGAGGATCAGGCCAAGGCCTCCACGGGAGAGGGGATAGAGGACGCCCCAATCGCGGAAGACAAGGCCTACACAGCTGCCGGGACCGAGCTCGGGGGCAGGCTGAGCCCCCTTGGGGAGGAGGCCCGAAGCGAGGTCGCCCCCAGCGGAGTGCCCGAAGGTCCCTGCCTAAACAACCCGATGGTGGCAGCGGACGATACCGCATCAGGGTCGTCGGGGAGCAGACTCGTGGAGTACTCCCGCACAATTTTCGAGGGCCGGCATAGCCAGGTACGAAGTCTCCTTATGCCATTGTCGATCTTTAGCTCGAGTCTCCCTTTCTTCTTTCTTCTGACAAGGATTGTATTGATCTTTCGAACCCCGTAGGCCATCGGCTCCATCGCCCAAGGGCTGCAAGGCCTCCAGACGCACGCCGACACGCTAAGGGTCCTCCTCAACGTGGTGGAGGAACGGGAGACGCAGCGCTTCAAGCTCGTAGAGGCCTTGGAGATCGAGCGAGAGGAGGCTGCACAGAAGGCAATGGCCTACTCCAACAAGGTCGCTGGCCTCCGCCAGTCGGTGAAGGCACTCGAGACCTCCCACGCATCCGAGCTCCAGCGGGCTATCACCACTGAGCACGACCACGCGTACAAGGCCGTTGAAGAAGAGCGTGCGCGGTCGGCCAAGGCGCTTGATGCCGAGTGAGCCAAGACCGAGGAGCTGAAGAAGGCCGCTGCAGACCAAGCAGCTGCCCCAGCGAGGGCCTCCCTCGAGCTCGAAGCCATGGTCCAAGAGCTCGAGGAGAAGCTGTGTCGGTCAAGCAAGGCAGCAAAAAGCGTCGTGGCCCAACTTCAAGAAGAACGACGCCGTGCCGCCAACGCCGCTACCGAAGCCCTTCGACTCCAAGACGAGCTGTCAACCTTAAGGGCTAAGGTCGAAGAGCTTGAGCAAGAGAAGCTCACACGCGAGATGGCCGACCTGTAGATAGGTTTAGACCTTCTTACCTGTACGCATTACCTTTTGTAAGACAAAAGTTTTAATGGAACAACATCATTTTGGCAAAAGAAGCTAGTGTCTGCTCAAGATCTTTCGACCAAGAGATTCTAGTTTTTTAATTGTGCACTTAGCCCTTTTGTCTGTGGCGTATCCTCGTCCAGCCCCCGTTGTGACCAAGGTCAAGCAACGCCGGCCTTGGGCGCAAGATTAAAAACCTGTGAAAGGTTACGACCTGCAAGATCGAGAAGAAACCCACAGGAGGCACAACACAGGCCTACGAGGAAAAACTTAGAGTCGAAAGCGTTAGGGTTGTTTCTAGGTTAGACTTTCAAATCCCGACCACAACTTGTGCCTTGCTCAGTGGTCCCAATTGCAAGCTTTGGTTCGAACCCTGGCACAGGGGGAGTTGGGATGCGAAGAGATTCGGCATACAAGTAGCTCGACCCACTGGGGGTGAATTTCAAACTCGCAACGTTCGGACCAAGAGCAAGCGCGCTTGAATGCAGGTCGGAAAGAGTTCCCGAACTCGAAGCAGACAAGGTGTGGGATAAAGAAAGGGTGCAAAGACCAATATAACAACTGAACAGCAGCTTTATTGAAATTTGAGGTAAAGGTGTTACACATAGAATTTTCGAAGCTGGTCAATGTTCCACGAGCTAGAGAGCTCTCTGCCATCGGGCATCGCTAGCCAGAGTAAGCCCGTCGCGATCTGTTGAAACAACTCTATAGGGGCCCTCCCACCGGGGATAACTTGTTGGTGTTGGGCGAGCCTGGATTCGATCTTAGGGCTAGGTCCCCAACAAGGAGCTCCCTAGGTCGTCTGGTCGAGACGCATGTCCGCGAAGAGCTTGCGAGGTAGTCTTGTTGATCGTAGCGATTACACGACATCTTACTTCTTCCGCCAGGGTAAGGTCGAGGGACCGTTCTTGCTCGAGGTCAATCTGGTCGACCGAGCTGACCCTGGCAGAGCCTAGCGTGACCTCTGGAGGCAGGACGGCTTCAGTACCGAATACAAGCCAAAAGGGTGTGGACCCTGTTGCTCGGCTGATCGTGGTACGAATAGACCATAAGACAGTGAGGAGTTCGTCCACCTAGGTCTGGCCGTGTCGTTCGAGCTCATCTGATACTCGCTTTTTGACGCCTTGAACAATATGTCTATTGGCGCGTTCCACTGCTCCATTGCTTTGCGGATGGGCCACGGAACAAGCGGAAGAACTTGACCGCCGCACGAGCTGTGATGGACGAGACATGGTTGGCTTCGATTCACTTGGTAAAGGTATCAATGGTGATGAACAAGAACTTCTTCCCACCGGCTGCCTGCGGGAAGGGGCCGAGGACATCTAGCCCCCAGGTCAAGAAGGGCCAAGCGAGTGGAATGGTCTGGAGTGCATAGGTAAGCTGGTGCAACTTTCTAGCATAGAACTGGCAGGCTTGACAGGCGCGAACAATGTTGCGAGCATCCTGGAGCGCTGTTGGTCAATAGAACCCCATGCGGAAAGCCTTCCCGACCATGGTCCTGAAAGAAGCATGGTCCCGAAACGACGACCTGTGGTCGGCACTCGCCACGCTTGCGGTCCCTCTTCCACTTCTTGGCGGTCGAGCCCAGGTCGGCGCTCTTGGCGTTGGAGGGACCGGCCTCGCCTGAGTTGATGCTGAGCTTGCCTTGGTCGTAGTCACGCTTCCAACGGACCACGTAATCGGCATCCGCGTAGCGTTTCGCCATGCGAAACAACTTGCCAACGGTAAGCCTTGTCGTAATCTCCAGATCTTAGGTGAGGCGCCGATCGCGGACGCTGAACTTGAAGGCCTTGATCACAGCCTCATCGGAGACACTTGGAATCAGGTTCCTCGTGCGGATGAACTGCCGCACAAAGTTGTGGAGGGGTTCATTCTTCCCCTAGATAACTCGGTCCAGGTCCTTCTCCCTACCGGGCCGCTCGTAGCAACTCCGAAAGTTGGAGCGGAGGGCGTTCTAAATTTGACGCCACGAGCGGAAGGTGCCAGGCTTCTGGTTGAAGAGCTAGGTGCGGGCGGCACCGTCCAAGACAGTCGGGAGGTAGTTGGCCATTACGTCCTCGTCTCCCCTGGTGGCCAAGATCGCGGTGGTGTAGATCGATAGAAACTCCTTGGGGCTCTTTGTCCCGTCGAACCGCTCGATCAAGGCGAGCTTAAACGAAGCAACCAATGCGCGCCGCCAAGGTCGTCGAATCGCCAGCGATAAATGCGAGAACAGGTAGCGCGACCTCGACCATGCCGGTCGTGGCGATGGGCCCGAGCATCGCCCAGGAGGTACTGCAGGTGCTCATGGACCCGGCGACGCCTTGGGGGAATGTCAGGGGAAAGGCCCGACATGCTGCTGCTAGAGCGAGAGTCGCTGTAGGCCGGCTGTCGCCGTACACCGTCTGGAGTCATACTCAGGGAGCAACGGCGCGGTGGAGTACGGGACAGATCTCGGGATTGCCGATGTGCGGGAGACCAGCGGGGACACCGGCGCCTGGGCGAGGAACTGCCGTCGCTCTTCAGGGAATGGGATCCGGAAGGGCGGCCTTGGTGCTACGACGGCACAGCTTCGGTAACGGCCTTATCGAGCTCGTCTACAAGAGCTCGACCGAAAAGGCCTGACCTCGAACGGGCGGGGTCGATCATGACTCGAGCGATCACACGGAGGTGCTCGCTCGACTGAGGGAGCTTGGAACGTCCTGACGATGTCCCAATCTTCTCACGCTCCTCTCGCCGGAGGGCGGTTATGGCCTGGTTGATGGCGACTTGGGCCATTCGGCGAGCGTCCTCGGGGGTCTTCAGGATGCGCTTCCCTTCCTCCACACTCGTGCCATGGCTAGCGGCCATGAGAACAAGCTGGTCACGCAGCGGCGGAGAGAGGGAGAACAGGGATGTGGAGCTTCCATGCTCAGGGACTGCATTCAAACCTGAGCTCGCGGAATGTGCTGCAGCGACAGACGCCATACCTCGAAAGTCTTGATCTTCTTCCGGATGAGCGAAGTTTTCGGGCCCCACGGTGGGCGCCAGCTGTCGATGATCGGGATCGCCTGACCGCAAATGTGAAACGGGGTTAGTATGAATGGGGGACTCAAAACGAGCCACGCTCAACGGAGGAACGGATGCCGGTTGAGGCGAAGCGTCAACGAGCGAGACACAGTGGGTTATATTGGTTCAAACCCCCGTGAGGGTAATAGCTCTACTCCAGTCTTCTCCTGAGGTGGAGGAGGTCACTATTCTTGAGTACAGAGGTGGTTACAGCTCGGGCTTGAGCGCCTGATTATGGCTATTGTTCTATTGCTTGTGCGTTGATGTCTGTCCTTTGCCGTTCGCTTCAAGGATTTTATACCCCTCGGCCGTTACAAAAACAGCCGAGAGATTCCGGAGTAGTGCATGGTGCGCGTGAAGACGTGCATAGAACCGCCGGATCTAACGCCCACGTCGCCTTTAACTCGGATTCGGTCTTGGTAACCGCCGAGTAAGCGCACACCTCCAAGCCAAGGTCGAGGTCGTGTGGAGTTGGATCCCCACCCCAAGCTCGAGGTCGTCGCGGGATTGGTGCGGCTTAGGTCGTGGTCAAGTCCCATGTCGCTCAAATTTTAGCCGGGATCTTGTTGATCTAGCGTTGACTGTCGAGATTCCTCGATCCCGACACTCATATATTCCATGTTCATTGGGAAAAAGAGCACTTAGAGCCTTTCACATAGAACCCATGCTGTTGCAAAATCCGAAATACTGTTAGAAATGGTTGACATGGTCGGTAGACTTTTATTGTATACTAAAATGTCATCCATGAAAACCAAAACAAACTTCCTAATGAATTTAGAGAAGATAAAGTTGATAACAAACTGAAAAGTGACTGGGGCATTAGTTAAGCCAAAAGACATATCTCTGAAATGAAAATACCCATAATGTGTCTTGAATGCTGTCTTCTCCTTATCATCATCCACCATTCTTATCTGATGGTGCCCTGCCCTTAAATCCAATTTTGAAAAGAATTGAGTTCCAGAGAATTCATCTAAGAGTTCCTACACCACGGCATAGGAAACTTATTCTTGATAGTATAGCCCATACTTTTGGGACTTGGCTAATGGAATTAGGGAAGGAGATAAATGCTCAATATTTAATTGGGGTTGACGCTTTATGTTAATCTCTTTGGCTTTATCGAAACAATGTTGTATTTGATAAAAAACAAATGTCTAATCCGTTACAGGTTATTTATATGTGCATCAATTGTTTGCGCTCATGGTCTGTGCTGCAGCGTCAGGAGGCTCGGGAGATGTTGTTAATTGCATGCAATTGTCTACATGTCGTGGTTAGGGACTTCTTCATCGGGCATGGATGGAGATTTCAAACAAGACTTTATACAGCTTGAATGTTTTTGTTTAATATTTTTATTGCTTGTTGCAACCCATTTCTTTTTATGAATTTCGTCCTGACAACATTTTTGGTTGTAACTCTGTAATAAATTTTTGGCTGTGTGTATCTCAAGATGCAGAGGCCAGAAGGTTAATATATTCTTCCATTATCTAAAAAAAAGGAAACTCATTCTTGATGGTGAGATTATTAAGCTTTCTATAATCAACACAAAACTTCCACGTACTATCTTTCTTCTTTATTAGTAAGACTAGAGAAGCATAAGGACTAAGACTAGGTTTAACTACATGCACCTACATTCAGCATTTCTCCAATTTGCCGCTCAATTTCATCCTTCTGCTGAGGAGAATATCTATAAGGCTGGGTATTCACGGGTATTGCTCCAGGTATGAGAGGAATGTCAAGATCAAAATCCCTGCGAGGTGGCAGCATCTTTGGTTCTTTGAACAAGTGGTCATATTTCTTGATTATCTCCTGTATTATTTGTTCAGGAATAGTTGAATTGTCCTTATTATCAGCTTGCTGTGCTACAACTGTAGCCCAAACCTCATTTCCCTTACACCATTTGTCATACTGCGCAATAGTCATGGACTGCAATTCATTGGCCACTGTCTCTTGGGCACCTTGCAGTTCAATTTGTTTGCCTTCTTTCATAAACTCCACCGTCTTGTTTGCCAAGTGGCAATTCATTACTGTACACACTCAACCAGTCCATGCCCAACACCACGTTACAAGCACCCATCTTTAACACTCATAGTTGTCTGAAAAGTGTGACCCTGGATCCACCGATTTGAGATACCATCTGATTACACTCCAGATAGTCACCATTAGCCACCTTTACTTTTTATTGACTCAACACCACATATTGTTAAGCCAGCTCTACTCACAAATTCTTCTCTGACAAATTTGTGTGCGCTACCAGAATCCATTAACAACAACATCTTGTTTCCCACTAATGCCCTAAAAAAGATGGTGGAATGATCCTTGACACAACATGAGAGGATATTATGTATTCATTATCCACTGGTTCCCATTATCCTACCATCAAGGTATCTAGAAATTCATCAGAGATGTAGTCCTCATCTTGTCCTCCCATAGCATTCATTTGAGCATGACCTTTGTTCTTACATTGATGCTTAGGATCATACTTCTCTCCACAGTAATTGCAAAGACCATTAGCTTTTCTGTACTCCCATTTTTTTTTCTTGCCTTCCACAAGTCTCCTGTCTTGAATTTCTGTGGTTGTTGTGTATTTTGTTTCTCTCCTTTTTGGCCTGACTGAAATGATTTTCCACCCCCTTTCTGACCTTGTTTGTGCAGTCTTGCTTGTGTCTCCTCTTGTGCCAATGCCATAATCACTGCCTGTGTAAGAGTGGTGGGTATTTGTATTTCATCACTTCCCCAGATTTCCTCCTTTAGACCAATTATGAACTGTGTTACCAACCAATCTTCATCATGAGTTGTCTTATATGCCATCAACTCATATGTTAAGCGCTCAAATTGCTTCTTGTACTCATTCACAGAGTTTTCTTGCCCCAAACTCGTCAGTTCTCACAACTTTATTCGATACACATTTCCACCAAATTCTCCCTCCACTGCCTTGAAAAATCACTCATAGTCACCTAAATCATTATGTAGTCTGTATGATTGTATCCACTACTGGATAACCACACATCACAGACGGTTCATAAACCACATCACGCATAAAGTGAACCTCTCAGATCAAAGTGTCGATGATGACAATAGGTCATCATGACGGTTTTTGAACCGTCAGTGAAAATTAACATCACAGACAGTTCTAACCTAGAACCATCTGTGATGAGCCCACATCATAGACGGTTCTAGCCTAAAACCGTCTGTGATGTGGACTCACACACTATTCTAGATGGTAGTTTAAAAATACTAAATTAGGGAGGACTTTCTAGGAGGTTACCTATCCTAGTACTACTCTCGCCTAAAAACGCTTAACTTCAGAATTCTGATTGGATCCGGATATTTTTAATGCCACACGAGAATTTCCTAAGAGGTCATCCATCCTATTCCTACTCTCGTCCAAACATACTTAACTTCAAAGTTCTTATAAGATTTAGAACTTTAGTGGTGGTATGATCACATCTAACATATAATGCGTCCCTCCTCTCTTTAACCCCGTGAAGCATCTGAACACCAATTTTCAATTATTTTAAATTAGCAAACTATAGAGGTAATTAGCAAAATTTAAAACTTTTAAATTTATTTTCCATACTTTTGACTATTAATGATGCTTGCAATATATGTGCCATTACTATTAATGAAACTTGCAAAAACACCACAACTTTTGACTCGTACCTTCAATTTTGGTGTTCTTGTGCTTTTCGGAATCATCACACGATAAACTCTCTTATTATATTCTTTTGGGCACTGATTCTAGTTTGCAAATATAAAATCCGAGCACGTTTGTTAAAATGGCCATAACTTTTGACTCGTAACTCCGATCGGGGCGTTCTTTGGCCCGTTGGAAAGATAACAAAAAGAAGCACCCGAATTTTATAAGTGTGCGAAAATCTGATGGTCAGATCCTGATGGTTTATGCGAGTGTGTGCGCGGCTACAGAATTCCAAAAAAATGTCGGCCTTCGAAGTTTTGAATCTGTTTTGGTTATTCTTTTCAATTATTGCAAATGGAATATTAGTTCCAATTATTTCAAATGTAATATTATTTAATTTCAATTCTTTCAAATGAAAAGGCAGGAGAGGTAAGTAGTATTTCCCAGTAGTCTTTCCCATCCTTGTTCTTTCAATAGCCTCACCGGCGTTCTTCCTTGTTCTTTGCAAATAGTCTTTCCCATCTAGAACTTTTGGAAGGAATTTTTTGTATATATATTGTGATGCTTATATATATATATATTGTTTTGTTTTACTGCTCTGAACAATTCACAGACGGTTTGTGGATAAAATCATCTGTGATATTTCCTCATCACGAACGGTTTTATCCACAAACTGTCTGTAAAGTTCTCGCTTTCATCACAGACGGTTTGTGGATAAAAATTTCTGATATTTCTCATCACGAGATGATTTTATCCACAAACCGTCGTGAAGTTTCGCCTTCATCACGAGCGGTTTGTGGATAAAACCGCTCGTGATGATCCGACATCACGAGCGAGCAAACCACAAACCGTGCGCAATGTGTCCAAAACACATTACGGACAGTTTTCATAAAAAATATTCTATGATGATGTATCTAATATAACCCTTTTTGTAGTAATGATCCACAAAGCCGCATCCTCTTCAATATGATTTTGGTAATTTCTAACGAAATTTCATCCGAAATATCTGTTCAAAAAATTTCGGATTTGAATTTTGCTGGCAAGCACCCCCTTTGATCATGTTGATCCCAGTTTTATAAATGTTTTGTTAAATGTTTTCATTGCATATGCTACTTTCATTAAATGCTGCTACTTTGTGGGTACTGGTAGATATACCTGCTGTCTTATGAAATTCCCTTAGTATTGACATGTGAACCTTGATAACCCTAGAATTATGGTTAGACAATACCTGATGTTAATTTGGGTATATGCGATGATTAATAATTATGCTTAGCCATGCTCTAGACTTGGGATAAATCATTTGGAAAATTTGATCAGATGAAACTTGGAAATATTGAGACATGATGATGATTATTGGTATTTTGGTTAAAAATGAAAATAAAACTATTATTTTGAAGCGGGCAATTATTGGCAATAGCCGGAGGTGCATGGACTTGCACGTAGTGTAGGGGGAGATTATTGCCCGTGTCGGATTAAGGACCGAACTATGGGTTGTTTTCAGGCTAAGATAACCGTACAACCACAAGTGCTGGTATGGGACAGCCTTAACCTATTAAGTTACTTAAAACTAACTTTGTACATTGGTAGGCTGGAGTAGTACGGGCTTCTTCAATGACTGGTTGCTCGGAGGGGCGCCCACACCGAGGTGTTGCGAGCAATGTTTGCTGATACAACGGTGTACGCCATACTATGGATACGCTTAATCATCTATTGTACAGTGACTGTACAAACATTTACACCATAGTATGGGATTAACATCACCGGGCTGGTGCAAAGTTAGGATTACGTAATGTAACGGTTATATCATGACTCTCTGAGGCATACCAAAGGAAGTGTGCTAATTGCTTGCACAAAGAGTAAGTCATGTCTTGTGGGTAAAGCTGTACAACTCTGCAGAGTATAAAACTAATCGATAAGACACGCCCGCGGTCATGGGCACTTGGTAAAGTCATCACATAGTTAGCAGTTTTGATATTTTCAAAATGGATTGGATATGTTTGTTGGAAAGTATTTGTCTCAGATTTGAGCCATGTGTTGGCAATGGACATCTCGATGCTCACGTCGTGGAGGACTGTGAGTTGTTACTTATGCTTTACTTATTATTTTCATATCTGTCAAATTTGCCTTTATAAATTCTGTTTTACAATTACTACTTGTTTTACAATTTAAATTGGCTTTATGCAAAATAACTGTAGAAACCTTTCCTTTGAAATGGCCTGCATATATTGTAGGTTTTGCAAAAGTCTTGGTGAGTACGAAAGTACTCACCCTTGCTTATTCGTTGTTTTTAGGTGAAGAATCAGAATAGCTCGACGAAACTTATTTGACGTAGGATTCGGAAATGTTAACGAGTTTTTTCTAGGGATTATGCCTTGTTAGTTGCCTAAGGGATTGGATAGGCACACTACAGGACTTTTGATTCTTCCCGCTGCAATACTCTGAATTGTAAGATCTTATTGTGTATATTACCATTATTATTTGTAATAAAGAGTATGGATGTGATATCAATTGTTGAAAATGTGCGTGCTAACTACTGATCATGGGACTAGCACTGTATGTACATGAGATTTCTATTTTTGCATTTATGTAAAAATAGGGGTCACTACATGTTTTTTATTGCCTTCATTTTCTTTCATGGTTTTCTCTTGGTTTCTTCTTTTTTCCTAATGGTGTAGTGTCTATCCTTAATGTTATGAGTGGTGTTTTGTATTTGGGTTAGTGTTGTGAGTAGTAGCTAGTTGTGAGGTTTTTTTTCCGGTTTTTTCCTTAAAAAACTGGACCCACCAACCTCTTTTTCTTCTTAATAAAGTTTGTAACAATTCTCTTGCTGCACTTTCAAAAAAAAATTCCTATGCAGAACTAGGATCGCCAATATTCTTCCATGCTCGAGCCAAAAAAAGGAAAAAGAAAAAACAAACAAAAGGAACTTGATGTCGCTTCTCCAAACTCTTATCCCAGACGTATTAATTCCAAATATTCTTCACTCCCACCTCCGTTCGTCCATAGGTGCGTATTTGACTTGGAGGTCGACTTGCAAGTCATAATTATGTACAAAATTTCTCGAGTCGCTTGTGAAAGAGTCGTAATTACGTAGAACCTCTGGTATACAAGCGTACGCCACAAGTCTTGCATGGGGAGAGCTTTCCTTTCTCGGCGGACCAACTCATTCAAAGACACCATATATTACTTTGCAGCTACATGAAGGTACTGCAACACTGACCGGTGATTCCTACGATTTCCAGTTGATAGTTGTCTGATGGTAAGTAAATATGATCTGTCTGGCTAAAGGTTGGAATCAGTCACGATTACGTGAAACCTATCTCACACTCACTAAGAGGCAGTTTTGCGTAATTTGGATCTGTCCTTTTCCTGATCCATCACTCCAATATCTTACCCTTACTTAACGAACGTGTCTGCATGTGCCACGACTTCGAATTTTCAGGTTAGCACAGGCACCAACTCCATGAGCTCTTATTTGTCGAGGACTTCCTGGAAGACTTGCTTAAAAGTGTAATTAAATATCCGTCTCACAAGTCCGTCACTACGTATACTACCGTACCCGTCCGTTATATATATAGAGCTCTTTTACAATACACAAGAATGAATATGGGCCGTCCATTTCTTTAGATCCAAAAGTTGAGATTAGATTAGATTTGACTATACTACCCGTCCGTTATATATATAGATAGGGGTGAAAACGGATCGGATACGGACGGATAATGGCTCTACCATATTTGTTTTCATATTTTTTCTCGGATGCGGATACGGATACGGATAGTCCGGATACGAATACGGATACGGATAGTATCGAATACGGATCGAATACGAATCGAATCGGATACGGTTTCGAATATTTATTGGAACATGATAACCCCTTAAATTGTATATAAAAATCAACATAAACACATAACTAATTGATTTGATCAAAATATTATTGAAAATTGAACAAATTTAGACATTTTCATTCACTTAGATAATAGTTAGATACCATGTCGCAAATAAAATTATATAAGGTTTAGTTTATCACACACATACGATTAGTTCATCATACACATAGATTAAAACACAAAATAAAGGTAATTCTTACTCGAGAGATACAAATAGAAGCAAACACATGACACACTAAAAGTTTGATAATACTTAGATATCATACCTCTAGGAAAAGTATATAACACTTACATGTAATAGCTCAAGATTTATATTCTTAGTTGAATTATGTTTAAAATAATAAATTATGTATTTATGAGTTTTTATGCATTTTAGCTACTTATTTAATATATTTTCCTATCAAGAATAGGAGTTTTTGAATTTTTGAGAAAAATTAAAATCTGATAAAATATTTAAAATAATTTTATAAATGTTATATTGTCACTGGAACTTTGTCAAAAAATTTTATAATTTTTGGAGTTGGTTTGCTAATTTTAATAAGAGAAAATTGCTTATTTGCCACTGAAAGTTGGCCGGTTCCCCAAAATGCCATCGTGAAGATTGTCGTCCCTCCATTGCCATCCGATCTCAAATTGCCTTCCCAAAATGCCATCGCCATTTAGTTGGCTGTGAACTCCCCGTTTGCTGCCACGTGAAAAGACCGAGTTGCCCCCGTGTGCTAACTTGGACGGCGAAATGAATTCAAAACATTTAAAAGCCTAAAAATATTTTATTTAAGTTCTAAATAACCCAAGGAACCACTCCAAAAAATTTCATAAATTTTTGAATTTATTTAGTGCTTCTGAAAAATCAAAATCTAGATTTTTTTATTAAGACAGAATCACTAAAAGATTTTTCTAGAAAATCACAGAGCTTCTCATGCTCTCAAATTTTTACAGAAATGTTAGTACTCTCTTAAGATAATCTCCAAAAAAGTTCATAAATTTTTGAATTTATTTAGTACTTCTGAAAAATCAAAATCTAGATTCTTTCATTAAGACAGAATCACTAAAAGATTTTTCCAGAAAATCACAAGCTGCTCATGCTCTCAAATTTTTACAAAAATGTTATTACTCTCTTAAGATCATCTCCAAAAATTTTCATAAAATTCTAAGCACATTTGACAGATTTAAATGAGGATAAAAATAGGGCAGCACACTCAAACGGAGGGCAATTTGGTCTTTTCGCGTGTCAACTAACGGTGGCTTCACAGTCAACTTGACGGCAATGGCAAAATGGGAAGGCAATTTGAGATTGGATGGCAATGCAGAGAACAGCATCTTCGCGATGGCATTGTGGGGAACCGGCTAACTTTCAGTGGCAAATAAGCAATTTACTCTTTTAATAATTAAAACTTGCTTTAGAGATTAATTAAATTAGAAAACAATTCTGAAATTAAGAAACTCTTTTGGGCCAAAAGAGTAGTCTTGGCCCAGCCCATATGTCTATCCGGATATCCGACCCATAATTATCCGGATTATCCGAATCCGTATCCGTATCCGACAAAAAAATATCCGTATCCGATCCGATACTATCCGACAAATATCCGATCCGATAGAATCCGTATCCGAAAATATCCGGATCGATCGGAAAATATCCGAACCGTTTTCAACCCTATATATAGAGCTCTTTGGAAGTATATATTAGCACATCTCGTGTCCTGTTAATTAAAGAGTTCACGCTTGTGTCAGACTAGCTCATGGCTTCTGTTTGCTGGGCACTGCTGCTCTTTCTTGCGCAACTCCTCACACTAGACACCAATGGCGTCCATGCTAATGGTAATATCACTCACCACTCTGCTCCTACCCAATGCCGTCCAGATCAGGCTAAGGCTCTTCTCAAACTAAAGCAGTCCTTGTACTCTGAGGACTTCACGACCACCCTTCCATCTTGGCAAGTCGGCACCGACTGTTGTCTCTGGGAGGGCGTCAGCTGCAGCACCTCCTCGAGACATGTCACCGTTCTTGATCTCGGTGGGCGTGGATTCTATAGCCATGGCCTCGACCCTGTGGTCTTTAATCTTACCTCCCTCCAAATGCTCGATCTTAGCATGAATAACTTTGGGATGCATAGTATACCAGATGTTGAATTCGAGAAGCTTACCTTGCTCACCCACATCAACCTCTCCAATTCGGGCTTCGAGGGAGAGATACCTGTTGGCATCGGCCAACTTATGAACCTCATCTCTTTGGATCTTTCTAATCGCTTCAGCACCCGTAGTGATGATGACTGCAACAGTTTTGTTGATGGTAACCCTCTCTCCAACAGTTTTGATGTTAGTATTAACTCTCTCTCGATATCTAAGGCCCTGTTTAGGAGAGCTCCAGCTCCCAGCTCCAGCTCAGATCTGACACTTATAGACTAAAATAAAGTAAATTAAGTTTATACTTTTTGTCTAAAATGTAAACAAAATGATCTACCTAAACACTATTAATAATGTACTCACAGCTCCAGCTCCATAAATTTCTGGAGCTAGAAATACCCTGCTCCACCAACTCCACAGATTTTGGAACCTCAGCAATTTGAGAGAGCTTTACCATAGTGCGGAACCTCAGCAATTTGAGAGAGCTTTACCTTGATGGCGTGACCATAGAGAGTAGCGGAGAAGAGTGGTGCAATGCTCTAGCTAAATCCGTTCCTCATCTTCAGGTTCTTAGCTTGGGGAGGTGTAATCTCTATGGTCCGATTCACGAGTCCCTTTCGAGCCTTAGCTCTCTTACTGTGATCAATGTCCAACACAACTATGATAACTCTCCTGGTCCGTTTCCAGAGTTCTTCATGGATTTTGTCAATTTAAGTGTCCTTCAGCTTGCTAATACTAATCTTGAGGGGCTATTCCCTAATAGAATCTTCCAATCGAAAAATATAAGGGTACTTGATTTGTCCGGGAATATGGATCTTTCAGGGAATCTGCCAAACTTTTTTAATGCAAGTTCTTTAGAGACTTTGAACCTAGATTCGACCAACTTTTCGTATGCTAAACCGAACTCTTCAAGCAGTTTCAGGTCATTGAAAGAGCTAACCCTTGGTGAAAATTTTATTTCCACGGAGTTTCTCTCTTCGTTTGGTGTTCTTCCGTCCTTACGCCAATTGCGACTCTCTAGGTTGGGCTTACAAAGAGAGTTAAGATCAATTTTCTCATGGATTGGGGGCCTCAGGAACTTGACAGGCTTGGAACTCAATGAATGTGACTTATCTAGCACAATGCCTTCCTCCATTGCCAACCTCAAGAGATTGAGAAGATTGAGTATCAGCAGCTGCATCCTCGCTATGCCAGTACTATCTGCAATTGGTGATCTCAAGGGCTTGCAAAACTTGTATATCTCTAACCGCGAACTAAATGGTTCGATGCCATCTACAATCGGCAATCTGACAAATTTAAGGAGTTTGTGTATATTTTCTTGTGAGTTCGTAGGGCCAATGCCTGCCACAATTGGT
Organism: Guadua angustifolia; assembly: GCA_036346375.1. NCBI lineage: Eukaryota > Viridiplantae > Streptophyta > Magnoliopsida > Poales > Poaceae > Guadua > Guadua angustifolia. Next base: position 50,653,378 of record CM070514.1, on the reverse strand, counting down.
TTTCTCAGAAACTTACAAACCTTGGTGATCTATGGTTGCAAGTTTGCTGGGCCAATACCTTCTGCAATTGGCAACCTCAGTAACTTGAAAAGCATGGATATCGAATATTGTGAGTTTCCCGGGCCAATGCCATCTACAATCAGCAATCTGACGAATTTAAGGAGCTTGCATCTGGGTCGTTATGGGTTTGTAGGGCCAATGCCGTCTGCAATTGGTAATCTTGTGAATTTAAGAAACTTGGAAATAGATGGTTCTGATTTTTCCGGGAAAATACCATCTACAATTGGTTTTCTCAGAAACTTAAAAACCTTGGTGATCTTTGATTGGAAGTTTGCTGGGCCAATACCGCCAGCAATTGGTAACATCAGTAACTTGAAAAGCATGGATATCGCCTATTGTGAGTTTCCCGGGCCAATACCAAATTCAATTGGTAATTTGACTCGCCTGCTTCATTTGTATATCTCAATGAATTATATCAGTGGTAAGTCTATGGGCTAGTCTACGGTTGTTGTGTTGTGCTGCATTATCGTAATCTAGTTATGAAAATATTTACTAATTCCACTAAATTTTGTTGTTATAACTCCAAAAGCTATGCTTTGAACTAACTGTTACATCCAAAAGTATAAATAAATAGTTGCTTTTAATAAGTCACCGTAATGCCAAATGGAGCTGTTTTTTATAATGCTAAGAATTTCAAATTTCTCTTTCTGCTAGTTAATTCATTTCAAAAAAAGATTAGCATAAACATACCAACGCATGCAAATGCAATGGCTGCTAATTAGTACATCTAATTTCTTTATCTCAAAAGAAAAGTATACCAAATTTTGAAGGGAAGGACTTGATCGCACCGATGGGCTAAGTAGGAAGGTCTGGTGCAATAAGATGCGGTTTGATTTGGTGCGGTCTCCAAAGTCGAACTTTGACCATAAATTTCTTTTACAATGCAATAAGGGTGCAATAATACTACTTATTCTCTCAATTGATTTTTTAAGATGCGGTTTGATTTGGTGCGGTTTCCAAAGTCGAACTTTGACCATAAATTTCTTTTCCAATGCTTTGTTCAGAGCTATACAATTATAATAATAAGAAAATGTTTTCAAATACATACAAATTCAATGGTATCACTTATTGTGCCACATAATCTATATATTGTTGAACTAATTATGGTCAAAGTTTACAAACTTCAAAGCTCAAAATTTGTAAGCATCTTAGCCCTCTCTAACTAGCTTATTTATGTATACCAACCACAGCTTGAGTAGGTTATTATTGTGGACTTTTCACTCTGAATTTTTTCAAGATTTTGAACCCGCGACCTGTGGGTTGTAAATCTAAGCTTATGGGTGATGAGGATCTTTGACGAGGTCAATATTTTTAGTCAAGATAGAATCTCATTTAGGCCCATTCAGCGAAGGCCCACCTAATACCTTAATTAGGCACATTAAACTTGGTTACGCTTTGAAGCAGAGAAAAAGAAAGAGATAGAGTTTTAAAATAACTAGTCGTCGAACAGTTATTTCCCATTGCCAACAAATAAAGGGTAATAATTAACTTGACAATGTGTATAAACTGGTCGGAGCCAGGATGGTTTATCATGTGAAAGTATAATCGAACACATAATAGCAGTTTTTTTTTGAAAGACAGCAGGGCTGTAATTTATATTAGAAGGAGATAGAAAAAACAGAGGAGTACAAGACGCAGGATGCTGCACCTAGAGAGTTTTACAAGGGGAGAAATAAGAGGAGAAAGAAAAGAAAGGAAAAGGGAAAGGGAAAAATGGATTCAAGTTCGTCGATCAATCAGATTTTTTAGGTGATCCGCGCCAGCGGTAATCCAGTTCGCCGTCTCATCTTTGATGGACTGTAGGATATCTTCAGTGGCTTTGCATTCGTTCCGGAAGACTCAGTTATTTCGTTCTTTCCACCATTGCCAACAAATTAATATGGTGAGAGTTGCAGCGCCTTTACGAAACCCCGTGTGGCTGTTATCCGATGCTGGTTCCAATCTTGGAAGGTTACAGTTTTGTCCCAACGGTCCGGGAGGAGAGACGGTAGTCGTATCCATCTTGCAACAATTGTCCATAATTGCTGAACTTTGGGGCAATCAATGAACAGGTGGTGGACTGTTTCAAAGTTTCGACAGCACATCGGACAAAAATGTTGATTTGGCCAGCCCCTACGTTGTAGTCGTTGTGTCGTCCACAGGCGGTTTTGGAGAGCTAGCCATAAGAAGACTTTGCATCGCAGCGGCGCCCACGAAGGCCAGACTGCGAAATGAAAAGCTGAGTAGTAGCTTCCCATGAACTGCATACGGTATGCCGATGAGGCTGTGTAGATTCCGTTGGGTGTCTGCGTCCAAGTTATACTATCAGAGACCTCCGCCTACAATTGGATAGACTGTAGTCTGAGCCATAGCTTGACATACTATAGAAGTTGAGGCGTTAGATTGTGTTGAATATCCCGAATCCAGTTGTTGTTAAATAGGGCATCTGCCACTGATCGCGATTTTCGCCTGGAGTGTTTATAGAGGTCCGGTGCATACTAGGAGGGCACCGTTCCTTGCAACCATTTGTCTGTCCAGAAAATTGTTGTTTTGCCATTTCCTATGGTAACCTTGGTTGCCGCGGAGAATAGCTAGAGATCGTTCCGATCGCAAGGGTTCCGCCGTCCAATCCATGTTCTATCCGGGGCTGTCCATCTGAGCCACAGCCAGCGAACTCGGAGTGCTCTTGCGAATCTGTCCAGATCTAGAATGCCAAGGCCTCCCATGTTGTAGGGCCGACAGACAGTTGTCCACCGAACCTTGCAGTTCCCTCCATGGATTTCTTCATTGCCTGCCCATAAGAATTTCCTTCTGAGCTTGTCAAGGTCTGTGATGAATTTTTTGGGGGCCCTGATTGCTGTGAGGAGGTATACTGGAAGTGTGGAGAGGACCGATTTGACTAGGGTTAGTCGGCCCCCCAAGAGAGTTGGTGCAACTGCCAGGCCACGAGCCGTCGCGCCGCTTTGTCATGAATGTATCGTAGGTCAGCGTGACGTAGGCGGCTGATCGTGAGTGGCATCCCTAGGTATTTGAAAGGGAAGGTCAATGTTTCTCCGGTGAAAGCCTGTAAGGTGTTTTGGAGGTTCTGATTGTGGCATCTGATCGGCGATATCGAACTTTTTTGCATGTTGACTCGAAGACCCGAGGCTTCCCCGAAGTTTGTAAGAATGTCAATGATCATTTCAAGCTCTTCCTTAACCGGGTTTAGGTATATAATCGCGTCGTCCGCATAAAGGGATAGGCGGAGCGTTGAACCGCGGTCTTTCAACGGCGACAGAACCCCGTCTTGCGTGGCCTTGGCAAGTATATAGTGCAAAGGGTCAATAGCTAAAAGGAAGAGATAAGGTGAAAGGGGATCGCCTTGTCTTAGCCCACGCTGATGGGAAATATGAGGCCCCGGCACTCCATTAAGAAGGACAGATGAAGTTGATGTCGCGAGAGAGATTGATATCCATTCCCGCCATCTTGGATTGAAACTGCGTGCTTGCAGTAGGTCCAGCAAGTATTCCTAGGAAACTGAATCAAAAGCCTTTTGGATGTCAAGCTTCAGCATTAGCGCCGGAGTTCGGGTTTGGTGGTAAGTTCTTACACAGCTTTGGACCCACAGAAAGTTCTCCTGGATGCATCTCCCTTTGATGAAAGCGCTCTGTGAATTTGAGATTAGAGAGCTTATGTGGCTAGATAGGCGTAGAGTTAAAACTTTTGAGAATATCTTTGCGACCGAATGGATCATACTGATAGGTCGGTAAACATTCGGCGTTCTGCCGCTTCTTTCTTGGGGATGAGAGAAATGAAGGCCATGTTAAGGGTTTGAAAATCTGTGGCAGAGCAGTTTCTGAAGGCAGTGCAATACAGCCATGATGTCCTGCTTGACCGTCTCCCAGCAGTGTTTGTAGAAAGTGCCAGTGAAACCATCCGGTCCCGGGCTTTCTTAGCTGGAAGCTGCTTGATCGCCTGGAAGGCCTCATGCTCTGAGAATGGTGCATCAAGGTCGTGGACATCGTGAGCAGGTAGGTTGAGGCTCTGCCAATTTAATACCTTGGTGCGCCTGGCTTTTTGCCCCACTAAGGATGAGAAATGCTGAAATAGCATCCGTTCCTTATCATCATGAGCGATGACAGTTCCCTGGGGAGTAGCTAGGGTCTGGATTAAATTTTTTCTTCGTCGACCATTAATTTTCAGGTGAAAAAAACGGGTGCTTGTATCTCCCTCCTTGAGCCAGGTAATACGGGAAGCCTGTCTTTTCCGGGCTTTTTCAACTGCCACATAACCAAGCACCGCGGTTATAATGAGACACATAAGAGCAGTTAACCGCTGTTATAATGAGACACAGCGGTTGATAAAGGACGAGACCGTTCAAGACACAAAGAATAGACATGAGTGAAGTCAGGGACGCCGGTTATATTATTAACTGCCACCCCGTAGATAAGTATAAATTAGGGGGGCCTGCTTGCCTCCAAAAACAACATTATTTTCTGCACTTACTGTAATTCTATTATCCGTACAGTAATATAGTCTCTTAGTGTGTGATTGTCCCCTTTATTATTTTTGTAAGTTTGATACAAGACCCTGAGTCATATTCAACGACAACAGGTTGTAAACCTTAAGATAACTACACTAGTCAATTTTTCTCATCCTCTAAAAAAAGACCCTCTTTCTATTTTCCCAAGCTTCCCGAGTCCCGACTGCACTAAAATTCTAATGGAGACTAATTCCAATGTAGAGGGCTCTCCTCATTAATTTTGCAATTTCTAGAATACTATAAGTAATATTCGGCTAGAAATCCTTCTCGGCCACTAATTCGAGTTGTACTAGGAGAAGAAATTCGTTCTGATTTTTTTCCCGTGTGTTTGCAGGGGAAATTCCAACCTCTCTTTTCACTCTTCCAGCGTTACAAGACTTGAATCTTAATGGGAACGGACTTTCTGGCCCTATACAAGAGTTCGATGCGCCATCGTCATACTTGATGTCTGTGGACCTAAGCATGAATGAATTGACAGGGCAAATTCCCAGGTCATTCTTTGAACTCACAAACTTGAGGTCTCTAGACATTAGCTCGAACAACTTGGTAGGTTCGGTGAATCTTACCTAATTTTGGAGGTTAACAAAGCTCAGTAATTTGGTCCTTTCAAACAATAAGCTCTCTGTCATGGATGGAGAAGACAATTACTCTTCCTCAACCTATCCCTCTGGACTAACCGAACTAGGGCTTGCGTGTTGCAATATAACCAAATTTCCGAGTATTTTTTCACGTCTTAACGATGTGTCGTTTTTGGACCTCTCATGCAATAAACTCAGTGGGGATATACCAAATTGGATATGGGAGAGATGGAACACTACACATTTATATTTAAATCTTTCACACAACATGTTCACCGGTATGCAATTTAATCCATCAGTTCTCCCTTTCAAGGTTCCACTCTATTCGCTTGATCTTAGTTTCAATGGCCTCCAGGGCCATATTCCAATGCCACACTTGTCAGCACAAATCTTGGATTATTCAAATAATAATTTCTCTTCGGTTCTTCCAAATTTCACTTTATATCTTATGGGCACCACTTTTCTCAGGATGTCCAACAATAGTATAAATGGACATATACCGCATTCAGTTTGCAATTCCATGCTGATCATCCTTGACCTATCCTATAACAACTTTCGTGGGCCGATTCCAAGCTGTCTAATAGAAAATGTTGGACTGCGCGTATTAAATTTGAGGGAGAATCACTTTGAAGGCACATTGCCATCCAATATTACTAGCAACTGTGCTTTCCAGACAGTAGATTTACATGGCAATATGATTGACGGACAGCTTCGAGGGCACTTTCCAACTGTAGTCAATTGGAGGTTCTTGACATTGGAAACAATCTAATAGTCGACATTTTCCCATCCTGGCTGAGGGGGCTTTCCAATCTTTATGTTCTTATATTAAGATCCAACCGATTCTATGGTACCATAGGTGATATTGTTGGGCATCAACAATCCAAGGAGTGTTTCTCTAGCTTGAAAATTATTGATCTTGCCTCAAACAACTTCGTCGGCAATGTGAGTTCAGAATTGTTTGCGTGCTTAAAATCAATGATGACCAAATTCAACAGTACAGGATATATTCTTGATCGAAACTTATCTGCTGGTGGATTCTATCAAGATTATACTCAGATCTCGTACAAGGGGCGCTTTGTGACATTTGAAAGGATCTTGACTACCTTAACAGCAATTGACTATTCAAATAATAGGTTGGAAGGTACCATTCCTGAATCCGTTGGAAGACTTGTTTCACTACGTGTCCTGAACATGTCGCACAATGCCTTCACGGGACAGATCCCAGACCAGCTTGGCGGCATGACCGATCTGGAGTCACTAGACCTGTCATGCAACCGACTCTCAGGGGAGATTCCACAGGAGCTAACAAATCTCACGTTTCTTAGCACCCTGAACTTGTCCGACAATTATTTGGTGGGAAAGATACCACAATCACGTGAATCCAGGACTGTGTGGACAACCACTTTCTACCCCTTGTGGCGTTTCACCTTATACTCCAAATGAGGCACATGCAGACAAGTCCTCGAAGCATGTCGATGTTGTTTTGTTTCTCTTTGCCGGACTTGGCTTTGGCATCGGATTTGCGGCGGCCATTCTGATGAAATGGGGTCGGCTCGGCAAATGGTTCGTTAAATCTGCAAGAACTTAGCGGACTTGATCTGAAGGTGAGAGAGACTGTCTCCAAGTGGAAGCAAGCTTTTCTTGAATATCTGAGGCATTCAAGTGTAATATGCCTTCTACATTTCTGCAGCCGTTACTTCCCAAGTGCTGTACGTATGGGTTAATCACTAGTATATCATTTGTGCAGTGCTTTAATTCATGTGTCAAGCCTTACCACCTTATCTATATTATACTAGTATACAGTTGTTTGGCCTAGATGGCTACATGTAACAAGTACCTGTTGGGTCAACAAGCTCTTGAACATAAGCGTACTGCTGTAGTTTTGTAGCATATTTGGTTATTTCAGACTTTCAGTTACTTTTGCGCAGCTGTGTAATGCCGGCGAGCGCAGAGACGGAGCGTGCCAGGCCGATCCTCTTTCTGATATATCCTGTAGGTTTAAAGTTGTGTTAGACTAATGGCTTCCGTTGGTTGGGCGCTACTAATCTTTCTTCAACAACTCCCCACACTAGCCACCTCCAGTGGCCACGGTGATTCTAGCCTCACCCTCCGGCGCCATCTAGACCAGCCAACAGCGCTCAACTAAAGCAATCCTTCTTCTGGCCTTGTCACATTACTCGACCTCAATGGGCGTGGCCTGTTCAGTTGTGGCCTCGACCCTATGCTCTTTAGCTTCATGTCCCTTCGATGCATCGACCTTAGCAAAAACTGTTTAGGTGACTACATCGCTGCCGCCGCCGCCGGATTCGAGAGGCTCACTGTTTGCACCATAATTTGGTAATGCATGGTTAATTTGTTAAGTTAAGAATGAAAAGGATATTTTTTTTGCCGATATCGGTGAAGAAATAAAAAGTCAAGTTAAAGATGGAATTACGACCGATATGGATTCAATCGCAAGAGTTTTACCCGTATAGAGGCCGATACGGATTATGATCCATAATGCATCGGAAAAGAATACGATCGGCCAATGCACTATAAAAGATTGCCGAGAGCGAGCTGAAACAACCCCCAATCAATCAAACAACTAGCATTTACTTTTATTTTCCTGTCAACACGGAGTAGCTTTTGTAACTTAGAATCTCTTTTATAATCTGATCTTGATTAACAAAATTACACATTGCCGATTATTGATCTTCATCGATTACGCCAATTTGATTTTCTCCAATCTTGTTACGCATCGCCTTTTTCGAAAGAATCTATCCCTTTTATCATCTAATCAGTCCTAATCGGCTGTTTAGATTATCGTTACCCTTTGATTTGATTGGCTTCTTGGCCTTTTAGATCTTTGCCGATTATCGCATTAGATCGATTTTGAGCATATTTTTGTACCTATCTTGCCGATTATAGGACCAAATCGACTGGCACACCACGAACCTTGCTGAACTCGGCGTTTTCGTGTGTTTGGGCCGATAAATCCTTCATTACATTTTTTGGGCGCCAACACACTTTTGGCAGGTTAGGTAGAACAAGTTTTCTTCTTGGGGAAATCAATTCCATCGTCCAATCTTAATGCTGAGGCTATAATTGTCCCGACACTGGACGATTTGACACTAGAACAACGTAAAGAGATTGAAGATCAGAAAGGTGAGCTAGAAGCAGTGGCGGACCCAGGATTTTTTAAGAGCCTGGGCGGACTTATCATTAATACACTAAAATTAATTGTGCCTAACAATTTTCCATCAAAAGTCCTATCTCCAAAGGAGACACCTATGTAAGCTTCCGAGGACGAGGCAACTGCATTTTTCGAGTCTTGATATTCTGAAATCATCGAAGAACAGTAGCTTCATCAAGTGATAGGAAACGTCATTTCTAGGAATGGCATGCTTTATGGTTGGGCTGTCATCGTTGGGCTTTGTCTTTGCGAGTTAGGCCATGCCTTGCTGCCGAGTGTAGATGGCCCAGTGCTCCAAGCTGTTGTGTCGCCTGAACATATATGCATACCTCATCTTTTCTTGGCAGAGTAGCCCGGGCAGGCACCCAGGCTTGCCCAGCTGTGGGTCCGCCCCTGGCTAGAAGAGGAGATGTTGAGCAGTTATTAGAAAACTCGACGCGGTCTCACACAAAAGGCTGCATCGCGATGGTCAATGCTCTTGGCGGTGCAGAGATTACCAACACCTCAGTGAGTCAATACATTTGAGACCCCGTTCTGATGAACAGGAACCTCCATGTGATTACTGTGCTATTCCCTGGATCAATAGCTAGCACTCACATGTTTACAACAATTGGAATCACAACCACACCACAAATAAACTAAATCGGAAACTATTACATAAAGGCAATAATACAACTCAGAGAATAAAGCAGCAAAAGAAGCAATATCTTGTAGTTTGCCCATCTGACCCGCAGGCAACTGACAAGGTATAAACTCCAGACAGAACACGACGAAGAAGATCCCGCAACCTGCGATGAAAAGAACCTCGAAGCTTCGCTAAATCTTCCACCTAAATAATAATTAGGCAAGGGTGAGTACTTTACGTACTCAGCAAGACTTGAGCAAACCTATGATATATGCAGGCCATTTCAAAGGAAAGGCTAATACAGTTCATTTGCATAAAGCGAAATTGAATTGTGAAACAAGTTATCATTTGCAAACGGAATTTAAAAGAGCATGTTTAATTGATAAGAAATAGATACTGAGAAGAAGTAATACTCACAGATCCTCCATGACGTGAGTTCAATAATCCAAACCATAAGGTCCATCAATGCCAGCCCTTCTGACAGAAAGATTACTAAAAACAAGTTTAGACCAAACCCATTTTAGAAAATACCAAAGAACTCTAGCATGGAAGAACTTCACCAAGTGCCCTTGACCGCGGGCGCGGCTAATCGATTAGATCTTACAATCTGCAGAGGTGTACACTTTACCCACAAGGAATGATCCACTTTTTGCGCAAGCTATTAGCACACTTCCTTTGGTGTGCCGCAGAGCGATCATACAAAGCCGTTACATTACTTAGGCATGGCTTTACACCAGCCCGGGACGTTAACCCTCACCATAAAACAGAAACAAACCCAGCGTACGTGGTTCCTTTCACGCCGCAAGCAAATCCACCCTTTTCTGTTTTATGGCGAGGCGTACACCGTTGCATTGGTAGGTAGAAACCCCTACAAGCAGACTTGACCGGAATGCCTGTGCTAACTCCCGCCTTCCTTAGATGCAAAGCCACATCCAAATAACTTAATAGGCTCAGCCTGTCCCATACCAGGCCTCATGGTTGCACGGAAACATGGATCTATAGCATCCCATTGCTCGGTCCTTAATCCGACACGGGTGATACTCCACCCTACACTACGTGCAAATCCGTCTGCACAACCGGCTATTGCCAATAATCACCCGCGTCAAACTATAGTTTTATTTTGGGTTTTTAATCAAAGATACCAGCAACCATTTTCCCAAAAAGGACCATCCAGGTTCCATATAAAACATTTCAGGAAAACAATTTTAATCATGATCATCTGCTTCTCAGATTCTAAAGCATGGCTAAGCAGGTTAAATATGTTCGCATATACCCAAAATGACATTAGCAATGTCTAACCCTATTATGTGGTTATCAAGGTTCACATTTCCATAATTATCAAGGAGTTTCATGTGACAATAGGTGTGACTACCGATACCACAAAATAGCAGATTTACAGAAAATAAACGCGTGCATGAAACAATTTGATGAACAAAAGGAATATAAAATACTGGGTTCAATATGGTCAAAGGATGCTTGCCTTGCTTAATTATTGCTTACGGTGAAGATGAGGTTGCGACTGACAAAGATGACGACGAAATCGGCGACGTCGGGTTCTACACGTCGCTCAACGGAAATAAAGCAAATACCAAACTTTAATAAAGGCAAAAGAAGATCGACATAAAATCCAAATAAAGAATCACTGCAGAAAACAGGAATATCGATCTTTGAGTTGGATTAGATGATTTCAACATTTTTTGTTTTAGTTGATTAAACATCTATTTATTAATAACTTTTAGGTTGGGCAAGGCATGGCTCTCTTATGAAGATTATCCAACCTTGATTTATGAATTTTATACATATAACTTCGAATACAAGATGCAAAAATTAGTTAGATTAGTAAAGTTAAAACATTAATCACTTGGTTGAACGCATAAATGAATAGTGATGATTAGTGTTTAACCCGCAGCTTGATTTCGCATGAAAAGCAACTTGAAAATGTTAATCCTGCTAAAACTGGTTATTGATTATACATTAGCGGTGTTTTAAGAAGACTCTGGCGATATAAACGTCTTAATCATAGATTTCTTTATTCATCTTGAGTTCGTTTGTTCATAAACTAAAGCTTAAAATTATGATTTTTAAGGTTTTTCAACTACTAAGATTTTTATGATAAACACTATGGAATAACGTTATTTCTTTAGAACAAGGTTGTATATACATTGAATAATGTTTTTAAACTCATTTTATAATTTTTAGTGTTTGGTTGAGGTATTAAACCTGTTGCTGAAAAGGCTTATAGGATGCTAAAGTTTACGCTATAAGAAATCGGCCAAAAGAGGCACGGAACTCTTATCGTTTAAGGGTTTTATGCATAGCGTAAACTACATGATCCAAGAGCTGTAAATAGAATATTTTTTAGAAAATTTAAGTACATATCCTAAACATCGTTTTTGAGCTATTCTACATAGAATTTGCACTTAGACGATGTATTCTACTGGAGTGACGAAAAGGCTTCAGAGACTAATCGCGAACACTATTTTGGGTCGATAAATCTCAACTTGCGACTACACTATACATGACAATTGACTCATTTTTCTGGCATAAGTAGGGATAATCTTAAGAGTATTTTAAAGTGGTTTTTGTGATATTTGGCTTTTATCCGTGATGCTTTTCATATAAATGTTCATTAGGGCCTAATGTATACTTAGCTCAACTTTGTATTAATATGAAGTATTTTTGCCTAACCAAAGAAAGATATTATTCATCAAAGTTATAGGATTTGGTCTTTTCAAATTTGAACTTAGTTTATGAAAGTTATGACTATTCAGATAACACAAGTATTGATACTTCAACTACGTGGTTAAGTGTTAATCATAACCTTATAATAGTGATTCTTACTATATTACATGGTCTCGATCATGCAAGGCATTCAGAACTAGTTATTCATGCATTAGCACTTACTTGTGACATTTTCTACACACGGTTGATCATACTCAATTCTTTAGGTACATATAACATGGAGGCATATATTGCTTAAGAATTTAAGCACGACTACAATGCATTATGGTTATTTTGTTGTAGCAGATAACATGGTCCTAAGGAGCCCTTCTCTTACCTTTTTACTTATTTATGAACTTTATTTATGTACTAGTCACCTATATATATACATACATCTTTTCCATGCGAACTATTTACTATTCATGAAAACAAATCTAAATCAAGCTCCTACTTTAGTCATTTCAAAGATAATGTGGTAGCCTCCTCGCCATATGAATGTTTATAAATCAATTTCATTTATTTGATTCCTCTTGCACAATTTATTCATTTTTGAGTATTTATTGATTGAAAATAACCTTTGGTATAAAACGATCCAACAAAGGTGAAATATAAACATTCTTATATATTTGAGTTTACGGTAGCATAAGGATTCAAACAAAATTAGTTTCATTAAATTTTGAGTTTGTTTGCAACATTTTAATATGTAGCACATCTTTAAACCTTTTATTCAAATTTGAATTTCAAATTCATCCAATACTGTTTTTCAAAATATTTTTTATGTATTACGGAAGAACTAGATTTTAGATGATTTTAGAACTTTGTTTCACTTAATTTGGTTTAGAAATGCAAAAGTTATGCACATATGAGGTTGACTCGATTTGGAAAACCTAGAGAAAAAGGAAAATACGCTTTCTCTGAACTGAAGGCGCATTCCCACAGTGTGCTCTGGGCTCGGCTAGTAGCCACTGACCTCTGGGGCCCGTGTGTCGGCGAGAAAGAACAGGGGAGCGGCTAGGGCAGGCGGCGAAGGAGTGGCGGAGAGGCTCGGCCGAGGGCTCGAAGAGCACCAGCTTGTCACGGCGCACAAGATTATGGGCTTGGTTGTCAACGGAGATGGCGGAAGTACCTCGCCGTCGAGGGCGGCGGCAATGGCGGAACTCACCGGAGAAGACGAATGGATGAGTCCCAGCTCGAATGGGTAACAAGGTAAGCATCAGTGGTTTACCTGGGCTCCATCTTGGGGGTTGCTTCGTCCGGAGGAGTGCCGAGTTGGGCCGCCACCGTGCGCCAGCCGTGAGGAAGGAAACGAACGGTGCGGCGGTGCTACGGTTGATAAAACATGAAATTTAAAGTTGATGAGTGATCTAGGAGGCTCTAAGGTTCTAGTATTGCGAGCAATTTGAAGATGACTCACCGCATAACTGGATTTGCTTTCGCCCCCCTTTCTCTGTTCTTGCGGCAATGGAGGAAAGAAAGGGGACCTCGGTCTTTTGTGCTGGGTTCAATGAACGGCTAAAGGGATGGGAGGAGACCTCAAGCAACGCAGCTGGGACGTTTAAAGCCTAGAGGTTCGGTCTCTCCAGAGTCGCACGCATTGTGACTCGGGTGAAGGAGGGGATGAACGCCTGAGGCTTGGCTTATGAGACTTGGGCTTGCTGGCATCGATGGAAGGTTCTGGAATGGGGACGTGTCCCATAGGCACAGGAAATGGAGTGGCTGCGACGGGGACCCACATGGTAGTGAGAGGGAACAGGAATGAAGAGGTGAGCTTCATCTGGTCAGCTAGTACTTGCATTGGTTGGGCTATCAAATCCAGTTGAACAAGCTGTGAAACTTGTTGAATAGAGTCTCTGGTAGTGTTTATACTCCAAAGATAAATTTGGGAATAAAATACCTTACGGTTAATTAATGAAAATTCGACATCGTTAATCGCCTCAATTCCCATTTCGGATTTTGATTTATTTAAGGGTGTAAATGGTAATTTTATGGCTCCAAATAATTTTCTAATATTTTCTAGTAACTTTGACTTCTACTGTTTTTAGTCAAAAGTGTGGTCATTCAATCTATTTGTTTATTTTTCTATACATAATAATTTTATTTATAAATGAACTGCTTTTCTAAGATAGATAGGGTTCTATGGTAATTTTTCTCTTTTTGCTTTTATCATTTTCCATTTACTAATTCTATTTGTTGGATTTCCATACAACACAAAAATCCAATAAAATTCAAATAAGAACCAGCAATGCCAAGAAAACTCAAAAACATTTATTTTCGAATTAAAAATATTTATTTTCACTTTATTGAATTTTCAGGATGTTACAATACATGCCTGCACAAGCTGGATAATCGGTGTGGGATAGCCCATTCAATTCCTATGCAAGAAACTAGTCGCCGGGTTTGCAATCTCGTGTCAGTTCAAACCTAATTACACCAACCAGGTCAATTCCTATGCAGAGCCAGGATCGCCAATATTCTTCCATGATCGAACCAAAAAAAAGGAAAAAGAAAAAAAAACAAACAAAAGGAACTTGATGATGCTTCTCCGAACTCTTATCCCAGACGTATTCGAAATATTCTTCACTCGCACCTCCGTTCGTACATAGGTGCGTGTTTGACTTGGAGGTCGACTTGCAAGTCATGGGTCATAATTATTACTAGTAGACGCTGCGGCGTTACCATGATCGTCAGGTCCGTGGGCGGTCCTTCAACGTTGGCGACCTGGTCCTGCGACAGTTCAATCCAACGTTGGCAGGCACAAGCTCTCCCCCCCCCCCCCGTGGGAAGGGCCCTTCACCATTGTGGAGGTTCTCCGACCCGGCACCTTTTGACTCAAAGACGCCGATGGCAACATCGTACCCAATGCATGGAACATCGAGAAGTTAAGGAGATTCTATCCTTGATTTTCATCTTTTTCCTCGCGTCTCGCCAAAATCCTCGACTCGAGCCTTCGCGTGCGATCACACCTTGGTCCTCACGCGCGACTCGGGGGCTGCTTGTTTGCCCATTTGCTCAAGTCCGCGTCCTAATCAACCATCGGGTCCCCTGTGAGCGGTAACCCACACAACCCAAGTGCTACGGCCTACGCCCCAGCGGCTGCGGCTGCGAAGTGGTGTCTTGCGGGAGAAGGAACTACCCGTGCGAGGCGATCCATGGTCGACTTAGGGCGTGCCTTCGGGCCGCTAAGTCCCTGGCTATTCTAGCATTTTCTTCAGAGTATTGGCGCTCCGACTTATGCTGTAACGACCCCAGCGGTCCCTAAGAGCTACAGTCGTTCGACAAGTGCTCATCACAGAAAGGAAACACGGAATATCAAACAAACTCCCGGAGGTCCGCGACATAGAATGTACATACATTACATCAACAGAAGCAAAAGCCAAACGCGGGCGCTTGGGGAATTCCCAAGTGAAGCTTAGGCATCGCCCTCGATGGTGTCGTCGTTGGAGCTATCGCTGCTCTCGACGACATCGCCCAGCCCGGCCACCCTCTCCGCCGCCAGCCGCACTCTGGCCCGCACCTGGTCGGCGTCCCCTTCAATCCCGGCGACGGCCGCGATCGAGTCGAAGGAGGCGTCGTGGCTAGCGCAGCATGCCAGCACGTACTCCACCGTGGCGATGGAGACCGACGGCCCCTCGCGAGCGGATCGCTCGCGTAAGGCGCGAGGCAGGTCGGCCAAGGCGTCGGCCGCCTGGGTGAGGCGGAAGGCGTACCCCGACGGAGTAGGCTTCAACGGCTCCTGCAACCTCGCCCCTAGAGGCTCCAGGCTCCTGCCCATACTCTCGAAGGCTGGGCGGAGCATGGACAGGAGGCTCTTGCGCGAGGCCACGCGCTCCTCGTACATCAAGCTGAGGTCCTCCACGACGGCCTCGACTCGGGCCATTGCGACGACGCCTCTTGGCGTCTTGGCAAGCTCCTCGAGGGCGCGCTACCAGCTCGCTGCCGCCGCCACCTCGCGCGCCCTCGCCGGCTCCTCATCGGCGTTCGGGCCCGAGTCCGCTGGCCAGCACTTCGCCTCCCGGCGGTGATCAGCGGCTCGAGCCGCCAGGAAGCTTCAACAGCCTTAGCGTCCTCTACTGCCGCCACCCTGCCGCGAGAGACGGCGTCCACACTCTCCCGCCGAAGCGATCGCGCGCAGCGCAAAGAAAGCGGTTCGCGAGGGCCCAGGCCGGTGGCGCTAAAGGAAGCAACAGGCGGTTCAACATCAGCAACAGAAAGAAAGTCGAAACTATCGCAAAGTCAAGCAAAAAAACTCACTCCAGGAGAGGATTCCGGATGCGGAAGATCGACGAGGGCAATATGAGCCCTCCTCTCCTCGCGCGCATGGAGGACCCAGCAGCAGTGCGGGACTTCTTGGGGTCCGACCCCGGGGGGTCCGTCACCGCCTCCCGCTGGCCGGCCCTCCGATCGTCATCTCCGCTCGCCATCGATAGTTGAGTTCCCTGGCCCTCTCCTTTTTTTTCGCAGAAGGGCGAGCCAAGGCAGAAGACGAAGAGTGGCTATCGTGGGTCGCCAGCGCCATATTTATAGGGGCGGGCGGGCGTCAAGCGAGTCACCGGGTGGCGCGCCACGCCGCCTGATAACTCCACATCCCACGCGACAGACGCGTGCGTGTCGCGCCTCCCACCTCGCATTAAAATGCGACGTGGTCGCTAGGCGAGGACGCCGCTTGCCGGGGAGGGCAACGCGACTCTTCGATTTGACCCGCCAGCCGACCGCGACCGACATAGCGGCGAAGGCTCGACAAGCCGCTGGCACCGAGGCGGTGAAGGCCCATTAACCCGACCTCCTCACGGAGGGTCGGGCAAGGCCCAACACCACGACATCTCCGGCATGCGGGATAAAAACGGTAACCCTTTCGACTCAAGCACTCGCCACACCGAGTTTGCAGGCACCTGCTGAAGCACGCGCCAACCGAACAAACATCGACCGATCGCTCGCTAGTCAAGCAGACGTCGCTTTGGTTGAAGCGTCGCGTGTCCCGCTACAAACGCCGCATCAGGTCGCTGGTAAGACGTATCGGCCCCAATCATTTCGCTTCACATTTGATTTACGCATGCGCATTAAATACTAGCTGGGGATGCCCTGCGACCTCTCGATCTCGGCCTCCGGGCCGGCTCAAACTAAGCCGAAGCAGGTATGAAAAGCCCACCAGGCCGTAGCGGCCTCGAGGTGGCGAGAGGGCTCGAATGACTCACGATCAAAGACCTGGCTGCTGGTTCCAAAGGCAAAATCCACCAAGTGGATCCTAGCGCCCAAAGAAAGTAAACGAGCGAGGGCGGGTCCAAGGCGAACCCTGGAGTCTCAGTAGTTGGGTTGGCGGACGACTCAATCGTCTTAACTCGTGTCCGAGACCATACTTCAAACTCTCCTGGAGCCCTCGGCGGTAGCAACCGGCCACGCCCGAAGTTCTGAACGCCCAGGTCCGATCTGAGATCAAGTAAAGAAAGGTTTTTATGGGTCGCTTCAGTAGTCCGGACACCCGACGATCGTCCGCTCGGAGATCGCGTGATCTCGTGGCCCACTCGGATAACCCGTTAGCAGCTCCACGAGCACGGTGTTAGGCCGACGATGGCAAACGCGCTTGCTCACCCCTCCGTGTCCCACACTGCGACGGGCGTACACGGGATCGACAAAGGCCTCTCCTCCCGTAGATAGCCTCGCCCGATGAGGACTCGGGACGGATGCCCTTCACCAAGCTCCGGCGTTAAACCAGCTCGACTAACTCGCCTAGCTCCGTCGTTAAACCAGCCCGACTAACTCACCTAGCTCCGGCGTTAAACCAGCCCAACTAACTCGCCTAGCTCTGGCGTTAAACTAGCCTCACTGACTCGTCCAGCTACGATGTAAAACGAGCATTCGGGAACCAGAACCTCTCGCGAAGGCATTCGACATCCTCGCCGACCACGGCCGGCGTCCGACACGACGAAAACGAGCATTCGGGAACCGTAACCTCTCGCGAAGGCATTCGACATCCTCGCCGACCACACCAAGGTAGCGTCACACGACGAAAAAGCGAGCATTCGGGAACCGAACCTCTCGCGAAGGCATCGGGCATCCTCGCCGACCACGGCCACGTCCGCCACGATGTAAAACAAGCATTCGAGAACCAGAACCTCTCGCGAAGGCATCTGGACATCCCTGCCGACCACGGCCGCGTCCAGCTACGACGTAAAACGAGCATCCGGGAACCAGAACCTCTCGCGAAGGCATCTGGGCATCCCTGCCGACCACGGCCGCGTCCAGCTATGACGTAAAAACAAGCATTCGGGAATCGGAACCTTGCACAAGGCACCCAGGTATCCGCGCCGACCAAAATGGCGTCGAACCAGGGCCCCCCTGACCCAGCCGGTCGGGCTCATCTGGCAAGGGTAACCCCCCGACCAGCTCTTCGACCCACTCGGGGGCTCGGGTTGAGAGTATGGGATTGATTTGTGGAGAAGAGCACTGAGTTGTGGAGGTAGGAGGGGTCCTCGGGGAGGGATTTATAGCCACGGGGAGCAAGCAATGGATAGAAACCGATGAATTTTTGCAATTTGATTATGGAGCGAAATCCGGCATTTAAGAGCAGGATTTTTTTCTGGCTAGTTGGCCATGAATGGATATATTGGATCACAAAAAATCAGCATATGATTTTTCTCAAATTTTTAGTGCTAAATTTATGGAGATTTCGAAGCTTCAAAAAAGGCTCTCATAGAGGAGAGAGAGGAAGCTCTCCTCTGATGCATTCGGCCGGAGGAAGATGACAGGCGTGGTGACGAATACTCATACCAGAGGTACCCCACAGCAAAGTATACATCTATTTCAAGATCGTATTTCTCTCAATCATTTGGGCACGACGGCAGCAAGGCTGGCAGCGATGCAGAGTGCTGGAAAGGGTATTACCAAAGTCTCCAGCCCTCACAGATGGGGTTGTCACTCAATGTTGGCTGAAATGCCAAATGAGTCGTCTTGGGACCAGCTTTTCGGCCCAGGGATCTCGGAGGATCCCCGGCCCCGGTCGAGCCCACCAGGACGACTCCGACTGCCTCGAGTCAGTGCCCTGCGGCTCGACTGAACCTCGGTCCGGCGCAGGCGCCGACCAGCCTCGGCCGGGGCTCTAACGAGCTTGAACCTCAAGGCTCCACACGCTTAGCGGACAATGGTCGGGTCACCGATCGCCGAGACATGACAATCGTGTATATGACTGGTGGCTCCTTCCCAAGGCGCATAGGTGTAACATCCCAATTTTAGCTTTCTAATTAATTAATATTATTTTATTGCTAAATATGATTTTTGTGAATTTCTGGATTTATTCGGATTTTCTCGAAGTTATTGGAGTTCTTGTGGATTAAAGAATAGTACTTTCTATCAAAGATTAATTATAAGTATATAAAGATAAAATAAAGTTTTGTCGAAATAATCTATGTAAGTTCGTAACAAATATTTTTATTATTTTAAATAAATTAATTTATTTTCTCAAACTAATTGTTGAGAAAACCTTGAAGCGTATGGTCACACCAGCATAGCCGCCAAGCCCACGCCGCGTTATTTTGGAAAGGATAGATTGCGTCCGACGGTTGTGGAAAGAGCAGATAGATCGTAGTATTTTGGAACTTATCGAGTCCGCTCCACATTAATCGGATGGTTTCCGTCACGCGTCGCGACTCGCTTCAAATTGTTGCGCACGCCGCTCCCGCCAGAGAGCTTTCTTCGCCGCCCTCCTGCGCACTGAGAGGCTATAAAAGTCGCCCGTGAATCGAGGGTGCGTCAAGCTGCCCATCGGTCGAAGTCGTTCGTTGAGTCGTAACACGCCGCCAGAGCCGAGCATCGAGGTGTCCCAAGTCACCGCTGTGTTCTCGTGTACCGCCGTTGGAAAAAGCATCGAGGAGCCACGCCGCCGCCAGAATCGAGCGAAGAAAAAGTCGCGGCGTGTTGACGATCGAAGAAGCGCAGAGGAGTCCACGCCGTCGCCGATTTCTCGAGGAAAAACTTGCCGAGTTCAGCCGCTGTAACGATCGTCGCCGCCAGATTTTATTAGCCTCCGGACCATCCACAGCATTTAACACGACAGTGCCGCCACACGGTGAACAGTAACCGCACGGTAAGATTTCCATCGTTAGATCTAGATCGTAGGGTTCCGATGTCGCCACGCCATTTAATGAATAGGAAGTAAACTTGGTTGCATTAGCCGCCGACATAAGATCAACGATCCATATTCGCCACGTAAGCGTCCGCGACATTTGATCGGGAAATTCGGATTTTTCTATATAAGAATTCGGGATTTATGAATTAGGTTTATTTTCGTGAATTTCCAAACTTCAAAACCTTATAACTTTCGCATATGAACTCCGATTTGGGTGATTCAAATTCCTAAAAATTTATAAACTCTAGATATATCTAATAGAGGTTTTTATTTGAATTTTCGAGTTCATTTGCTATTTGTTCTTGGTGTTTATTTGCTATTTGTTCTTGGTGTTTATTTGCTATTTGGTTTTGGTGTTTATTTGCGTTCTCTCTCGATTCGCGTAGACGTTGAATTGTGCGAGGCTTCGGAAGGGAATTTTGCAGCTCAAGAATTATCATCAGAACAAGACCAGGATCTTAACGAAGGCAAGTTGTGCTTTGATCATGTTGCACCCATGAATTAGATTGCATGCTATTTTGATTTACCTTATCACTTGTTATTTTATGTGTATAAATGATTTCAACATAAGTTTGGGATTAGCTATCGTACCTTTTGAATTATACCCTGCCTTGTTATTTGTATGCCATGCTTCATTGTCACCTTAAGTTGGTTACTATAGTTGGTTAATAATGAAATCAACATGGTTGGTTAGAACGGAATAGAATTGCTTAGCCATGCCACGACATCACATGTTCATGGAATAATGATTATTAATCTTGACTAATGGTATATGGAACAATGATGTTAATTTGTGTGTCATGTGTGGTCACACAAAGAGATTGAGTTGTGGTGGCGAGGAGGTCACGCAACGAGGTTGAATTGTGTATAGCATGTGATGCTTGGTAATCAATTGGGTTTGATAATCATTTGGATTGAAGCAAGTGGCAGGGGCAAGGGTGCCAGGGTGGGCCCGATGGTCAAGAGGGTATGTGTAAGTCTTACTTTAATCAATCCTAAGGACTTAACCTTGCGAGCCTTTGACCTGAGTCTAACTTGCAACCACATGTCCGTATGGGTCCTGTACGGGGGAAATTTGCAAATGCTTAACTTAAGTGCTATCTTGGTGGTGTGAGTCCTGTGTGCGGGGGAAACTCACATGGCGCAAGAGGGGGCCTGTTGTGGTGGAGTAGCCCTTCGTGTTGAAACCTTAGCGGGTAGCATCGGTTAAGAGGATGCATTGTAAAGGCTTCGCTACGATCGTTACTTTGTGTGGTGCATGGTTGTATCATGTGGGTAAAGTGCATAACCTCTGCAGAGTGTACAAACTATTCGGATAGCCGTGCTCACGGTGATTGAGCAATGCTCGTGAATTACACACTACTACAAATGAGGCTTATATCGAGACGATTTATCACGCATACTTTTGAAAACCGCTCGTAATATGGAACATCACAGACGGTTATGTACTCAAACCGTCAATGCATATATCACAGACGGTTTTATATTAAAGTCGCCTCGTGATATAAGAAATATCACGCATAGCTTTAAATATAACCGCTCGTGATGGCTACAAGATTATTACGATTTGTTTGAAGTAAAACCGCTCAGGATGCTTCACGACGGTTATATAACACAACCGCCTCAGTAATATCTATAGTAATCATTACAGCATTTATATTTAGAAACCGTCATGATATTTAGTTATCACAGACGCCGTAATATAAAACCGCTCGTGATAATACCGCTCTCCGTGAAAAACAGAGCTCGATCCATCCACTTCGCTTATAGGGTTTCGCTTCTATGCTAAGTGGCGGTTTGTGGAAGTGGGCGATTTTGTGAAAGAAAGCCATTGATTTGAAAGGTGATATTAGATTCATTTGATTTTGGTGATCTAAGGTTAGTAATGAGTTCTCTAATTGCATGCGATCGAATTCAATATCTAGGTTTGTTAGACGAATTAATTTAAAGATTGTTTGATTAGATCTAGTTTAATTGTAGTCGGATCCATATGTTGTTTGTGATATTTGGTTAGTAATGTGTTTTAATTGTATTATATTCAACATCTATCTTGATAAGGAAGGAATTTGATGATTTTTTAGATCTAGCTTGTAGAACCATGTGTTGGTTGTTTGATGTATAAGGTTAGCTAGTAATGGTTCTATTTGCATAATATAATATTCGATCATGATGTAGCTATCTAGCTTGTTAAGGATAGAATTTAAAGATTGTTTAGATCTAGCTTATAGATCAATTCAAGTCTTTTGGTGATGTAAGGTTAGTAATGGGTTCTAATTTCATTATTATATTGAAGATTAATTTGAATTGTGTTAATTATTTCTTTGTGATGTAATTAAGGTATGTAATTGCATAATTAGTTTAAGAATGTGTGCATACGCCCTACACCTGGTGCACTTAATATTTAACACAAAGTATTACATGTGTAGCGAGATGGATCGAAGTCGATGTACCGAGAACCGCATTTAGTGCCGAGTACCTTAATGGCGCCTCCACTTTCAAAAGAGCCGCAGAGGAGAATATGTTTAATAAGGGGTGCAATTCATGTCATGTCCGGTGCATTGATTGCTAAAATCAAGATGTTTCAAACTCGCATAGCAGATCGGGCTAACACTTGATTCAAAGGGGTTTCAAAAGGGCTATACATGTTGGACCACCATGGCTAAGAGCATAATATACATGAAGCAAAGAAGTAGTGTTAATATCGTTGATTTATGTCAATGATATGTCGGATGATCATATCGATTGTGCCCGATGAGGACAGGTTGCACGATGACAATTTGATCAGATGTTACGCGATGCGTATGAAACCTTGATGACAAGGAATATGGACAGTTCTGTGGCTTAATGGAGGACTCGGAGAAACCTTTGTTCGCAGGATGCAAGTTGAAATACACAAGGTTATCATCCGTGCTTCAACTACTCAAATTGAAGGCAAGCAACGGTTGGTCCGACAAGAGTTTCACAATAAGTTACGCCTATTAGCGGACATGCTTCCAGAGGGAAACGAGTTGCCGACAAGCACCTACAAAGCCAAGGTGTTCTTTGTCCCTTGGGAATGGAAGTAGAAAGAATACATGCATGTCCAAACGATCAGATCCTGCATCCGCAAAGAGTACACAAACTTGCATAGATGTCCGTGTGCAACGATCCCTAGACAAGCGTAGAGTCATTCAGATGATGATGGCGAGAGCATTGAGGTGAAAAAGGTCCTCTCGCTAAGGTGGCATGGTATCTCTGTAATTCCTCGCTTGAAGCGCTTGTTTGCGAACCCAAAGGAGGCAAAACTGCTATGCTGGCACTTTGAGGAGCGTAAGAATGATGGAATGCTAAGGCACCTGCCGATTCCATCCAAAGGAGAAACATCGACAAGAGCTTTCAAGAATTCAAAAGGATCCGAGAAATATAAGGTTTGGATTGAGTACAGATGGAATGAATCCTTTCGGTAACATGAGCAAATGCATAGCACTTGGCCCAGAATCAGATTCTACAACCTTCCTCCTTGGTTGTGTATGAAGCGGAAGTACATTATGTTGTCTCAGGCTTATCCAAGGACCGAAACAACTGGGAACGATATTGATGTGTACCTAGCTCCATTGGTGGAAGATCTAAAACACTGTGGGTTACCGGTACACGTATGGGATGCGATAAACGAGAGAACTTTACTTTGCAATCGTTGTTGTTCTCGCACCATAAATGATTACCCCGCCTTTGCTAACTGTCACGTGCCGAGTACAAAAGGAACCAAAGCCCGCACTCACCGCTTAGATGATACCGAGAGTTTATGGTGAATCACTCCCAAAACCGTGTACATGCGCCATCAGAGGTTCTTTCGAGGAATCACCCATATCGCAAGATGAAGCAACTTTTCACGGAAGGAACGAAATGGTTCAGCTCCAAGGCGCTTGAGCGGGAGAGATGTTCATGACATTGTTAAGGATTTGGATGTTGCGTATGGAAAGGACGAAATCAAGTACCCGTGAAAAGATCATGGGGAAGAAGAGATCAATATTCGGGACCTACCTTATTGGGAGCACCTAGAAGTTCGCCATCGCATCGATGTCATGCACGAGAGAAGAATGTCTCGTGATGCTTGATTGGTCTCTTACTCAACATTAAGGGTAAAACAAAGGATGGTATCAACGCACGGCTTGACTTGGTCGATATGGGCATAAGACCCGAGTTAGTACCGAAGAGACTCGATAAAGGCCGACGCATTTGGAACTCGCTGCTATACTCACAAAGGCCGAAGAACTGAATCGTGCTGCTGCTTGCATGGTGTGAAAGTTCCGTCCTACATCCTCCAACATGAAGAGACTTGTTTCGTTGAAAGATTTGAAATTAACCGCATGAAGTCTCATGATTGTCATGTGCCGATGACACGATGCTCCTCGTCGCAATTAGAAGTATTTTGCTTGGCCAAGGTCCGAGAGACAATCACTAGGTCGTGTTATTTCTTTAACACAATCGCCGTAAGGTCATCGATCCCGGCGACTAGATGCTCTGCAAGTCGAGGTGGTGATGACTCTATGTAATCTTGAGATGTATTTCCTCCATCATTTTTCGATATCATGGTCCATCTCATTGTTCACCTTGTGAGAGATAAAGATATGCGGCCGTTGTTCCACGTAGCATGTACCCGCTCGAGAGGTACATGGGAATTCTCAAGTCTTACGACGAATCGATCTCGTCCGGAGGGTAGCATTGTCGAAGGTTATGCAATGTAAGAGGCCGCCGAGTTCAAGGTCGATTACATGGCCCAGTCGAACCAATAGGTGTGCCTCGATCTCGCCATGAGGGAGGCTCCAGGTATCGGGACCATCGGAAGGAAAGCAATCACGCTGATTCGATGATATGCTCGAGCCCATTTCACGGTTTTGCAACACATGGTCAGTAGTGTCCGCCTATATCGCCGAGCACAAGCAATGGCTAAGGCAAGAGAATCCAAAGACGGCAGAGTCTTGGATCACGAGACAACATAACCTTCAATTCAACAAATGGTTGAAGGAGCGACCTATCACTGGGAGCTCATTAGATGACACACTGACATGGTTGGCAAAAGGACCAACTTTTACAGCTTGTCACATGGAAAGGATATGACTTAAATGGGTACACATTTTACATGAGAGATCAGGACATGAAGAGCACAAACCGTAACAGCGGTGTCCGTGATAGATGCATTCAATAATACCTGGTTGACGAGGAGCTCCTACTATGGGTTCATAGAGGAGA
Source organism: Guadua angustifolia (assembly GCA_036346375.1). NCBI lineage: Eukaryota > Viridiplantae > Streptophyta > Magnoliopsida > Poales > Poaceae > Guadua > Guadua angustifolia. The sequence continues at coordinate 50,628,373 of CM070514.1, read as the reverse complement.
TATGGGAGCTCGACCACGATTTTTCAAGATTCCCTATTTCGGTGCCATTGGGTCCACCTCCAAAGACGTGAAGGTTGACAAGAATGGCATCACTCATCGTGGACCTCGAACGTGTCGGATACCAAGATGAACCATTCGTACTGCTAACCAAGTTGTTCAAGTCTTCTATGTAACCGAATTCGCCCAACAAGAAGCGCCACGAAGTTCTTCAGGAAAAAGGAGAATTGTCTGAGTTGAGAATGTAGTAGATGAGGAAGAGTACAATCAATTTGATGAGTTGCCACCTATCGGAAATGACATCCCGTCCCGTAAGAACAACATGAGGAAGCAAGCTACACACGTCGATCATCATGAAGGGCTAATTTTCATACAAAAGAATAAGCATGTGGTATGAAGTTATGAGAAGGGTGCATTGTCATCATGCTTACTAATTTTCATGTGTAATAATATTACATTAATGCTATTGTAAAGATGATACGACCCATCATGCTTTGTACATATGATTGTGATGATCTTTGTAAGTAGCTTCAGAAGCATCCAATTATGTATATAGGATTGTGATGATCTTTGTAAGTAGCTTGTGAAGCATCCGGATTGATGGAAAAGATGCAAGTATAAGAGCACGATTTATTCCTTAATATCAATATGATTCCAAATATATGATTCAAAGATGGCCATTCGGACTAATTGATGACAAGAAATAAATTATGTAGACTATGGCTAACAAGAATGTAATCATGTCTACTTTGGCAATATGGAAATAGTTGTATGTGATTGCTCTCGATTTTAGGGTTTGAATTGAGGATTAGAATCTCCACTTCAACCACAAGATAATCGATATTCTCGTTAAAGACAACTTTCCCGTAAGATACAACAAAGTGGCATGCATAAGAGTCGATCGAATCGAACCGACAAGTGAATGTCATGAATAAAGATATATCACAGACGGTTCTTGAACATAACAACAGGATAAAGATTTATCACTGACGTTATGTTACCTAACCGTCTCGGATATCTCAACATCGAGACGGTTATATTATATAACCGTCTGTGATGTCATTAACATCACGGATTTGGTTCTATTATAGAACCGCTCGGATATTTAAATATCATGCATCGTTCTATAATAGAACCGTCTGCGTGATGTCATTAACATCACTGCACGGTTCTATTATAGAACCGCTCAGGATATATCATCGCTGCATCGCTATATTATAGAACCGCTCGTGATGTGCTCTCTCTATATATCTCCCTGCCAGCAGAGCTTATTCACAGCGGCCAAACCCTAACCCTTTGAGACGTTTTGCCTCTCATGGGCGGCTCCCCCCCGGCCTCCCCTCCCCCTCGGCGTCCTCCCCCGCCTCGGCGTCCCTCCCTCGGCGTCCCTCCTTGGCGCCCCCCAGCATCGACGTGTTCCCTCGTCGTCCTCCCTCCGCGACGTGCTCCCTCGGCTTGCTCCCTACGGTGTTCTTGCGCATCTCGGCTTCAACCGTGAGTATTTCGGGGACTAGCCATCGAGCTAGAGGCCGCTTCTCAACTGGAGGCACCGCCGCCATTTGCTCTATTTTTCGTGTTGCTCGCTAGTTAGTGAGTTCGGGGACACTTTCGTGATTATTCTCGGCCTTGCAAAGGGCCACGATTCATGCTTGGGGACCTTATGTGTGGGCTTAATGTTCAAAGATGATTTAGGGATGGAATAGACTAATTGTGACAACAAATCTTAGCAACCAATTTCACTTTCATATATATATATTTTGATTAGTGTGAGTTCGGCAGTTGATTGAGGTTGCCGGAAGAGTGGTTGATCGTAATCGAGTTTTTGATGTTGGTTGAAAAGGTCTTTTGTCGGGTGATCAAGGATGATGTTTGTTTTCTCGTTGTTTAGAGCCCAAAGAGCAAAGAATTAGTTAAAATGTCTTTGTTCGCGTCTGGCTAGGAGCGATGGTGCTTTGTGGTTGTTTTTGGTGCCCAAGAATTAGTTTGGAGGGTCTCGCTTAGGTGGTGGTTTAGTGGAGTTTTGATTACTGGTTGTCTCGATGTCGATGGTGGCGCGCGCCTAATACGCTTAGACTTTGTTGAAATATACTTAACCTATCAAATATTAAATCTGCCTTTATATGCTTAGTTAGTGAATATGCATATAATATAACCAATTGAGTAGATTTATACTTAACCTATCAAATATTAAATCTGTTTTTGAGATAAAGTTGTCACAATCTAGTCTATTACTTGTCCATTGTGGCGAGGAGGGCCTTTTAAGGCAACCCGACATCTCGAGAACATTCAAACAATCAATATGAGCTTTATGCTAATTGCTTTATTCGTAATAATCGCATATGTTCATATGTGAGATCCTCGAGCTTCGCTCTATTATTCTCGTTAATCACAAATGGTTGAATCCATATGTATTCTTCGCTTGTCTGCTGTGTGGATGTCCTAGTTTTAGGAGGTGTCGCCAAATTTTTATTAAGTTCTGCAACCTCCTAGTTCGCTTCTTTTGCTAAAAGGCTAATAACAAGCCATTTAGGCTAGTTCTTTTAAAAGGCTAATAACAAGTCATTTAGGCTAGTTCTTTTAAAAGGCTAATAACAAGCCATGGTATCCACAAACTCATTCACTCTAATGTGATTTTATTTGTTCTTCACTTTTAGTTCGCTTCAAACTATTTTAACTTGTAAAGAAGATGTCGCCCTCTAATCCATCGCCCGAAGGACATGATGTGCCCTCAAAAGAAGAATCGACCACAACGCAAGAGGACCAAACAAAAGGCCAACAGACCGATATACCATTACGAGATCGATCCAAATGATGGGGCCCCTAGAAAGCCAAAAAAAGCGCGAATGCATTTCGAGTATGTGTGGATAGTAGCCCGAACGGGTTCCGATCACACTATCTTCCCGGAGGTTGGTGACTATTGAGGCTCGCAATGCCTTGCTAACGGAAATTCTTTCATCGCTCAACATTCCGAAGAATCCGCCCCCTAGTGCGACGGATGCATCGCTAGCGGCAGAAAGGCATGGAAGACCTTCAAGCATACGCCAGAGACTACGCCAAGAAGGATCTCGTTCCATACTCAAGTATGGGTTCATTGATGAGGACACGTGGGGGCGTTTTGTTGGGATGAAGACCACAGACGAATTCGTGCGTCACAGTGAAGCAAACAAGGCCTTGCAAGCAAGGAACACTCACCCCCACAGACTCGGCACTGCTAGCTACGCGGGGAAGAGAGCGCAATGGGACAGGGAGGACGAGGAGGGTATCGCGCCATTTCCATCGATCACAGATCAACGTGCCAGAGACTGGCTAAGAGCGAGAGCGAGGTCAGATGCCACGTCCTCCGCAACCGTCTCCTTCAGAAACCCCATGGACGAGGAAGTTCGCCAACGCCGTAATATATAAATCGAACTACCAATTTTATGTAATTAGTCCATGACTTCATAAGTGAAATAACTTGTCCGGATCTTGTGTAGCGTTGAGTACACAATCGTGCGATGGCTCTTTTTTCCCGTGACAGAGAGAAAGATGCACCGTCCATAGCCTTGGGAAACAAGGAACACCACGGTCGCATAAGAGGCAAAGGGTTTTTGTTCCATGGAAAATGGATTCCTGCATTTACTTCCACATATACCGAAGTAAGAAGAGAACTAAAGCCGAGCGAGTCAAATCTTATAAAGAATTTGGAGGACAAGTTGAGAGGAGAGTTGAGAGAAGAGTTGAGGGAGAACCGAGAGATGAATTTTATGAAAGGATACGAATCCTCGAGGAATGGCTCACCAATCAAGAAAGAAATATCGCACAAGCCCCAAAGATTAGTCCGCAAGTCAGCCCACCGCCTGTAAGAGCAATTGCATCCGCTCTCCAAGTGACATAGATGAACATAGCGGACTTATCCTCAGATGTGACATTAAGGTGGCCACGCAAGTGCAATCTCCAAGTGAGAATTAGCAATGGCACTGCTCCGACGGCCGCTTGGGGCATGGTGTATCCATCCCCAAAGGGACCATAGTGCACGGTACCATCATAGCGCCGGTTTCACCAAGGTCAATGTGGACGGGTATTTGATAGTTTCAAAATTGTCGATCTACGAAGCCGCCAAACGATTTAGATCGTGAAACTTGGGGATGCCATTGGCACATTCATCCAATGGCCTAGCAATGACATCTCCTCGTCGTCCCTTCATTATGCAACAACCGCGACGATCCGATTCGCTTATTGTATCACCGTCGATCGCTTGGCTACCAAATCAAGAATGAGAGCGACTCCACTTGATGTACATAACGTTGACCTCTTTCCCGCCCATTCCTCTCCGTGAAGGGTTCATACAAAACAAAGAAAGGCAAGGGCAAACAGAAGAAAGAAATGCAAGAACAAGTCGACTATCCATCTGCCGAGTTGGCTAAACAATACAAGCTAGGAGAGCCACATTAACGAAAAGGCAGCAGAATTCACTTAGTATAACTTGCCAACAATTGCATAAGTGGTACACCCAAGAAGCTGGAAAGCCGAGCGTGAACGCATAACAAGTATCGCGTTAAGTTCAAGTATGAACATCTATTCAACGACTCAATGGGGCTTCTTCACGGTCGATTTTCCGGACTTGTTCCATCTCTACAACCTCGACGCCATCGACGCCAAGACTCATAAGATGTCGGACCTTGTAAGTGTGTGCTATCACGGTCTACATTCGCCTAATAGTGATAAATGTCCTCCAATATATATATAATTCGCCTTTGTATATATAGATACATGCAACTTGAAGCTTACACGGAAGAAACTATCGATCGGTTTCTCGACCCACATATAGTCTCAAAGCAAACAATGGATGATGATATAAACATGGTCGAGAATACGTCACGCAGGCATTGCTAGCACAAAAAGATAAAGAACTCATACTTATACCCCATAACCTGTAGGTAAGTGCTACCACATGCTATACTTTGGTCTGCATCTTGTGCACACAACTCGCTTTCATTCATTGTCCATTGTGATATACCTGTAGGTTTCACTGGTTCTAATTGTAATTGAACCACCACAAGCCGGGTTAAGTACCTTGATTCCTTACGTGGCGGAAACCACGACTTGGTACCTATCGCAAAATTACTCACAGTAATCACGCTTCTCCGTATATGGTCGTAAGTTGTTCCAGTTTATATTGCTATTGGAATGGCTTAGGCTAACCTTTTGCAATCTTGTAGAGCGCTCAAACACGTGAAAGATTGGACTAAACTACAAAGATGATTTGAACTTTCCAGATCCGCTATACACAACAATTCTATTTCAAACCCCTAATAGTGACTCTTGAACTAACCGTAGGTTTTATTTGCAAGGCCACCAAAGAAGGTCGTGAAATAACCTATGTGGATTTTATGTTTGCTACAACATGCAAACCATCGCCGCTAAAAAAATAGCAAGATGGTTAAAACCGCGCTGAATCGTGTCGATTTGAGCAACATTAGAGGAAAGTTTGTTTCTTCCGCCACGGAAGTAATAATAAAGACGGCGTGTTCCACGCAGCCGATAACTTCGGAGTTGTACAATTGTCAAATGGTATTCATTAATTCGGAAAATATGTCCAAAACTTGCGGTTATTCTTGTATGTACGATTCATTGTATTGTCACATGATATTATCCTTAATACATATTTGCTCATCTTGAATGCAACAACTTAACAATGTCTTGCTTGTTGAAGTAGATGTTTTTCCTACACCCTTCAGAGAACCTCCATTATTTATGGTTTGTTGTTCAAAATTTCCATCTACTTAGGTATTCTGCATCAATATCCATTATGACAAGTCTATAGATTCTGCATGATACGCGAAGAAGATGTACCTTATCTATAACCAAGGTCGCTTTCTTCCGCACTCACCGCCCATCGACTTCCTCCCGCCTTCTTTCCATTCAAGTTTGGGTGTTCCAAAATCCTTCCGCATGGAAGACCCGACTTGCAATCACATTTGTTCAATCTTTAATTATCCTACCTAAAGTAATCTATCAAGTACATCTACAATTTTACCAAAGTACCATGTTCGATCTCCCACCATGGCACGACGGTGACGCTGCATAAGAGCATGTCGTCACATTCGCGACCGTGGCACTACGGTGACTCTCGCAAAGCCACTTCAGATGGCATGAAGCAAATCACACGCCTAGTGTGTCCGGCTCGATGGAGAAGGTCCGGGTTGCCGCCGCCGCCATGCCGCTGCGGGCTCTTGGTTGATTTATTAGTCGAGTTCCATCAACATTATCGTAAGAAGGGGAAAAAGCGCCACAAATGTTTATATTTTAAGTCTATCCCGACGGACAAACTGCTGCCTCAATGCATATAGGAAGTGTAGATATTCAATTACAATATCTATAATCGGTTGTGCCTTATAAATATCAAGTAGAAATATTGATGGAAATTTCAACAACACCATAACTAATGGAGGTTCTGCTAGGGTGTGGGAAAAAAGGTCATCACAGACGGTTCTTATTTGAAACCGTGCGTGATAAGTTCATATCACGAGCGGTTATGATTTGAAACCGCTCGTGATATTTAGTTATCACTGAGGCGATTGTAATTTAAAACCGCTCATGATATTTAGTTATCACAGACGGTTTCAAATAAGAACCGCTCATGATAATTAATTCCTCAGACGGTTTATTAATACAACCGTCGTGATATATATTTTCTCGACGGTATAGAACCGTCTCGATGATCTCCTTCATCACAGACTTATTATTCTTGACGGTTCACAAAACCGTCTCGATGACGTTCTTGAACCGTCTGTGATGAAGTTTTCTGTAGTAGTGACGTCAAGGGGAAGTTAACTAAAATTTGTCAACTGCTTGGATGGCGGGATGCCATGTGGATAATGGAACTTGAGTTAGGATGAGACTTGGGTTGATTTGAAAACAATGAAATCTACTTACTTGTTATTACTTGTTTTACTGTCTTTTCAATCTACATTATGTATGTTTCTTAAATGCTGCTTTACTGCTTAAGAACCACTTAGCCATTCCTTTGGAATAAGCCTTGCATATAGTTATGGTAGAATTGCATTCTGTGCACAACTTGTTGAGTATGTTGTATACTCACCCTTGCCTACAAACACAAACAACAGTGGAGGAGTCATTGCCCGTGTTGGAGGAGGATTTCCAGGTGGATACGAGTCGCTAGGCCAAGCCTTGTCAGTCGCCTGTGGTGTACTGATGAGTCACTACGTCTTCTACTGTTTTTCGCTGCATTCTATTTGCTTTATCTTAGACTTGCCCATGTGGCCGAATAAATGTAAGTGATCATAAGATCATACACTAGTTATATTAAATAAATGAAGTCTTATTATTGCTATCATTGTGTATGATATGATGCTTACCGATGTTAAGCTGTGTGCACTAGCGATTGATCCTGGGACTAGTGCGGTAAAACACAGTGGGTTCGAATTGGTGAATTCGGGTCCCGACAGGGGGCCGCCAGAATAAAGCACCCGTCCCGTCACGCCGTCTGACGGGCACACGGAGGGTAGGTGCGCGCCTTCCCAATCTGAGCGCCGTCTGCAGTGTCTCATCGACCCCAGCAGGGATGAACAGGGATCCGTCAATCACCAAGACCGAAGACTGGGGCACCCGGGCGTAGAGTACCCCTACCTTTTTTCTCCAAAACTCCCGTGTAACCTGCCCCCCTCCACATATATAAGGGGAGGCAAGGCCCTCAGGGAGGGGGCGGGCAGACCTCAACCGATCCATCCCTTCTCACGTAAATCGGCTCGAGCCTTTCGACTCAGGAAAACTTTTCCGAGTTTTCTCCACTCAGACGAGCGCTAAGGGCATCCTCGCCTCTCGCTTGTAATCCTTGTAGTCCGCTACACCCGAGCAATAATCACCACCGCCACGAATCGACGAGGGACATTCCGCCCGAACCAGTATACATCCGGGACTTCCTTAGTCTGACCATTCGAGGAGAGGGGACGCGCGACCCCTATACTTACAAATTTACTTGCCGGTTATACGAAACACCGACACGTGGGGTTCAGTCTCACTGTCAGGTTTTTTCTTTTTTTAGAAATATTTAATACTAAGAAAGAAATAGGCTCGGATAAAATAGCTAAATGAGTTCAAAATTCTAGATAAATTCTCAAAAATACTTTGAAATATTTGGAACCCAATAAAATTATTTTCAAAATTTTTTTCTGTAGAAAATCTTTTTAGTAAAACCGAAAATGTGAAAAGGCTTTTACAAAATCCATAAAAATTAGCAAAATTACAAGAAAATTCGAAATAATAATTAAGCGAAAAATATATAAATTTCTAGGATGTTACAAGAATCAACAAAAACCGCTCAAAAATCACAAAAATTGGCCACATCGAATTGGTTTGGTAGTTTGAATTGGTCGGTAAACCGATTAATTTTAAAAAAAATCAAAAAAATTATCTGACATAAATAGGTCGCTAATCGATAAAAATTAAGGAAAATTGTTCAAAAAATCGATTCTAAGAAACATTCAATAGATCAAAAATTGACCAGTTTTGGTCAAAATTAGCTGGTTTTTGGTAAAACTGATCAATTTTTATTTTTTTTTAAATTTTTTTATTTCTTAACTCTTTATTTTCTGACAATTTTTGACTAATTTTTACCGATAAAAAAATTAATAATAATTCGAAAATCACGATCTCAATATACAGTGAACCTGCCTCCAACTAGTAGACCATCCGAAATTGTGGGTGGGCTCATGTTACGCCGTCTTCTAAGGCTATTCACAGTGTTTTGTATCTTGTCATAATATCCAAAACTGTTATGTCATATGATATTATAGAAGATACAATCACTACTACAGAACGACACATCACTATCATTTGATTCAGACGGTTCTTAAGTTTTTGAAAAAACGATTGTGATAAGTAACTTCGAGACGTGTTAGTAATAATCAAGATGTCGGTTACGAGATTATAAGTGATTGTGATGTAGCACGGGAACATCCGAATCGGTTCTCTACTAAAAAGTGATAGTGATGTGCACGATCATCACTATGATGACCGTGCACATCAGTATCACTTTTTAGTAGAAAACCGATTCTAATGTGCACATGGTTATCACTATCATTCTTTTTATAGAAGCGATAGTGATGACAGTGCACATCACTATCACTTGTTGAAAAGAACCGATTCTGATGTGCTCGTGCTTATGTGTAAAGTGATGGCCGTGCACATCAGTATCGCTTTTTGAAAAGAACCGATTCTGATGTGCCTCGCTAGGTTATATATACCACTCGCACTGAACTCTTCTTTGTTTTTGCTCCAGAGGAGATTTCTCCGCCGCCACCCGAGAAAATAGCTCATATTGTGTGGTTGGAAGCAATAGTTGGGTGAGCAAATTTGAAGTCCTCATGGGTGGGTATTAAGAGGGCAAAATTGAAACCCTATCTTGAGGAGATTCCCTCTTTTGCTCTCTATTGCGGTTTTCTTCAAAATGTGAGCAGAATTCTTTCAACCCCTTCAATTTTGCTCGGTAATTTCAATATGTCGTCAAAAAGTTTAGGTTGCAATCGAATTGTGTACGTGCTTTCAGATTTCACACTCTTTATTTGACAAGCGCATATCTATTTAATTTTGTAGTGCGATCTCTGCTTATATATATGGAATTATTATTGCTATCATGTGGTAAATCAAGTATTAGAGTTTAGGCGGCGAACCTCGCCTCCCGCTCGAGGGTGCTTATTTATAAATATCTTTGAACGAAGGGCATATTTATAAGCGGCGATCTCGAATTGTCCACGTTTTTGGACAATTCGAGATATATGAGTTCGAGCAAGTTCTGAAGTGTGTTGTACAACTCGAGTAGATTTGATAGCGTCTCTCTGGTGTTCTCCTGATACACACCCTCTTGACCTGTTGTCGAGACGTGTATCCGGAGAACAGTGAAGATGTCATTAAATTTTCTCCGAGTTGTACAACGGCTTAGAACTTGCTCGAACCATATATCCTCGAATGGGATTAGGACCTAACCTATGTAGAGATTAGGAGTCATCGTTGGTACCCTTGATTTGTTTAGTTGTAGTAGAAAGATTTGCAAGCTCTTGCACTAGCTATATAATTAGATTATTTGATATCGTTGTTGATGTTAAAATTTATATCTCTTATGAAGGGAATTGGCGAAGCTTTAAACCGTGGAAGAAGCTAGGTATCGATCGTGAGTACATTTATATATCTTGGAACCTCGCCCACTATTTTGCAAAGGTAATATTAATTGAAATGATGTCTCAATATTTAAAATAGCTATAGCTAGTTGTCGCCCAGCTTTTTCCTTAATTTATTGTGCGAAATTTAATTGCAGATGGACCGTGAGGAATGGATGTATCGTAAAAGCCGTGTGAGTGCTGAATTTCAGAGGGTGTTAAGGAGTTCAAAAAAGTGCGTAAGACGACATGGTGAGGAGGTGTAAACTTCATATATTGTCCTTGCATTGATTGCACCAATCGAGAAGATTTAACAACTCATCTCAAATTGAGGACCACCGATTCGACGTGGCTTCGTGAGGAATTACACATGTTGGATCCATCACGGGGAGGCGTGTAGTACCACTCGATATGCAACGAAGATACGGTGGAACCGGATGACGAGTTGCGATCGATATGTTTGAGGAGGATAATTTGGAGCAAATGTTGCGGGATGTGGAGGGTAATTACACGGAAAGAGAGTTTGAAAAGTTTAAAAGCTTGATAGAAGATTTATGCCAAACCGCTGTTCACAAAGTTGCAAAGCGGAATACACCAAAGTTGGGTTCGGTCCTTGCATTGTTCGAATCAAGGCAAAACACCGCTGGATGATACAAGTTTCAATGCACTACTAGTTCTTCTATCGGATCTGCTTGGAGGGAAACGAGTTGCCAACAAGCATTTATGAAGCGAAGAAGCTACTATGTCCCATGGGAATGAAAATAGAAAGGATACATGCATGTCCGAATGATTGCATCTTGTACCGTGCTTTACATCGAGCTGCACGCTTGTCCAGCTGCGGTGTGCCCCAGACAAACAAAAGGAGAAGCGAACGACAAGAAGCGTAAGAGCCGGGCAACGACGGTGAAGAGGTCATCACTAAAGGTGCACCGCCAAGGTATTGTAGTACTTGCCCATCATTCCCGTCTGGAGCGGTTGTTTGCAAATCCGAGAGAGGCAAAATTGTTGCGCTGGCATTACGAGTCTCGAAGGAAGATGGCAAGTGAGACACCTGGCGATTCGCCTCAATGGAGAAACATCGATTGGAAACATGAGGAGTTTGGTGCGAAATGAGGAACATAAGATTTGGGTTGAGTACCGACGGAATGAATCCGCTTGGTAACATGAGCGATCGTCCTGACTCGCCGCTTCATTGTGTATCTACAACCTCCTCCTTGGTACAGGCATGAAGCGGAAGTATATCATGATGTCATTACTAATCTCGGGACCCAAACAAATGGAAATGATATTGATGTGTACCTTGCACCATTGATCGAGGATTTGGTAAAATTGTGGAATGAGGGGTCGTCGTGTGGGATGCGATAAAAAGAGCATTTCACCCTACTGCTATGGTATTTTGCACCATAAATGATTTCCGGCCCTTGGTAATTTGGCGAAGTTACTGATCTGAAAGGAGCCAAAGCGTGTCCTATTTGTGAAGAGGAGACCGAGAGTCTATGGTCAGCGAATTCCAAGAAAATCGTATATGGGTCACCGTAGGTTTCTACCTCGAAGTCATCGATACCGTAAGATGGATGACAAATTTGATGGGAAGAGGGAAGTCCGTTCGCACCGCAACCTATGAGTGGAAGCCAAGTGTATTCACGTGTAGAGGATATCGATGTTCAAGACGGAAAGAGTCAGAAATGTTAGCCCTAGGACCATTTGGAAGAAGAGGTCAATATTCGGGACTTACCGTGCATCGAAGGAGTTAGATGTCCGCATTGTATTGATGTCATGCATGTTGAGAAGAATGTCTGCGACAACTTGGTTGGCATCTCGCTGAACATACCAGGAAGACCAAAGATGGTGTCAATGCTCGTCGCGACATGGCCTACATGGGAATCGTGCCCGCACTTGCGGTGATAGAGGAGGATGGAAAAGGCCCGTACATCCTGCTGCATGCTACACCTGTCCAAGAAGGAGAAAGAAGATCTCTGCAAATGTCTCCAAAGTATTAAAGTTCCATCCGCTACTCCGCCTAACATTAAGAAGCTTGTGTCTATGGATGATTTGAAGTTGTTGGGCATGAAGTCCCATGATCGCCATGTCTTGATGACCCAAATGCTCCCGTTGCAATCCCAAATATTCTCCCGAGAGGATGTCAGGTTGGCAATCACAAAGTTGTGTTATTTCTTCAATGCGATCTCCTCAAAGTTATTGACCCGATGTACTAGACAACTTACAGAGTGAGGTGGTGCGGACTCTGTGTCACCTTGAGATGCATTTCCCACCGCCGTTCTTTGACGAATGGTCCACCTTGTTGTTCACCTTGTCGAGAGATTAAGATATGTGGACCCGCTTTCCTCGCTACATGTATCCGCTCGAGAGGTACATGGGTATATTAAAGTCGTCGTGAGGAATCGGTTGAAGCTCGAGGGTAGTATTGTTGAAGGTTATGGGACCAAGAGGTTATTGAGTTTTATGTGGACTACGGGTAAAAGACAAGCAATCGGTGTTCTCAGATCTCGTCATGAGGGCGGACTTGCTAGTAAAGGAACCGCGGTCCAAACTAATGAGTCCGAGGTTTGATATGTATTGCAAGGCGATTTCACGGCCTTGCGTAATAGCGCAGGTTCGCCCATACATCGAAAGCATAAGTTGATATTACGGAAGAGAATCCACAAATGGATGAGCTTTCCATCGCACAAGAACACAATGATCGATTCCTCACATGGTTCAAAGAAAAAGCGAGGTCTCCTTTATCGAGAATGTAAAATGGTTGGTCGACGGACCAAGATTTAATGTACTGAGATATGGCGAAGTACGATATTAATGGTTACACCTTTTACACCGAGAGTCAAGATGCCAAGAGTATCGTCCCAAAACAATGGTGTGAGTATAAATGCTTTCTCGATGATCATCACTCAAAATCAGATCCCCAACCGCAATGAACTCCTACTATGGGATGATCAAGAAATTTGGGAGCTCGATTACGGAATATACCAAGTTCCATTGTTCGATGTAAGTGGGTACGACTTCCACATGGAGTGAAGGTCGACAAGAGAGGCTTTACTATTGTGGATCTCAATGAGACTCGCCACAAAGATGATCCGCTTGTCCTGCGGCAAGCAACTCAAGTCTTTACGTGCGCGATCCGGCCAATCCAAGGTTGCACGCCGTTCTTCATGGCAAGAGACGGATCGTAGGAGTTGAAGATGTTGTAGATGAAGAAGAGTATAACCAATTCGATGAGATACCTTCATTTGCGATGGGGCTTGTCTTAGCGGGATGACGACACACATGGAGCCAATTATATGCGAGTAGATCATCATGAAGGGCAATATTGTAAATAAATGGACTATTATAATGTATGTAAAATAGTATTGTAAATCCAAGGTGATTAATTGCTGTTTGGAGGCTTCGATGGAAATGCATGCCATTTCTCTTTATGCCTGCACTTTGTGCCATAATTTGTGAAAGAAAATTCCATTCGACGAAATTATTGTTGGGAAAGCTTGTAAATAGTCGAAAGTTCATTTCTGGAAATTTTCTTACAATTCCAGATTAATTTGAAAAAGTTTTGACTTTTCTACGCTTTACGCACAAATCATGTCTACGAAATGAATTTTGGCATATTTCTTGAATGAGGTCGCTTTTTCCAAAAATTATTTTATGAAAAGTTTTGCAGTATCCTGAAATATGTTTCTTCAAAATTTCTAATAATTTCAACAATGTATGACAAAGTTATGGCATTTTCTCTCTTTGATGAAATGCTGAAAATTTAGAACTTGCAGATGTCTGAAAAGGAATAGTGCAATAAACTACATCAGTGTCGGTTTTATTAAAAAAGTGATAATTGACGACTAACATCGTTGTTCTATTAGAAAAGTGATGATCAAGCATCGATGTCGGTTTTATTAAAAGAGTGATACTAATGATGAAGCATCGATGTCGGTTTTCTTAAAAGAGTGATACTAATGATAAAACATCAATGTCGGTTTTATTAAAAAGTGATACTAATGACTAACATCGAGGTTCTATTAGAAAAGTGATGATAAAGCATCGATGATCGGTTTTTCTTAAAAGAGTGATACTAATGATTAAGCATCGATGTCGGTTTTCTTAAAAGAGTGATACTAATGATAAAACATCGATATCGGTTTTATTAAGAAAGTGATACTAATGACTAACATCGGGGTTCTATTAGAAAAGTGATGATAAAGCATCGATGTCGGTTTTCTCAAAAGAGTGATACTAATGATTAAGCATCGATGATCGGTTTTCTTAAAAGAGTGATACTAATGATAAAACATCGATGACGGTTTTATTAAAAAGTGATACTAATGACTAACATCGGGGTTCTATTAGAAAAGTGATGATAAAGCATCGATGTCGGTTTTACGAAAAGAGTGATACTAATGATTAAGCATCGAGATCGGTTTTCTTAAAAGAGTGATACTAATGATAAAACATCGATATCGGTTTTATTAAAAAGTGATACTAATGACTAACATCGTGGTTCTATTAGAAAAGTGATGATAAAGCATCAAGATCGGTTTTCAAAAGAGTGATACTAATGATTAAGCATCGATGTCGGTTTTCTTAAAAGAGTGATACTAATGATAAAACATCGATGTCGATTTTATTAAAAAAGTGATACTAATGACTAACATCAGGGTTCTATTAGAAAAGTGATGATAAAGCATCAGTATCGGTTTTCTCAAAAGAGTGATACTAATGATTAAGCATCAGTATCGGTTTTCTTAAAAGAGTGATACTAATGACTAACGCAATTCTTAAAACCCCAGCCCATAACCATTCATGCACAGCCCTTCTCCTGTGGCGCCCTAGCCGCCCGCCTTGGCCTTCTCGCCTCCCGCCTGTCCGACGTGCTTAACCCTAGTACCGCCAGTGCCGCCGCCGCCCTACGCTTCACGCCTCCCATCCCGACGCCGAGGACGCTCGCTCGCCCGTCGCTGCCGCCGAGGACGCGCCACGCCACCCCCACATCGCCCGACGCCGACGCCGCCCCTACTCCCGGTGCTTCGACGCGACGCCGCCGCCCACGCGACCCCACACCGCCCGGTGCCCTTCGACGCCGACGCCAAGACCCACTCCCGGTGGCCTTCGACGCCGACGCCGCTTCCACGCCGCCTCCACACCGCATGACCCTCTGGAATTCTGTAATGCAAAATCTCGCCTTGATATTGGCATGTTCACAAAGGTGAAAAATCTCGCCTTGATATTGGCATGTTCACATGTTCACAAAGTGAAAATCTTTTATGCCTTGGGGTTCAGATTACTCTCTTCTTGTTCTCACGCTTTGCTGTGGGGTTGAGATTGGTATTGCCTCTGTGATGATTATAGGGTAGAATTGATATTGGCAATTTATTTTGAGAATAAGGCCTTGAACCGTAGACTTAGATGCATTAGAAGTTTTTATTATTTCACTGCTTGATAGTCGATTGTTAATCTAGTTCAATTTTGGCTTATATGTGACTATTGCTTATGATTCATCAATTCGGTTAGCGACTTGTTGATCGATTCTCAGATATGCTCCAAAGAGCTTTTCTTGTTCAATTAGCCTACTGATCTGGATCTTGTTGATAAAAGTAATAAACTGCAGATACTACATTCTGTCTATTGGGTTAGTTACTTCTTATGTTGGCAGGTTACAATAAGCTATATTGACATGATTAGTATATCTCACTTATATATTAATTTGGATACATACTGCTCTGAATTTAATTGAGGACTTTACATAACAGTGAATCTTGATATCAATTCCATTTGTGCATGTTAAGGTGGTAAGGGTTTGAGGCCTTATTCGCTCAATTTATTGTCTTGCCCATTCATGAGTAAGGTTGAAGATTTATAATCTTCAAACCAAACCCTAAAATCTGAGAGCAATCACATATTATTTCCTCCATACTACCATAGTAGACATGATTCTTTTCATGAATGCCATAGTCTACATAATTTATTTCATCTTCTCAAATATGTTAGTATGGTCATTCTTGAATCATGTATATGTTCTCATATTGTTGTATGGAATAATATATAAAAACTTGCTCTTATGTCACTTCTGTACAAACATGGAAATTGGTCAGGAGTCCATCTCGATTAGTAAATAACAACATATTAAGTAATCGGTGGATGCAATAGTTAAATTCTAGCTTCAGATACATTTGAAACACAAACCAAATAATGAGATAGTACTATGGGGTTATTTGCAAAGTTCAGATTTACATAAGTTCAATTTTGAAAACTACTTGAGCGCCACTTTGCCAGTATAGTGCTTTTTTACTGTACTTGTATTTTTTACCTGTATGTTATTATTGTTACTGTAATATGATCTACGTTAGAGTTCAAAATGCGTAACATACGTCTCCCGTTCGAGAGTACTTGATTATGAATATGCCATTTCAGCATATTCATAAGCAAGCAGTCTCGAATTGTCCACGTTTTTTGGACAGTTCGAGGATATGTGGTTCGAGCAAGTTCCTGAGCTATGTTGTACAACTTCAGAGTTGATTTCGGTAGCGTTTCCCTGGTGTTCTCCGGATACACACCCCTCTTGACCTGTTGTCGAGACGTGTATCTGGAGAACAATGAGATGTCAGCCAAATTTTCTCCGGTTGTACAACGGCTTAGGAACTTGCTCGAACCACATATCCTCGAATGGGATTAGGACCAAACCTATTTAGAGATTAGGGGTTATCGTTGGTACGTATTTAGTTGGTCAACAGATATTGCATGTTATGTCGCTTACTAACTTGACCTTCTTGTGTTGCTATTCTTGCATTAGTACTTTAATGCTCATATTCTCTGTTGATGTTGTGAAATCAAACTTGTTGGTGTAAGTAAACATCTGCTAGTGCTAAATTCACTTGTCATATGGAATGGGCTTTTGTTTTTTATCCGAGTTGGTCAATAGATAGACTTTTGTTCTAACAATTGCATACTATGAATTATCTGTTGATCCTTTATAAGATTTATTGTCAAGTGCATATAGTAGCTTCAAATTGCTTTCTCTCATGTCACACATATGACCTTATCGATAAGAAAACTCAAAATGTCGCAACTAGAGAGCATCGGCTCGTCGCTGACAGAGTAGAAGGTCTTCTTGGGGCCGAGCATGGTTCCAACTACTCAAGGGCCGAGTAAGGTGAGGAAGAGCCGAGGACCAAACAAAGGGGCTACAGGAGAACGCCGCAGTTCTCCGCTTCAATGCCGGGGGTCTGCACGGCCCTCCTAAGTACATGGGGCGATCTGGGTCATTTGTTGGCCAATTGGTGAGGAGAGTGCCCATAACAACTAAGGATTGGAGAAAGGATGTCGTGGCGAGCGTAAGAATCGGTTGTGGGGCGAGGTTAAGAGTAAATGGATTATAGAGGAGGACGATGAACCCACAGCGAGACAGACGCTTTGAATAGGATGGGTGTGGCCTTGAGGCACTTCAAGACCCTTATGCCTGACAGTACGTCTTTGAAAGGCCGTACACCATTCGAGAAGTATCCATTTGTGACCCTGATGTTTGGGCGGAGTTCACGAGGATGAAGGGTACGCCGAGGCAAAGCTTGTGAGAGAGAGGAACACCGCCGTCCGAGGCTTAACACGCACCGCACCACCTCGGTACATGCGGCTATGAGGGAAGAAGGCGAGTGGGCGCGACAAGCCGAGGAGTGCGCTCACTCCGGACGGTGATGCCTTACTCCCACATATCTCGAGGAGCGGCACGAATCGGGTATTAGCGAGGACAAAGAAAACCTGACGGGCAGCTTGTAGTTGCAAACCACGCTACCGCTCAAGTCGTCTCTACCATCGTAAGACATCTAACTTAGTACAATACAATTGACCCAACTTGTTGTATTTCAAATCTAATTCAGACTAAGCTTATTACAGAAGAGGTAAGCCAATAAAAGAACAGGGACCTTCTGAGCCAAGGGGCGCAGGACATCCTGTCGTCTGCGATCGGAAGTCCGACCATAAGGGGCGGTGCTTGCCGAGAGGGCGGACACACGAAGAAGTCCTACTTTCAAGATGACTCTGCGAGTGCCAACTCAAGGTCATGGCAGTATCATCGTGAGGAGCCCTCAACGCACTAAGGGAGCAAATGAGGGAGGAGATTAAGGAGGAGATGAGGGGAGATGGCGGCGCGTGAGGATCGCTGAGGGCCGAGATGATGGCGATGATTTCCCGTGAGTCGAGCGATGCCCTCGACTCTCGTAGAAGTCGTGCCCGACCTATCACCGCGGTTCCAAAATGATACTGACCGGTCCCCAACCAAGGTAATAATTAATTTTCCCGAGTTCAAGCTACGAGTGTAACTCCGCAATGTTTTTCCTCAAGTTGTACACTTCTTGCGGTGCTGCGAAGTGCCACCACCATCTTGACGGAGGATGGATTTCCGTCGAGGTCTGCACACGGGTTGCATTTCCATGCAACGAGACCGACATTGTGCATGGTCACCTGTGGGAAGGGCTACATGAGGTGCGGTGGACTACGCCCACGAAGACTTCTTATCACATGTGCTCGATTTCCCCCCACGAAGATATCACCACTCTCGGGCAAGCACGCATGTCGCTCATCAAGTGGCCCACGACGGTGTCGATCTTGGTCAAGGTAAAAAGTCCCTCCACGTCTTCTCTACCATTCCAAGACTACTGCAGAAGTTAAATATATGCGTGCCGTAGGTTCCTCCTGCTTCCTCTCCTCCTCCTCCTCAGGCTCGATCTGCCCCCTGCTCCTCCGCTCGATCCTGCTCTCCCTACACCGCCTCCCGCTTCGCTCTCCCTCGCTCCTGCTCTGCGCTTGCGCCTCCTCCTGCCTCGCTTGCGCCTCCTCCTCCTCTGCCTCGCCTAGAACCACAGAGGCCTCCGAGACTCCGTACAACCACAAGAGGCCTCCGAGACTCCTTCCGCCAAGAGGGCAAAGGCAGACAGAGGCCACAGGCGCCTCTTAAGGTACCCGAGAAGCCCATCGCCCGACCTCGAGACTCCTTCGCCCGAAAGAAGAGTCAAGACAGCCACAGCACCTATATGATTATAAGGCCTACGAGCATGGAAAGCCCCGATTGCATCGCATGAACCGAATGAGCTAGGCAAGTGGACTCGCCTCCTCCATGGATGGTACCTTGATAAGGTGAAGGGGAAGAGCGTCGAGTCGACTTCAACGTGAAGTATAAAATGGTACATTTTCACATGACGAGAATGGAACATTCCCGTCGCTTTGAGGATCTATTCCGTGTGTACCAAATGAAAGCCGCCGATATTTCTACTTTACGATCATGGACGCCGTGAGTATCACACCATATAGCTTGCGCCATGACTTTTATAGGATTTTGCATTATGTTTTCTCACATTCAACACGAGTTGCGGGATAATGAGACAACGAGCCGTGATTAATCTACACGAAGTTGGGTTTGTCGACCCCGAGCTTGGTTCTGCGATCATGGCTAGGCTTCAACCGGGTTCGTTGCTAGCTACATCAAGGGGTATTGCAAGTGAGTCGAAGAAGGACTTCATTGTATTGCCGCACCACGAGGAGTAAGTAGTACTTTTCGATTCAATTACTTGTACGCACTTAAAACCGCTCGTGAACTTATTTCCTTGCACTACATTTTATTTAATAAGCAACCATTGGGTTCTACTCGTCCTCGTCCGAGTGAAAACACGATCTACACATTTAACTCGACGAGAAGAGACCGATGGCATACGCGATCAAGCCTCCTTTGCGTATAAGCGCATTATTGAAACCTAACACATCGAGGAATTTAACTACGTTTATTTTTTGACTCAATGGTGCTCTCCAATGTATGTAGGGTTTCTCGGACTATGTCGATGAAGGAGGGCATACACGACGACAAAAAGGGCAAGACAACGCAAAGATAAGCGATTTAAGGTACAAGTGCCTAGCATATATATGATTAATTTTTTGACATCTAATCTTCGTGGGCTGAATTTCTTTTCTTTCTTCGCATTGCCATCAACAGGCAGCGGTGACCATTCTGGCTTCTATGTCATGCAAGACATGCTCATCGTGGTCGACAACTCACATCATTTCCCTAAGGTATAATTTTCTATCTGAACGAAGTATTAGATTTATGAAGTAATACAAAATAATTATATTGGAACACCCGCCATTATCTAAAAGCACTAGTATTAGTTAGCTCTACATGAAACACTAGTGTGGTCCAATCCAAAACGTGAAGCTTCTAAAAGACGGTGCTACATGACGAAT
The DNA here is from genome assembly GCA_036346375.1 of Guadua angustifolia. Classification (NCBI taxonomy): domain Eukaryota; kingdom Viridiplantae; phylum Streptophyta; class Magnoliopsida; order Poales; family Poaceae; genus Guadua; species Guadua angustifolia. The sequence continues at coordinate 50,607,998 of CM070514.1, read as the reverse complement.
ATTGTTCCATTTGAATTTTAGTAGAAAATTACATCACTATATTTTTGCTTGGCCTTAGGAGTATCTGTTTTAAAATATTTGTTATTTCGTAATCAAAAGATAGAATCAATAAAAAGGGAGAGAGAATTTCACCTCTTACATTATGTGTCTATTGTTCTTGATCCCGCGATTGCGCTCTATAATTTGTGATTGATCGTATGCGTTAACAACGTTTTACAACGCTATAGACAAATATAATGGCATGAAGGAGTAGCTTTTACATTTGTCCTTTCAAATAAGCATTGAGGCATTACTCAATGTCTTTACTAGAATATTAGCTTCTCACATTTGGAATTTTTTCTGCTTTTGAATTAATCTTTTATAATCCAAATATTTTCTAAACACCTTTCGTAGTTCTGTCTATTTTGTGATTGCCCCTAATACTTATCTATGTTTCCCTAATTTTATGTAATGCGTGCATAATAATATACTTAGCCTTTTACATAGAAATTTTGAAACTGAAATTAATACACTCATTTCGCTTTTGCGTAAGATCAATATCCCCGTAAGAGTTTAGACAACAAAGCACTCAACAATTTACGAGACCACTTATGCCATGGTAATTGGTTAGAAGTTATATCGAGGATGGCGAGTTTAGAGATCCCGACGATCGTACTAGTCCATATGTAAACAATATAATATATGTCAATGTGATATGTATCGGAGGAAGTCCATGTCTTGATTGTCATGTTTGTGTTGTCTATTGTGAACGACTATGATATATATGTGTTGTAATTAAAGCGTTTACTTACGTGAATGTGATATATGCATCCTGTCTTCGTGTTGTGAATGTGATGATATATATATTGTGCATATTGTTTTAATCAGGCTTTTTTGGAGAAATTGCAAAATGGCACACCCCAATGGGTCATCGAGAATCGGTTCTTTAAGGAAGTGATTGTGATGATACCATCATCGAATCGGTTCTTTAAGGAAGTGATTACGATGACCACCTCATCGAGAATCGGTTCTTTAAGAAAAGTGATTACGATGACACACTCATCGAATCGGTTCTTTAAGGAAGTGATTACGATGACTATCATCGAATCGGTTCTTTAAGAAAAGTGATTACGATGACACACTCATCGTAATCGGTTCTTTTGTGAAACCGATTCGATGAGTATGTCATCGTAATCACTTTCTTAAAAGAACCGATTCGATGATGGGGTCATCGTAATCACTTCCTTAAAGAACCGATTCGATGATGGTATCATCACAATCACTTCCTTAAAGAACCGATTCGATGACGTTTTATCACGATCGGTCAAAACCGATTCGATAGCTCCACCTCATCACTATCTAAGGACATCGTATCGCGACTAGAACCGATTCTAATGATAAAAAAGAACCGATTCTGATGTGCCGTTCTGCAGTAGTGAATTATCCCAATGCATAGTATTATGGATTGTTTCTTAGTCCCCACAAGATAATTAAATGTTAGATGTGTATAAGAGCATGAATTGTGGACCACTTAGATGATTCAAGTTTCAATGTCTATGATTTCGTGTCTAAGTGGTATCTTTCTCAAGATACAACTTTCTTCTCTCCCCTCTTAATTCTCTTACCACATCATCAAAAATATTTAGGGTATGTACAATGGTATAGATAGCTGCTGTCTATAACAGGCTGACATGTCATTTATAGACAGCGTTAGAGACAACTCATGCAATGGTATAGACAACACATTTATAAGTAGATAGCTTCTTTCCACACACATGTCTTGGTTCTCGTGTTAGGGCATGTACAATGGTGTACAGTCAGCTGTCTATAACAAATGCCACATAAGAATTTTGCTGACTTGGATGAGAGAGAAGGAAGAGAGAGAAGCAAGTCGTCTGTAAAAAAAGCGACGGCCGATTCGCCCACAAATCGACTACCCTCGCAGCGTTGTACGCTCCTCGTCGATTCCATCGCTCGCAGCTGGATCCGGTGCACCGCTCCTCGAGTCCGTGCTGCCGAACTCGCGATGTCTCCTCTCCTACCCCGTTGCGCGCGAAAATTTCTTCCTTTCGCGCGTGATTTCTGGCCTTCCCACCCCAACGGGCGCACAATCTTCTCCCCAAGTCACGCAATTTCTCCTCCACGATCCTCCCTTGCGACCAGTTTCTTCTCCAGGCGCTTATTGTGGTGATTCCCCTCGAAGCATGGTCGCCTCTCCATGAGCACGAAGCGCCTCTCCTCCAATCCCGGGCCTCCCCAACGTGCTCCGCAGGCCAGGAAGATGCCTTGCCGAGGGTCACGGGTGGATCCCTCACTGCCGCCGCCATGGGGATCTCATCCGGCCTCCTCCGTGGAGCACGTGGATGCTGCCGCCCGCTCCAGCAATGCGACTTGGTGGGGAATGGCATCCTCTGGTACCCAATCCATCTCCTCAGCTCAAGCAGTCCAAACGGACAAGCACATAGCTGCAGCGGCTGAACCCGATTTGGCACGCCAACCTTCAGATCCAGAACACTGGTATGAGTTATCTCAACCTAACTTCCTGCCTTGTACATTAGCAAGGGATCTGTTGGTCTGAAATTTACTTCTTTGAGTTATGATTGTAGTAGCTGCGCCAATTTGATTGGATTTAGGGTGGCTTTGATTAGTTCTGCATATGCTAGCAAAATATGATGGTTCTGGTGGCTATCTAATCTGTGCAATTCTTTCTGTTGAACATAATTTATTAGATCATTGCTGGTAGGCGGTAGCTCCTTGAGATCCATGTCTGAAATCTCCATGACATCTTGGGGATCTTGTAGCAGTATAATAAAGTGAAATGAGCAAACCATACATGGAAACACTGAGTTAGCACTAGCTGCGGTGCATGAACAATCAATTAATGTATTTTGATCACTGATGAGTGGCCATGTTGACTTGCTTGACGTCCATGACCAAATCAGCATCTTGATTGATTAAATTTACTATTAACACATCCTTCGAATCAGCGATGCAAATTCCCTACAGAAGTAGAACGTCTAGTATGGGATTTAGAAATTTCATAGAAGACAATTCAACACCCACAGGAATCACAAGAACCTACGAAAACTATCGTGTCCCAAATAGGCCAAAATAATGCAGAACTAAAGTACAAAACACCTTGATTTTTGTAATGTACACAACATTGCCAAGATACATCCCACAATCTGAAAATGTACATATCAATGCTAAGATGCAAGAGACCAGATACATCCCACAGTCTGAAAAGAAGCTTTCACCTAAGTGAAAAGAAATAAAATGAAGTAGAAGATAAAAAGATACATCCCACAGTCTGTAAAGAACCTTTCATTTTATCATGTATTGTGTTGTTTATCTCTGTAAGTATTCAGTTCAATTCTCTCAAAAAAAATATTCTCTCAAAAAAGTATTCAGTTCAATCAACGTAGTAAGAGACTTGTCATATGCAATACCATGTTTGCATGGATTTCCTTTTTTCCAGGGGGAAGGATCCTCGTCCACCTGGTGGCTTCCTAAGCTATTTTCACAATCCATCTACTTTCTCCTATCCTGGACAACATCCTCATCAATCACAACATTTCCATTTTGTTGGCGATTCTACACAATATTCTCAAACCCCGCCACCAAGGTCATCGGCCCCCGTAGGGATTCCATCGCCAGAATGTTCCAATTCGAGCACTCCACTTACACCATCTGGCTTGCAATCGCAGCCACACATCAATGTTGACGGTGGCGACGAGGATGGAGAAAGTAGGACCCAGAAGCGACTTGCATGGACAAAAGAGGAGGATCTAAGATTGGTAAGTTTCTAATGAAATCATACTTGGTAATTGAGTGAATGTTGGTTAAGAATGTCAACAACCACTAATCTTTCTTCTTCACAATGTAGATGAGCTCTTGGTTGAATAACTCTAATGACCCAATTAATGGAAATAACAAGAAAAATGATCGATATTGGGGAGATGTTACTAGTGCCTTCAATAGCACCACTCCCAAAACTCGGAGAAGAGTTACGAAGCAAGTCAAGGACTGTTGGCACAGTGTTAACAAGCTAGTGTATCAATTTCAGTGCTCTTGGAACAAGGCCTTCAACATTTATAGTAGTGGGCAGTCTGATGACCAACTGATGGACAAGGCCCATGCATTCTCTGAGAGGCGTACAAAATGGGGCAGTTTCATCACATTAATTGTTGGAAGGCAGTTCGAGAGCAGCCCAAGTGGCAGACATACAATGAGTGGCTCGAGAAAATGAAAAAGAGAAAGGCATCGGAGGCATGGGAGACAGGTCAGGATACGTCATCCCCTATAGATATCGATGATATTCCGCGCCTAATAGGAACAAAAGCAGCAAAGGCTGAACGCAATTGCAAAGGAAAGGCGAAGACCGCTACAATGGATATGGAAGTGCTTGACAAGTTCATAGCTGCTCAGACTGAAGCTAAAAACAATCATACTAGGATGTTAGAATTGCAGCAACGTCTCTCTGCCGAGAAGCTTGAATCAGCAAAGATATCTGCCCTCGCAGCAAAGGACAAGAAAGAGGCCAAAAAACTTCATAAGGAGTCTGAAATGATGAAAACGTACAGAGCATTGATTATGCAAGATACATTAGGGATGACGGTTGAAATGAAGAATGAGCATGTGAAGGCACTTAAGACTATGAGAGAGAGATTATTCGGCAACACTCAGTAAGATTGTTTCCCTCTACTCCTAGTACACGATGTTTGCCCGCACTAAATATATACGAATATCTAGTTTTGCCAATGATGATCTAATTATTGCATTGTTTATTGCACAGGGAATAGATGAATTTGACGACAAAATTGAACCGCTCAGAGAAGTCACGGTGTGATGCTTATCCGGAGTCCGTAGTGTGCTTACTGCACTATCCACATGCTTGTTTAATTTGTCATTTGATTTATTTGGATGCACTACAAATCTAATTAGGTTACACTTCAATGTTTAGTGTTGATTGCATTTCAGATGCTTTTGTATTTCAAAACCGAACATTTGAGACTACAAAATACGGCAGTCTGATTTCGTATGGAGTTCACATGTGCGTGCATTCTTTTTTTGGTACAAAGTGCTGGCTATTCATTCTTTTGTTCAGAGTTGAACTGCAAGTGATCCTTCAGATGATGCTAATAAAGTAGGAAGAAGCATTCTCCTACTGTAAAGAGGCATGTCAACTGAGTCTAGGACATGGGACATGGCTATCTGTTGTGGGTCCTTTGTATATTTCCTTCTTTTTCAGGAAAGCATTAGTTGTAGACATAGGCATAACTCTGCTTTGGTTTACTCTCTGATCACTCATGTTCTCTGTTCTTGTAAGAGATTATAATTCTCATGCTGCAGCAAGCTGTATGAATCGTTTGGCAAAATTTAGGGTGGTTGGAGTTGTAAGAGAAATCACTAAAAACAGATTGTACCTATTATAATGTTCAACCAGGAGAACATCTAAGTCAGCAAAAGAAAAAGAAAATAGATGAAGGGTACAAAGAATGCCATGATCTTATTGCTTCCTATTCGAAAGGTGTGCTCACTTTGCAACCTGGTTGGAACGCAGCTCAAACATTGGAGCTTAAGATAACTGGTGTATTAAATCAAATCAGAGCAACAGCTGGAAATGTAAGTTCGAACCACTTTTCTTGTCTTTGTGCATTTCCTTAGTCAATTAGCATGTATTTTTTTCCCAAACTAATTCTTTTTGCGTTATTGTATATTGTTTGCAAAGTGGAAAGTAACATCGTAGTGTGAAGTGGAAAGTAACATCTGTAAAATGGCTAGTGAGTAGTGTGAAGGCTGGGTTCTACGATGCCAGGGCAATGGTGAGCCCAGTACTAAAAATTAGAGGTGCTTCATATTTTTTCTTCTACCTTTAATCCTTATAGTTTAAATTTATAACACTTTATGTAGAGCTTAAGGGGCCACTGTCAGCCACTGTTAGTCCGAAATAATTATGCATATGTAAATTTTTGAAACTTTACTTTATCATGTTGTTATGTTGAATTAATAATGTTCTCAATCAGAAAAGTTTGCTAACACAACAAATATTTCAACGATCATGTAGAACCTCATCGACACAACATGTCATACAAATCAAGCTCATCTTCTTGCTCTGATGATGTCGATGACACCGACAGTTTTGACCAAACCGAATTTGGCATGTTGGAAGACTTCATTGCTGAGCAGGAAATCTTGAACCAAATCGGCATGCAGATTGGTGCCAAGTTGGAGGCCAAACTAGAGTCACAAAGTGTTCAATCATCTCGACGCCGAAGTGGTACTAGGAGGTACATATCGAGGGACCATGAAGCAGCCCATAAGAAGCTCGTGGCAAATTACTTCTCTGAAAATCCTCTGTACACCGATGAGTTGTTCCGTAGAAGGTTTCGAATGAGAAGACCCTTATTCCAACGAATCGTGAGTGCCCTTGAAGAGTGGGATCCTTATTTTACTTATAGGGTAGATGCCACTAATAGATTGGGGCTCTCACCCTTGCAGAAGTGTACGGCTGCAATTCGTATGTTAGCGTATGGCACCCCTGCCGACCAACTTGATGAGGTACTAATGATCGGTCCAAGCACTGCAATGGAGTGTTTGGGCAAGTTCGCGCAAGGGGTGATTGAGAAGTTCGGGGGAGAGTATTTGCGACACCCCACATGTGACGAAGTGGAGCGTTTGCTTCAGATCGGCGAGTCTCGTGGCTTCCCTGGCATGCTAGGGAGCATTGATTGCATGCATTGGCAGTGGGAGAAATGTCATGTTGCATGGAGAGGCCAATTCACCCGTAGTGATCATGGTGTCCCTACTATGATCCTCGAAGCGGTTGCTTCTCATGACCTTCGGATATGGCATGCTTATTTCGGTGTTGCCGGGTCAAACAATGATATCAACGTGCTTAATCAATCACCGTTGTTCATTACAGAGTTGAAAGGGGAAGCTCCACGGGTGCAGTTCACTGTCAATGGGAGGCAATATGACCAGGGTTACTACCTTGCTGACGGAATTTACCCAGAATGGGCCGTCTTTGTCAAGACTATACCCCTCCCTCAGACGGAGAAGGATAAATTATTTGCACGACATCAAGAAGGAGCAAGGAAAGATGTTGAGAGGGCATTTGGGGTATTGCAATCTCGTTTTAACATCGTCAGGCGTCCAGCACGGTTGTGGAAACACGTCGCTGTCGGGAAAATCATGGAAGCTTGCATTATTCTTCATAATATGATTGTTGAAGATGAACAAGAAATGGTAAGCGTTCCTTTAGACTTGAATGAGACTCCAGGGACATCATGTGTTTTACCGCCGGAAATCAACAATGGCCCTAATATTTGCTTCGCCAGCGTACTACGAAGGAATTCCTCCATTCGTGCTCGGCCGTCACATACACAACTCAAGAGGGATTTAGTCGAGCATATATGGGAAAACTTCGGCACTAGGAGAAATAATTCTGCAACATTTGAGTAGCTTTGGAATGCAATATTTTTATTCTGTTGGTAGACAATTTCAAGAATAAGTGAAATAATTGTGCAATTTTCGAGTAGCCTTATTATGTAATATATCTCTTCTTTTGGTACACAATTTTCATATGTACTCATCGTTTGCAAATTCCATTCTTTGCAAATTCAATTCTTCCACTAATGCTGTAATTGCTTGAATATTTCACTCGGACTCAAAATTTCTAAAAATTTCATATGGACAAGCCTCCTGATGCATATGGAAATTAATCGCGAAACTAAGCAGCCCATACATACAGTTGCGTTCAGGAAGGATTATTACTACTATTTGCATAATGTAAACGCCAGTGCTAGTATATTGCTACGTGGAGTACGAGAAGGGCAGGTCAACAGGGTGCACAGTGCACTCTTTGGCAGGAATGGTTGGCACGTCGACTTCGTCACCTAGGAAATTTTCATTGCTTGTTGCTGACAGAATGGACGCTCCTCTGGTTGTGCATTTCATTCTCATATGACCGAGTATGTGACATTGATGCCTGCCTGACTCTAATGGACGCTCCTCTGTTAGTGCAACTCAACAGACTACAAAGTTAGCATTCTCTATTGATCACCATGTTTGCTAGTGACATGCAAATATAGGGAATTTTATAGATAGCCTATAGACAACTCATTGTAAGAGATGTCTTTAGTATTGTCTATAGATGACTTAGCATGCTATTATAGACAGTAGTTGTCTAAACCATTGTACATGCCCTTAGAGTCGACTCTAGATTAAGAGACGGCTCAACTCTCTATACACATCCTCTCTCATTCACATCATTTTTTATTTTACGTGGCAAAATTTAGATACTACTAACATGTACCATTGTATATTTTTTTATATAACCTGTATTAAATGGATATGTTATCCTGCGAATAGCTTAAGACCCACCGAGGCCTGTCTCATCGTCGAGTCGTCGCGCTCGCGCTGGTCCTCATTTTCAAATTTCCGAGCCAAATTTTCTACGTCCTACTTCCAATGAGTCACAGCGTTCAGACACGGCATTGATGGCACCGTACGGCCGTACTGTCCTTTTTATAATAACAATATTGGCGCTGGGCACTGGCCTAACTTCCCCGTAGTAGAACTGTGCAAGAATTAAAGCCCAAATTATTCTGTCAGCTTTGACTAGGAACTCCTACCGTTTCAAAAATCTACGGAAATCACTCGAAAATCTCGATTTTTGACCGCATCGAGCCGGTTCGATATTAGAAGCCGCTCGATAAATTGATCCAATTAAAAAATTTGGAAAAATTAAAAAATTATGCGACATAAATCGGTCCAAAATCGATATAAATCGCTCGATTTTCTTAAAAAAATCGATCGCTAAAAATGGATGGAAAAATCAAAGAATGCTCACCTTGCAAAAAAAATTAAAGATTAAGAGCGCGGGATTGATGTGTGGAGAAAAGCACTGAGTTGTGGAGGTAGAAGGGGTCCTCGGTGAGGGATTTATAGCCACGGGGAGCAAGCAAAGGATGGAAACTGACCAAATTTTTGCAATTTGATTAGAGAGCGAAATCCGGTATTTAAGAGCAGGATTTTTTTCTGACAAACTGGCCATTTATGGATATATTGGATCACAAAGAATCAACATATGATTTTTCTCAAATTTTTAGTGCTAACTTTGTGGAGATTTCGAATCTTCAAAAAGGGCTCTCATGGAGGAGAGAGGGGAAGCTCTCCTCTGGACGCATTCGGCTGGAGGAAGATGACAGGCCTGACAGTAGGGTCTAATCCCACTGTTAGGTTTCATCAACTTTTTTAGAAATATTTAATACTGAGAAAGAAATAGATTCGGATAAAATAGTAAAATGAGTTCAAAATTCTAGACAAATTCTCAAAAATACGTTGGAATATTTAGAACCCAATAAAATTATTTTCAAAATTTTTCAAGGCAAATTTTTTTTGCAGAAAATCTTTTTAGTAAAACTAAAAATGTGAAAAGGCCTTTACAAAATCCATAAAAATCAGCAAAATTACAAGAAAATTCTAAATAATAACTAAACTAAAAATATACAATTTTCTAGGATGTAACAAGAACCAACAAAAACCGCTCAAAATCACAAAAATCGACCGTATTGAGTTGGTTTGGTAGTTAAAATCAGTCGGTAAACCAATTAATTTCAAAAAAAATATCTGACATAAACAGTTCGATAATCGATAAAAATTAAGGAAAATTGCTCAAAAAAATCGATTCTAAGAAACATTCAATTGGCTGAAAATTGACCAGTTTTCGGTCAAAATCAACTGGTTTTTGGTAAAACCGATCAATTTTTATTTATTTTTTGATTTCTTAACTTTTTATTTTCTGTCAATTTTTGACTAATTTTTACCGATAATAAAATTTTAAAATAATTCGAAAATCACGATCTCAATATATTGTGTACCTGCCTCCAACTAGTAGACCCACCGAGGCCTGTCTAATCGTCGAGTCGTCGCGCTGGTCCTCATTTTCAAATTTCCGAGCCAAATTTTCTACGTCCTACTTCCAATGAGTCACACTATTCAGACACGGCATTGATGGCACCGCACGGCCGAGCTGTCCTTTTTAGAATAACAATATTGGCGATGGGCACTGGCCTAACTTCCCCATGACCCCATGGTAGAAGTCAGGTTCAAAATTTCGTTGAAAACGGGCGAAATTTTTTCCGATATTTTGGATTTTGGACTATCACGGAATCGAAAATACCGGTTGAATTAAAAAAATTAAAAAAATTGCTATAATAATTTTATTTTTTAGCGAAATTTTGCTTAAATCGGCCGAAATTTTAGAATTTGAAACCGGATTTTTATGTTTTAGGGCCGTATGTGACCGGATTTCGTCTAATAACCTTTAAGAAAGTCATCTTCCATAAAAATTTGCTGAAAAACTGAATTTTTGATATATTATAAAATTTGGGCAAAAACACTGTCAGATTTTTATAAAATTGTACAAACTTGATAATGATCTAAAAAATTTATGATACTATCTTTAGTAGCGTAAAATCGTACATAAAATTTTCAAAATAATTAAACTTCATTTGTTACCGTTTAAAAAATAAAAAACAAAATGAACATAATTGGGACATAACCTTTTTAGATTTTTATAAATTTTCTCGAGTATGATCACGATCTAAAATTTTTATGAGAGATTAAGAATTGCCTCAGTACCATTCTATAAATTTTAAAAAAAATCAATTTTTTTGTATGCAAGCACTGAACTTTATTTGTTATTATATTTCAAATATCAAAAAGAGAAAGAACATAAATGCTACTATTCCTTGTAAGAATTTTATAAATTTATTGGAATGTGATCATGATTCAAAATTTTTATGAGATCTTTAGAATTTTCTTATCACCCTTCTGTAAAATGTTCAAAAATTTTAAACCTATTTTATCAATAAAGCAAATTTATATATTGATCATCAGGCTTTTATCATGATGTAGCACTGTAATATAGAGTATATGTACAAAATTTCTCTAGTCGCTTGTGAAAGAGTCGCAATTAGGTAGAACCCATGTACACGTGTACTCCGCAAGTCACCACTCTGCTCCTATCCAATGCCGTCCAGATCAGGCTAAGGCTCCACTGAAACTAAAGCGGTCCTTATTCTTCGATGACTCCACCACCACCCTTCCATCTTGGCAAGTCGGCGCCGACTGTTGTCTCTTGGAGGTTGTCGGCTGCAGCAACTCCTCGGGCTATGTCACCGTTCTTGGTCTCGGTGTGCGTAGAAATTTTCTTTAAATTTTACAACAACATTATTAATATAGTTCTCTATAATATGACCGATTAATTCGTGGACTGTTAAATTCATAGCACACTGATATATTACACCAACATTCTTTGGGCTGTATGTCATCACCACTCACTCAAAGAAACCTAGAGCACCAGGGCACCTAAAAGCTGTCTTAAAAATGTTTGACTTGGAGGTCGACTTGCAAGTCATGGGTTATAATTATGTACAAAATTTCTGGAGTCGCTTGTGAAAGAGTCGCAATTAGGTAGAACCCATGATACAAGCGTACGCCACAAGTCTTGCATGGGGAGAGCTTTCCTTTCTCGGCGGACCAACTCATTCAAAGACACTTTTACTTGCAGCTACCAGAAGGTACTGCAACACTGACCAGTGATTTGATTCCTACGCCTTCCCGTTGATAGTTGTCCGATGGCAAGTATGATCTCTCTGGCTAAAGGTTGGAATCAGTCACGATTACGTGAAACCTATCTCACACTCACTAAGAGGAAGTTTTGCGTTATTTGGATCAGTCCTTTTCCTGACCCATCACTCCTATATCTATCGTACCCCTACTGAAAGAACGTGTATGCATGTGCCACGACTTTGAATTTTCAGGCTAGCACCATCAACGTACTCCATAAGCTCTTATTTGTCGAGGACTTCCTGGAAGACTTGCTTAAAAGTGTAATTAAATATCTGTCTTACAAATCCGTCACTACGTATACTACCGTACCCGTCTGATATATATGCATGTGCCTCTTTGGAAGTATGAGCACATCTCGTGTCCTGTTTAGAGTTCACGCTTGTGTTAGACTAGCTCATGGCTTCTGCTGGTTGGGCGCTGCTACTCTTTCTTGCGCAACTCCTCACACTAGACACCAATGGCCTCCATGCTAATGGTAACATCACTCACCACTCCGCTCCTATCCAATGCCGTCCAGATCAGGTGAAGGCTCTGCTCAAACTAAAGCAGTCCTTACTCTTTGATGTCTCCACAACCACCCTTCCATCTTGGCAAGTTGGTACCGACTGTTGTCTCTGGGAGGGCGTCAGCTGCAGCAACTCCTCGGGATATGTCACCATTCTTGATCTCGGTGGGCGTCGATTCCATAGCAATGGCCTCGACCCTGTGGTCTTTAATCTTACCTCCCTCCAAGTGCTCGATCTTAGCTTGAATAACTTTTGGAGCTATAGTATGCCAGATGCTGGATTCGAGAAGCTTACCTTGCTCACCCACCTCAACCTCTCCAATTCGGGCTTCGAGGGAGAGATACCTGTTGGCCTCGGCCAACTTGTGAATCTTATCTCTTTGGATCTTTCTAATCGCTACAGCACCCGTAGTGATGAAGACGGCAACAGTTTTGATGATTACTACTATAACTTTCTCTCGGTATCTAGCTTTCAAATCATAGTGCGGAACCTCAGCAATTTGAGAGAGCTCTACCTTGACAACGTGGAAATAGAGAGTAGCGAAGAGTGGTGCAATGCTCTAGCTAAATCCGTTCCTCATCTTCAGGTTCTTAGCTTGGGGCAGTGTAATCTCTATGGTCCGATTCACGAGTCCCTTTCGAGCCTTAGCTCTCTTACTGTGATCAATGTCCAAGACAACGATGGTATCTCTCCTGGTCCGTTTCCAGAGTTCTTCATGGATTTTGTCAATTTAAGTGTCCTTCAGCTTGCTAATACTAATCTTGAGGGCTGTTCCTAATAGAATCTTCCAATCGAAAATATAAGGGTACTTGATTTGTCCGGGAATATGGATCTTTCAGGGAATCTGCCAAACTTTTCTAATGCAAGTTCTTTAGAGACTTTGAACCTAGATTCGACCAACTTTTCGTATGCTAACCCAAACTCTTCAAGCAGTTTCAGGTCATTGAAAGAGCTAACCCTTGGTGGAAATTTTATTTCCACAGAGTTTTTCTCTTCGTTTGGTGTTCTTCCATCTTTATGCCAATTGCGACTCTCTAGGTTGGGCTTACAAAGAGAGTTAAGATCAATTTTCTCATGGATCAGGGGCCTCAGGAACTTGACAGGCTTGGAACTCTATGAATGTGATTTATCTAGCACAATGCCTTCCTCCATTGCCAACCTCAAGAGATTGAGAAGCTTGAGTATCATCGACAGCAACCTCACTGTGCCAGTACTATCTGCAATTGGTGATCTCAAGGGCTTGCAAAACTTGTATATCTCTGGCTGCAAACTAAATGGTTTGATGCCATCTACAATCGGCAATCTGACGAATTTAAGGAGTTTGCATATATTTTATTGTGAGTTCGTGGGCCCAATGCCTGCCACAATTGGTTTTCTCAGAGACTTACATACCTTGGTGATCTCTGATTGCAAGTTTGCTGGGCCAATACCGTCTGCAATTGGTAACCTCAGTAACTTGAAAAGCATGGATGTCAACGGTTGGGAGTTTCCCGGGCCAATGCCATCTACAATCGGCAATTTGACGAATTTAAGGAGCTTGCGTCTGGGTTATTGTGGGTTTGTAGGGCCAATGCCGTCTGCAATTGGTAATCTTGTGAATTTAAGAAACTTGGAAATATATGGTTCTGATTTTTCCGGGAAAATGCCATCTACAATTGGTTTTCTTGGAAACTTAAAAACCTTGGTGATCTCTGATTGCAAGTTTGCTGGGCCAATACCGTCTGCAATTGGCAACCTCAGTAACTTGAAAAGCATGGAAATCGCCTATTGTGAGTTTCCCGGGCCAATACCATATGCAGTTGGACAACTCAACGAGTTGAGAACATTGCGGCTTCAAGGAAGCAGCTTTGCTGGGGGAATACCAAATTCAATTGGTAATTTGACTCGCCTGCTTGATTTGGATACCGCAAGGAATTATATCAGTGGTAAGACTATGGGCTAGTCTACGGTTGTTGTGTTGTGCTGCATTATCATAAATTCGTAATCTAGTTATGAAAATATTTACTAATTCCACTAAATTTTGTTGTTATAACTCCAAAAGCTATGCTTTGAACTAATTGTTACATCCAAAAGTATAAATAAATAGTTGCTTTTAATAAGTCACCGTAATGCCAAATGGAGCTGTTTTTGCCTTATAATGCTAAGAATTTGAAATTTCTCTTTCTGCTAGTTAATTCACTTAAAAAAAAGATTAGCATAAACGTACCAACGCATGCAAATGCAATGGCTGCTAATTAGTACTTCTAATTTCTTTATCTCAAAAGAAAAGTATACCAAATTTCGAAGGGAAGGACTTGATCGCACCGATGGGCTAAGTAGGAAGGTCTGGTGCAATAAAATAAGGGTGCAGCTAGGCAAAAGTAGGCCGTGGCACATCCTTCTAAGGGGGTGTTTGGGACAGCTCCAGCTCCACCAAAATCTGTGAAGTTGGTGGAGCAGAATATTTCTAGCTCCAAAATTTATGGAGTGGAGTCATGAAAGTACATTAACAATGTTTAGGTAGATCATTTTGTTTACATTTTAGACTAAAAATATAAACTTAATTTACTTTATTTTAGCCTATAAGTGTCAGATCTGAGCTGGAGCTGGGAGCTGGAGCTCTCCCAAACAGGGCCTAAGAATTGCTTAATTATACCACTTATTCTCTCAATTAATTTTTATAAGATGTGGTTTGATTTGGTGTGGTCTCCAAAGTCAAACTTTGACCAGAAATTTTTTTTATAATGCTTTGTTCAGAGCTATACAATTCTAATAATAAGAAAATGCTTTCAAATACATACAAATTCAATGGTATCACTTATTGTGACACATAATCTATATATTGTTGAACTAATTAAGGTCAAAGTTTACGAGTTTCGAAGCTCAAAATGCGTAAGCATCTCAACTCTCTCTAACTAGCTTATTTATGTATACCAACCACAGCTTGAGTGGGTTATTATTGTGGATTTTTCAGTCTGAATTTTTTCAAGGTTTTGAACCCGCGACCAGTGGGTTGTAAATCTAAGCTTACGGGTGACGTGGATCTTTGACCAGGTCAATATTTTTAGTCAAGATAGAATCACATTTAGGCTCATTCAGCCAAGGCCCACCTAATACCTTAATCAGGCAAATTAAACTTGGTTACGCTTTGAGGTAGAGAAAAATAACAAGTTGTCGAACAGTTACTTCCCATTGCCAACAAATTGGGTAATAAATGACTTGAAGTGTATAAACTGGTCAGAGCCTTGATAGTTTATCATGTGAAAGTTAACACATAAGAGCAGTTAACGGCTATTATCATGAGAGACGACGGTTGACAAAGGACATGACCGTTCAAGACACAAAGAAGACACATGAGTGAAGTCAGGGACGCCTGTTATATTATTAACTGCCACCCCGTAGATAAGTATAAATTAGGGGGGCCTGCTTGCCTACAAAAACAACATTATTTTCTGCACTTACCGTAACTCTATTATCTACGGCAATATAGTCTCTTAGTGTGTGATTGTCCCCTTTATTATTTTTGTAAGTTTGATACAAGACCCTGAGTCATATTCAACGACAATAGGTTGTAAACCTTAAGATAACTACACTAGTCAATTTTTCTCATCCTCTAAAAAAAGACCCTCTTTCTATTTTCCCAAGCTTCCCGAGTCCCGACTGCACTAAAATTCTAATGGAGACTAATTCCAATGTAGAGGGCTCTCCTCATTAATTTTGCAATTTCTAGAATACTATAAGTAATATTCGGCTAGAAATCCTTCTCGGCCACTAATTCGAGTTGTACTAGGAGAAGAAATTCGTTCTGATTTTTTTTCCCGTGTGTTTGCAGGGGAAATTCCAACCTCTCTTTTCACTCTTCCAGCGTTACAAGACTTGAATCTTAATGGGAACGGACTTTCTGGCCCTATACAAGAGTTCGATGCGCCATCGTCATACTTGATGTCTGTGGACCTAAGCATGAATGAATTGACAGGGCAAATTCCCAGGTCATTCTTTGAACTCACAAACTTGAGGTCTCTAGACATTAGCTCGAACAACTTGGTAGGTTCGGTGAATCTTACCTCATTTTGGAGGTTAACAAAGCTCAGTAATTTGGTCCTTTCAAACAATAAGCTCTCTGTCATGGATGGAGAAGACAATTACTCTTCCTCAACCTATCCCTCTGGACTAACCGAGCTAGGGCTTGCGTGTTGCAATATAACCAAATTTCCGAGTATTTTGTCACGTCTTAACGATGTGTCGGTTTTGGACCTCTCATGCAATAAACTCAGTGGGGATATACCAAATTGGATATGGGAGAGATGGAACACTACACATTTATATTTAAATCTTTCACACAACATGTTCACCGGTATGCAATTTAATCCATCAGTTCTCCCTTTCAAGGTTCCACTCTATTCGCTTGATCTTAGTTTCAATGGCCTCCAGGGCCATATTCCAATGCCACACTTGTCAGCACAAATCTTGGATTATTCAAATAATAATTTCTCTTCGGTTCTTCCAAATTTCACTTTATATCTTATGGGCACCACTTTTCTCAGGATGTCCAACAATAGTATAAATGGACATATACCGCATTCAGTTTGCAATTCCATGCTGATCATCCTTGACCTATCCTATAACAACTTTCGTGGGCCGATTCCAAGCTGTCTAATAGAAAATGTTGGACTGCGCGTATTAAATTTGAGGGAGAATCACTTTGAAGGCACATTGCCATCCAATATTACAAGCAACTGTGCTTTCCAGACAGTAGATTTACATGGCAATATGATTGACGGACAGCTTCCGAGGGCACTTTCCAACTGTAGTCAATTGGAGGTTCTTGACATTGGAAACAATCTAATAGTCGACATTTTCCCATCCTGGCTGAGGGGGCTTTCCAATCTTTATGTTCTTATATTAAGATCCAACCGATTCTATGGTACCATAGGTGATATTGTTGGGCATCAACAATCCAAGGAGTGTTTCTCTAGCTTGAAAATTATTGATCTTGCCTCAAACAACTTCGTCGGCAATGTGAGTTCAGAATTGTTTGCGTGCTTAAAATCAATGATGACCAAATTCAACAGTACAGGAGATATTGCTCTTGCTCGAAACTTATCTGCTGGTGGATTCTATCAAGATTATACTCAGATCTCGTACAAGGGGCGCTTTGTGACATTTGAAAGGATCTTGACTACCTTAACAGCAATTGACTTTTCAAATAATAGGTTGGAAGGTACCATTCCTGAATCCATTGGAAGACTTGTTTCTCTACTTGTCCTGAATATGTCGCACAATGCCTTCACAGGACAGATCCCAGACCAGCTTGGCGGCATGACCAATCTGGAGTCACTAGACCTGTCTTGCAACCGACTCTCAGGGGAGATTCCACAGGAGCTAACAAATCTCACGTTTCTTAGCACCCTGAACTTGTCCGACAATTATTTGGTGGGAAAGATACCACAATCACGTCAGTTATCTACATTTGATAATAGTTCATTCCAAGGGAATCCAGGACTGTGTGGACAACCACTTTCTACCCCTTGTGGCGTTTCACCTTATACTCCAAGTGAGGCACATATAGACAAGTCCTCCAAGCATGTCGATGTTATTTTGTTTCTCTTTGTCGGACTTGGCTTTGGCGTCGGATTTGCAGCTGCCATTCTGGTGAAATGGGGTCGGCTCGGCAAATGGTTCGTTAAATCTGCAAGAACTTAGCGGACTTGATCTGAAGGTGAGAGAGACTGTCTCCAAGTGGAAGCATGCTTTTCTTCAATATCTGAAGTATTCAAGTGTAATATGCCTTCTACATTTCTGCAGACATTACTTCCCAACTGCTGTACGTATGGGTTAATCATTAGTATAACATTTGTGCAGTGCTTTAATTCATGTGTCAAGCCTTACCACCTTATCTATACTATACTAGTATACAGTTGTTTGTGTTAGACAAAACAGAGGTTCCGTATTGTATCAGGTTTCCCACCGGCAGGCAATCTATTTTTGGTTAGCTTCTATAGATAGATATAGATAGAATCTGCTGTAATCTGTTGTAATCTTCTCTTGGCTTGCCGATGGGAACCAGACTCTGTAACATATATAAGCAACATGCAGGCATCACAGGCCAATGTGCGAGCTTCCAATCTTCTCTCTGATTTTCATATGGTATCAGAGCCTCTCCTCAATAGATTCAATCTTCTTCATCAGCATGGCCACCTCTTCCTCATCTGGATTCTTCATGAATCCTCTTCACGGCCACATCATCTCAGAGAAACTATCAAAGACAAATCATGCGCTGTGGAAGATTCAAGTCCTCGCAGCAATTCGTGGTGCTCGTCTGGAGGGCTACATTACTGGCGCCGTTCAAGCTCCTGAACCAGAAATTGTCGCCAAGAAGAACGACAAGGAAATCAAGGTCAGTAATCCAGCCTATGAAGAATGGATGGCCTTAGATCAACAGGTCTTAGGCTTCATCCTTACGTCTCTCTCAAGAGACGTCCTCGTCCAAGTTGCGGCGCTCAAGACCTCTGCTAAAGTATGGAGGGCTATTGAGAACATGTTCTCCTCGGTGACGCGCGCCAGGGCTGTCAACACTCGCATCGCTCTGGCAACAGCCCAAAAGGGAAATATGTCTGTGTAACATCCCAAAAATTCAAAAATAAGAAAAATAAAATTTTTAAAATTTAAAAATGGAATAAAATACAAATTTCAATTTGAATCAAAAATTTAATTTAAAACAATCTCCTTTCCTGATTTTCATGCATTCTAATTTTAAGAAAATGATGAATAGCAATATTGAAAGTCTAATCATGAGATTTTTACCCTAAAATCCTGACAACCATATATATCTCTGTTAATAATATCAAAAATTAAAACTTATATTAGTGAATTTTAGAAATTCAAAAACAGAAAGTAAATAAATCTGTAAATAGCAATGTCAGAATTTTTATAATTTAATTATCAAAGATAAAAATATGAAAATTTTACATAAGCATTATTAACTCAAACAAATTTGAAAAACAAAATATCAAAAATAAATAAAATCATTTGGACACTCTAATAAATCTAAAACAGAATAACCAGGAATTTAAATATTATATTGTCAGAATTTTAATAAAATATCTACAAAGAGTCTTTTTCTGAAAATTTTCCTGAGCCCTTATCTTCACCTTGCTGACATCAGTAAAAATCTTCAAAAGTTCTGGAGATGTTTTACTACTCGTAACCTGTAGGTGAAACTTGATCTGTCTAGAGTTTCTCTTGTCTAGTGACTGCCATGTGGGCCCGGAGCTGCTGTGCAAGACCAGCTGTCCCCCTGCCGACTTCTCTCGGCCAGCAGCGCCCCACACGTCAGCTAGTCCAGCGTCTCCAACCTTCTTCTTTCTTCTCCTTACTTCTTCTCTCTGCGTTCTCAGCAAGCCAAGCAAGCCGACTTCCCCGCTCTGCCAGAACCTTGCCACGGCAAGACTTCAGCCGTGCAAACGCTGCCACGGCACAATCTGGGCAACACCAGCTCACCCGCACTCCTGCCCAGAGTCTGCCACGGCAAAGAATTCAGTGCATTCTCGCTGCCCAGGCAAATATCGCCAGAACCGCCTCTTCCGCACGAAGACAAATCCATATCGCCTCGGCTCGGCTATATAATTCAGTTCAACCAGTCTCCAGGAACCATCACAAGCTATCTCCATTTGCCCCTGAACCTCTCCCTGTGCAATCAAGCCGTGTTCTTCTCCAAAGCCAAAAAACCCGCAAAAGAGGAAAATCACCGTAGCTTCACCACACTGCGAACCGACCCGATTCATCTAGCCAGAAGAACCCTGGTGATCTGTAGTATCCTTCCCGAAGAACCCTGGTGATCTGTAGTAACCTTCCCCGCTGCCAATTTGGGCTCAACTTCCCGAAAGAACCGCCGCACCAAGCTCCCTCTTTCGCCGCTCATGGCGCACGGTGAGACCCCTCTTCTGCTTATTCTTTCTTTCGGCTATAGGCTAAAATCGAACCTTTAGCATCCACTGATACTCACTCCGCCATCCTTTCGAAGAAATTACAAGAAAAACTGGAGCTCCACCTCGCCGGTCATGGCGCCGCCGCCTCCTTCCGATGACGACCCACCTCCAGCCATCTCCGATAGCTTTCAAGCCTTTCCCGTGTGCGCAATCGTCTGCTGATCATCCCCGTGCCACTAATTCCACTGTTCCAGTGTCGCTTCGCCGCCGGTGAGCTTCGGAAGAAAAGCCTCTGCTCTGAGTCTCTGCCGAGTGGGGCTAAACTGTCAGTCGCAGCGCCTCACACCAGTCACTGGCAATTCGGGCCCGAGCTGTCAGCCTCAGTGCATCGCTTGTTTCTCTGCCACACCGGGCCCAACTGCCAGCTCCTCAACCCGACCAGCCCAAAGTGGAAAGCGCAATTCCGAAGTGAAGGCGTACTTTCCTTATTCGGTATAAACCCCAATTTCCATCATTTTCAATACCCTAGCCTATTCCTTTATTTATAACTTTTGAATCATTAGTTTAAATGAAGTAAAATAAATTCCTAAATTTGTCTAAAATCCTGTAGATTCAGAATATACAAAAATATTTTGAAATTTAACTCTATTTAAATTTTTAATTCAAATTTAAAGTAAAGACCTGAAATATGTTATACATGAATATTTTGCATATGAACTCAAAATTAAATAAAATAAATTTTGTTAGAATCCTTATGAAATTAGGAACCTGAATATACAAAAATATTTAATTATCATGCACGGTTTTATTTATTTGAAATAGAAATTTAAATAAACTCTATTATTGTTCCTTAATAAAAATTGTGCATCATAAATCCTAAAATGATAAAATAATTTATACATGCTTCTGAATCCATAATAAATTCATTTGTGCAAAAATATTTAATTTTCAAACTCAGATGATGTTATATTTGAATTTAAAAGTACAAATAAACCCTAGCATGACACCGCTATAAATAAGAACCCAACCTTAAATCATGCCTGCTTTCTATGATTTATTTATATTTGGATTTTCACCTGATTTCTTTTTGTTCTTAATGAAATTTGTTATTTGTTATTTGTTATGTTCTTCGTTCGCGACGTGTAGAACCCGACGTTATTAATCTCGTCATCGACAACGTCGACTGCGACTACGACTTCGTTGTAAACATCAATAAGCAAGGCAAGCACCCCCCTTTGACCATGTTGATCCCAGCTTTATAAATATTTTCATTAAATGTTTTGATTGCATGCGTATATTCATTAAACTCTGCTATATTGTGGGTAATGGTAGTTATACCTATTGATTCCTAAAACCTCCTTGATATAAATGAAATTGTGAACCTTGATACCTTAGAATCATGGTTAAACATTACATAATGTCAATCTGGGTATACATGATGTTTAATAATCTTGCTTAGCCATGCTTTAGACTTAGTATACATCGAATTAAGACATTGATCAAATGATACTTGGATATGCTGAGGCATGATGATGATTTTTAGATATGTTGAGACATGATGGTGATTTTTGGTTATTTTAATTAAAAATAAAAATAAAATTATAATATTGATGCGGGCAATTATTGGCAATAGCCTGGTGTGCATGGATTTGCACGTAGATTAGGGGGAGATTATTGCCCGTGTCGGATTAAGGACCGAACTAATTGTACGTTATATCCAAGTAATTTCCGTACAACCACAAGTGCTGGTATGGGACAGCCTTAACCTATTAAGTTACTTAAAACTAACTTTGCACATTGGTAGGCTGGAGTAGTACGAGCTGTTTCTTAATGGAATCGCTCGGAGGGGCGCCCACACCGAGGTGTTGGGAGTCACGTTTGCTGATACAACGGTGTACGCCGTACTGTGGAGAAGTTCCATCATTTCTATGCTCTGAGTTCTTCTGCCATAGTATGGGTTTACGTCCCGTGCTGGTGCAAAGTTAGGGTTAAGTAATGTAACGGTTATGTCATGACTCTCTGCGGCACACCAAAACAAGTGTGCTAATACATGTTGCACAAAGAGTTAAGTCATGTCTTGTGGGTAAAGCTGTATACCTCTGCAGAGTGTAAATATTTTCGAAAAGCCGTTCCCGCGGTCATGGGACACTTGGTGCTCCTGCATTAGTTAGCTGTTTTATTTTACAAAATATAGATCTTGACTTGTGTTGTCGAGAATTATGATTTGAATTGGATATCCTGGTTGGGAAGGAATTATTTCGGATTGACATGTGATGTCAATGATTGATTCATGGAGATTGTGAGATCATGTGATGAAAAATTGGTTGAATGGTGAAATTGGCATTGTAAAGTGATTTTGGTTATGGCATGTGTGGTGCCTGTGCATGTGCTATGTTGAGATGATTATTATGCTGGTGATAGCATGATGGATTTTGTTTGATGCAATGCACTCGTGTGAGTGGTTGCATGGATTGACCTTGAGTCAAGTCGTGGACTTGTGCTCGGAATTGTTTTTGTTTATTCATGTGCGTGTGTTGCTCGAGGCTAACGTGGTCGATGATGGGACCGGAACTAGGTTCATGGAGGAACCGAGGTTCGAGACTAGGTTCGTGGAGGAATCGAGGTCTTGGTGGTCGAGGATGTCATGCGGACGTTCGGGCTAGAGAACATGCATGTGAAGGTTGGTTAGTCACGTATATGCAAAGAAAGGGCCGATCATGCGTGCAAGGTTTTGGTTTTGGCTATGTTGGGCCAAGTTGAGATAGATACTGAACTCTTTCCATGTTGGAAGTGGAGTTGTATTCAATCTCTCTGTTCTTGCATGCGTGCAAGAGTTGTTTTTGGTCATGTTGGGCCAAGTTGAGATAGATACTGAACTCTTTCCATGTTGGAAGTGGAGTTGTATTCAATCTCGTGTGTTTGCTCAGATAAATAGGGAGGTGTCCCTGCTTATTCTTGAGCGAGGTATTAGGTTTGTACTCTTGTGTGGGAGTACTTTAGACAAAAGAAATAAAGATCAATCTTCCGAAAGCTAGTTGTTCTTTCGTGCATGCATGCATAAGATTGATCCGTGGCAATCAAGTCCTCTCGGTGTTTTGTCCATCACAGCAGAATCACGAAGTTCATCACGGAGTTCGGTTCTTTGCAAAGGTATTATCTTGCGAAGGTAATATCTTTTGATCCGTAAATCCGATCGAGTTGATTCTTATTGGGTTTGATTCGTATTTGAATCTAGTTTCTACAGTTAAAATTTCATATCAATCCAACTGTTAGATCTTTGGCAATTCGTGGTCGCCCATATTGCTAGCCTGGTCGCCCAGCTGTTAGATCGCGAATTGGTTCAGTCATCTTGCAAAAGTCATAACTTTTGATCTGTAGATCCGATCGACCTGATTCTTCTTTTGTTCACTTCAGAATTGAGTCTAGTTTATACAATTAAAATTTCACATCAATCCAACGGTTAGATCTTCTGTAATTTGTGGTTGCCCAGATTGATGTCCTGCTCGCCCGACTGCTCGCATGGTCGCCCGGATTTAATCATCTTGCGAAGGACATAACTTTAGATCCGTACATCCGATTGACCTAATTCTTTTTGTGTTAGTTGTGGAATTGAGTCTAGTTTCTACAATTAAAATTTTATATCAATCCAACGGCTGGATCTTCCGTAATTACTATTTTAGTAGATGTATATCGGTCTGCTCGCTCAGATGCGCGCGTGGTCGCCCAACAAAGTGCGTGGTCACCCAACAAAGGCGCTGTGGTCGCCCAACCTGTCCTACTGCTCGCCCAGTGCTCAAACTGGTCGCCCAGTGTCCTATGCTCGCCAGAGATTTATTGGTCGCCTAAGTGCCCAAACCGTCGCCAGTGTCCTCTCGTCGCCTAAGTGCTCATCTTGTCGCCTGATCGGTCTATTTGTTTCCCAACCGCATAAACTGATTTCCAAGCAATTTGAGTTTCAATTGGGTGTTTGAAAAGTTCAAAATTTGATTTTAGCTTCCGCGCAATCATTCACCCCCTCGATTGCTACATTAGTATATTTCGATGGAAAGGCCGAATTATTGCGCTATAATTAATCAAAGGCCGAATTACCTGCTATAATTTCGATGATACATGCCTGCAAAGGCCGAATCAATTGATGATCAGAAAAATCCTTTTGGTAAATATTTTTGCGCACTTTCTTAATCTTAGTTGAACCTTCATGATAGTCACATAATGTCTTCCAAACTGAATATGCAGAACGTAAATGAGAAACTCGATCAAATTCTTTTTCAGAGATTCCTTGAAAAATCAAGTTTTTAGCTTCAGCATTTAAATCAACATCTGCTTTATTATCATTAGTGACTATATCAGGAACATCATATGCAGTAGAGACTTTGCGCCAAACATCATTACCTTGAGCTTCAATATAGGATTGCATGCGACTTTTCCAATAAGAAAAATTTGAATCATTAAGCATAGGAGGACGATTAACATACTTATCTGACGCCATACCTCAACCTCCCTCTGATATCACTTGTAGGATCGAAATATACCAATGTAGCAATCAGAGGGGGGTGAATGATTGCGCGGAAGCTAAAATCTTATTTTTGAACTTTTTGAAACACCCCAATTGAAACTCAAATTGCTTGGAAATCGGCTTTATGCATTGGGAGACCAAGATAGAGTCTAAGCGATCAAGAGAACACTTGGGCGACTGGGCTTGGACACCAGGCCACCAGAGGGACACTTGGGCGAGTAGGTTGGATACTTGGGCGACCAGTAGCGCACTTAGGCGAGCAGGTTGGGCGAGCACGTGAGCAACTTGGGCGAGCAGACCGACATATATTCACTAAAATAGAAATTCCAGAAGATCCCACCATTGGATTGACGTCCAAACGTAACTGTAGAAACTAGACTCAATTCTAAAGCTAACAAAAAAAGAATCAGGTCGATCGGATCTACGGATCTAAAGTTATAACCTTTGCAAGTTTGGGCGAGTAGGTGAGCAGTCAGGCGAGCAGGTTGGGCGACCAGGCTAGCAGTCTGGGCGACCACAAATTAACGAAAATCTAACCGTTGGATTGATGTAAAATTTTAACTGTAGAAACTAGATTCAATTACAAATGAAACCCAATAAGAATTAATCCGATCGGATCTATGGATTGAAAGGTATTACCTTCGCAATTGAACTGATGTAGCACAGGATGAAGAAACGTGACTCAAAAGCTGCGACGGACCAAACTCCAGAGAAGACAATTGCTGATGATCAAGATATCTAATCTTCTAGTCGTGCACTGTAGAACTTCAAGCCTCATGCATGCATGCACGAAAGAACAACTAGCGTAACAATTAACTAGTCGCCGCCGCCAGCCAAGAGCAAATCACAGCCGCAAGAAGTAGCTCTCTGGAAGGTTGATTTTTATTTCATTGTCTAAAGTACTCCAACACAAGAGTACAAACCCTAATATCTGAACGCTCTCACCCCCAAAATAAACAGGGGACACCTCCCCCTATTTATACAGAGTAACCACAAAGAGATTGAATACAACTCCACTTCCAACATGGAAAGAGTTCGTATCTATCTCTACTTGGCCCAACATGGCCAAAACCAAACCCTTGCACGCATGAATGTAGCCCACCTGCACAGATACGTGACTAACCAAATTCTTCATGTGCATGTTCTCAGCCCTAACGCCCCGCAGACATCCTTGACCACCAAGACCTCGATTCCTCCCTGAACCTAGTCTCGAACCTTAGTTCCTCCATGAACCTAGTTCCGGTCCCGTCATCGACCACGTTCTCCCTCGAGCAACACTCGCACATGAATAAACACAAAACTGCACGAGCACAAGTCCACGACTTGACTCAAGGTCAATCCATGCAACCACTCACACGAGTGCATTGCATCAAGCGTAATCCATCATGCTATCACCAAAGATAATAATCATCTCAACATAGCACATGCACAAGCACCACACATGCTATAACCAAAGTCACTTTACAATGCCAATTTCACCATTCAACCAATTTTTCATCACATGATCTCACACTCAGTGAAGAGTTGACTAAGAACTCAAGCAGATCCAAGCGAGAATGCTTGCATAGAGACAGCTCCATTTCAACTCTCTGAACCCATTGCCGCTAGTTGACCTTTTACTTAACAACTAGGAAGAAAAGAAAGAAAAGAAAAGGAACAGTAATCCAAGCCAAGCTAGCTGTTCTCCTCCTGCAAGACGCAGCGGTTTACTAAACGAACAAGAAAACCAACAATAAGATGCATAACAAAAGCCGAGACTATGAACAACTCTTTGTCCTAACGAACAACAAACCAAACAAGAACGCTCAGAGGAGGAGGAGCACGTCTCGAGCAGTAGCAGGCGTGCTAAGAAAACGCTACGGCAAGCGGAGGTGAAGAGAGGACAAGCAAGAAGGCGTAACACACCGAAAAAGCGCGACGAAGAATCAATTCACATAGGCTTTTGGATGCGGGCCGGCCTCAGAGTGGTTGGTTAATTCCAAGAAAATATTCCAAAGACTACGAATGATTGCGAAGAATTTGGGGATCTGGAAACTAAGAAAGAAAGAGGAAAAGAGAAGCAAGAACAAGAAGATAGATTCAACTATTCATTTCCTCCCTTAAATATATAGTCACCGTATAAATCAACGAATTATTATTATTTTTGAATAAAAGGCAGGAGCTCTGCCATGCATTGAAGATAAGAAGTCAAAAACAATATAAAGCTAACATCCGAAGAGATGGAGCAGTCAAAAAGTAGATCGCAAACTCTGGCTCAAACATCGAGCCCATCGCTATGACACTAGGAAATTCACACTGCCGACATGAGAACCCTGCAGAGAAGGTATCCGAGAGCGTTCTGGTTGGCCTCCCAGTTTGTACGGCATCACTGGACGGTCATGTTACTGGTGCTCCATTCTGAAGCGCCCTCCTTCTGGAGTTGACATCCTGCGCAATGCGAGCAAGGACCGTGAGCGTAGGCTGATAAATGTTGTCAAAATTCTGGCATTTCTTTCCTTCCATAAGTTCCATAAAGTATAAATAATATTCTTTTTTAAATAATATTTTTTTGAACGAATTATTTTTTAAATAATATATTTAAATGTATTTTTGAAATGTTAACGGAAACTGTTTAGTCGCGGTTTGCATTGACCGACGTATAGGGATGAAAACGGAGCGGATTCGGTCGGATAGTGACATTTCCATATCCGCTCACATTTTTTTCACCCGGATGCGGATACGGATACGGATAATTTAAAAACAGATCGGATATTAAATCGATATCGGATAATAATAAAACGGATAGTAATCGGAGTCGGATCGAAAATGGAAATGAAACCGAATATTTAGTCGGATAATATGCAAACGCGAAAACACAAGTTTGAACACAGAATATTTAGATTTAGAGTACATAATCCACAAACATAACAAAACTTATAGAATAGTGTTCAAAACAAACATAAGGTAACGAAATCTTAACATAGGAGCACATTGTTCAATGTTCATAGATAATTTGCATATAAAGTATAGTGATATATCATATAGTAGCCGTAGACCAACATGCTGATCGGGCAGTAATGGCGGAGGTCGGCGGCCGTAAACCAGTTCAAATGGGGTCACCCGATGGCGCGGAATGAAAAGAGGTGTTGTAGCAGAATTCAGCCCATGGGAGCCACCTGGCCCATGTGGACGGGTTATCGGCCGCCAAACACCGCAAGTACATTTCCACGGTCCGGTTGACCACCTCCGTCTAGCCGTCCGTCTGAGGGTGATAAGCCGTGGAAAAGCGAAGGGAAGTGCCACTCCGTTTTAGAAGATCCTGCCAGAGAGCGCTGAGGAAGACTGGGTCGCGGTCAGAGACGATGGACTCCGGAATCCCGTGTAAACGGACCACTTGGTCGAAGAAAATGGTGGCTACACCGACGGCCGTCGCAGGTCGACGAAGGGCAATGAAGTGTGCATATTTGGAGAGTCGGTCAACTACCACCATGATGGCAGTGTGGCTCTGAGACTTGGGAAGAGCCGTAATAAAATCCATGGAGACGTCAGCCCAGACTTGTTGTGGGATGGGCAGCGGCTGTAGCAGGCCGGCCGGAGACAGGGAGCTTGTTTTGCAGCGCTGACAGACCACGCAGCGTGCGACGAAGTCTTCCACAGTGCGACGTTGGTGTTCCCAGTAGTATTCGGCGCGGAGGCGCTGGAATGTCTTGAGGACTCCTTCATGGGTGAGGTCGTGGACGGAGGAGATAATTGCATCCACTAATGCTGAGTCTGCCGGCACACACAAACGGCCCTGCTCAGATAGCAACCCGCCCTGCACGGCCCACCGAGTTGGTGCAAGCGATCTGTTGGGCGAGCCGTCGGAAGTAGCGATCTGGTCACACTGGTGCTTGACCTTTGGGTGGGAGCGCAACGCCTGGAACCACTGGTCACGCGTGAACTCCACTGGTGTTGAGATAGCCAAGCACCCAGGCTCAGTGTCCTCCATTCGAGACAGGGCGTCTGCCACAAGATTCGATCATCCCGGCTTGTATTCAACCTTGAAATCAAAACCCATCAGCTTGCTCAACCAATGTTGTTGGGGAGGAGTTACGAGAGCTTGATCTAGCAAGTACTTGAGGCTGCCGTGGTCGGTGCGGACCACAAAAGTCTGACCCCAAAGATATGGACGCCAGTGCCGCATCGCTTTGGATAGACCAATAAGCTCACGTTCATAAGCCGCTAGCTTCCGGTGTCGGACCGCCAATTTGCGGCTGA
Organism: Guadua angustifolia; assembly: GCA_036346375.1. Lineage (NCBI taxonomy): Eukaryota > Viridiplantae > Streptophyta > Magnoliopsida > Poales > Poaceae > Guadua > Guadua angustifolia. The sequence continues at coordinate 50,579,214 of CM070514.1, read as the reverse complement.
AATAAGCTATGGGATGGCCATCTTGTTGCAAAACTGCCCCAATGCCGGTGCCAGAAGCATCACACTCGACCACAAAAGGTGCTGTGAAATCAGGCATTTGGAGCACAGGAGCTGATGTGAGAGCTGTTTTCAATTGCTGGAAGGCATCTGTGGCTGCAGCCGACCAATGGAAGCTGCCCTTCTTCAGTAATGATGTGAGTGGTTCGGCGATGGTGGCATAGTGACGGATGTATCGGCGGTAGTATCCTGTGAGACCCAGAAACCCATGAAGAGTCGAAACTGACGTTGGTGGCGCTAACTGTTATCGCCGAGTTTTATGATCAAAGGACGCCATTGAAGGAGATGATGTGCCCTAGATAGCCAACCCTTTCTTGGGCAAAAACACATTTGGAGTGCTTCAAATACAGTTGGTGCTGGCGGAGCCGGTCTAGAACTTGGTGAACATGCTTGCAATGATCTTCCTCTGTATGGCTATATATGAGAATGTCATCGAAGAATACCAAGACGAACTGCCGCAAGAAATCCTGGAGTACCCCATTCATAAGAGCTTGAAAATGTCATCGAAGAATACCAAATTGATACGCGCCTGCTCGGCACGAGCTAGTTCATAAGCACGGGTGCCAGGCCGATGGCCGGAACAGACGCCCGGAGTTGAAGAACTCGCCACGGCGAAGCACGATCGAGAGAACTTTGGCTGTTGTCGGAGCCACCGCCTGGGTCTAGTGTCTTGGCATAACAGGCATGCCCTTTTCTGATTTTATTCCTTCTTTAAATAGGGTTTCCCCTCCAACTAACAGAATCCTTATTTCCTTATTTCTTGCACCCCCTCTGGGCTGGACTCTAGCTAAGTAACAACCCCAGATAATAAAGCAACTGATAAAACAATCAAACTAATGAGATAGAGTAAATGAAGCAACTAACTAACAACTTAGCCAATACTTAGATTATGCTAATGCGCCTGGATTGACGAGGCTCTTCGTCATTACGCCGTCAATCAGTAGTAGACCGATCGACTACCGTAATAATCGCCATTCGTGGGATTCCCAACGATACACTCGGTTATTAATTTAACGAGGGTTTTCATAGCACTCGGTAAATACATGGGTGAGAGGTTTTTCTTCCTGACGAGTTATAGAAACCCCCAGTAATTTCGCACAACTATATGTGGAATTTTTTGTGTAAAAAATGTAAAAATAAGTTCAAATATAGGGACTAACACCTCACAACTTGTTTGCACCGCAATCCCTTAGGTCGAACATTTTTTATCTTCAAATTAGAAATATGTGATGTCTAGGATTCAAACTCACAACCTCCTGAATACATCCTCTCCCTCCTAACCAACTCACCTCAACTGTCTTCTTGCTAGAAGTAAGATAAGTACTTCTTTTAACTCTTGTTCTCATGATGCTTTATCAATTATTTAGTCAAATATATGACTTTAAATGGAAAAGTTGTCAACTACAAAGTTGTAGATTTCAATGAGAGCTACATTTTTCATATATACATCACCTTCATCCAGCCACGTATGAATTTTGCAATAGCCCAGTGTTTGATTTGTACCCTCACTAAAAGTTGTACCCCATCGGCAAATCATTGCAATAACCGAGTGTTATCTTTACACACACACTAAATGTATTTCCACTGGGTGATTGTTTGTAATGGCCGATGGTTAGCGTTGCACTCACAGTAATTGTTGTACCCTCTCGGTGATTTCATACTATGACTGAGGGTTTTCCACCAACTGTCTGTGAGACCCCAGATTTACCAACCAAAATCTCCTGTGTATTTCTATACTAGTCCCAGATCAAGAGTCGGTACACACAAAGGAAGCAAAGGATAATCATAACCAGAATTGAACGAAGTAATAACATAAATGTAAAGTATCAGCTACATGGCTATTTATTACATCACCTGGTCACATGACCTGAGTTTATAGCAGCGGAAATAAATAACAAAGAGGTAAAACCCAAAAGACACCACAAAGTGATTTACTAGGAGCGCGCTTAGTTATCCTGGCGATCTTCATCAAACTCCTCGGATAGAACTCGTTGTCTTCAATCGCATCTTGGTAGTTCTTCGATGAAAAATTTTGTGTAGCATGTGAGTACAAACGCACTTCAAGTCCGGGAACATGCAACATGTAGGGCTTTTCAAGGAAAGGCTTAATAGTGTTCTTTTTGCATAAAGCCAAGTTTTATCAAACCATACATAATAATAATTTTCACAATGCACATTTTACAATTATTTTAACAATTGAATTATTTAATATTCTAGTGAAGGTTCTATCCACCATCACTAGTATAAAGGCTCTATCCGCCACATTTTAAAAGATTAAGATAAACCAACTCATGACTCCATCCGTCATGATCAAAATAGGTTCCATCTACCGATTGGCTCAATCGCCAAATAAATATCCGAGAGTTCTGGCCCACTCCCGAATCCCAAAACAAAACATCGCTTATTTTTAAAACCAAAACCAAGTCTACCAAGATGAAAGCATTCTTCGCTTTGCCCTTGACCCTAGGCACGACTATTCGAATAGTTTATTTACTCTGCAGAGTTTGTACAGCTTTACCCACATGACATGATCATCTCTTTAATGCCAAGCGCTATGGACACACTTCCTTTGGTGTGCCGGCAGAGAGATCATGACAAGGCTTTTACAATGTATACGCCTAACCCGACTCACCCGCTTAGGTTTCACCGCTATTAGGGTTCCATCCGCCCAGTATAGAAGCCCCCTCTTGCGCCGTGTGGGAAAATACAACCTGCCTCCATCCGGCACCCACATTCCACTATCTGGTGAGTCTAAGTTAGGTTTCTACAAATTATTCAGTCAGGTCAGAGCCCATTTGACATGTGGTTGCACGGTAATGCTTAGAATGGGCAAATAAGCGCCGGTCTTTAAAATTGATTAGGCGGCTTTCACAAACCGTAACCAGTGCTCCATCCGCACCCGCCCGACAAACCATTCCGCCCCAATCTAAACCATTTTTATTATTTTTTATTTTTCAATCACAGCAGCAATCTCTTTGCTACAGTTTCAATAAAACACATTTCAACAACATTTTCAAAGCAACCCATCCATAGGTATTTTAATCAATTCCGCAACTAAGCTCGTCTAACGCACTAACAAAATATATCACAACCTAATATGATCATGATATATCACAGCAACCTAGGGTTACAATTAAACATGGATTTCAACATCAAGGAGGTATTATCAATTCGGATTAACTACCAACCTATATTTAACATCATCTTTATATAAATAGCAATGCATGTTGTAAAACTTTTTGTAAAACATTTGCAAACCATAGGATCAATGGGCGTCAAGGAGACTTGCCTTCACAGCGGGACAGCGGGGAGTCAGTCTGGAAATGGAGATCGTCCTCGGCGGCGACGGCAACGTCTTCGGCTACGCGCAAAACGGAACGACACAAAAGAATAAAATAAATTTTAACAGCACCAAAAATTACAATAAAAATACTGGCAGATAGAGGATGAATTTAGATGAATTTAGCAATTGGAATCACTCGATTCAAAGTTACGACGGAGGAGAAACAATTGTTTGAATTCTAAAAATCCTGAAAATTGGAAAACCGAGGAATATTCTCTGGAATCTTTTCTTTTCCAGCATTTCCTGGTTTTCCTGATTTCCTTCCCTCTCTTACAACTGGTCCCCACTGTCATTGGCTTGTGCTTCATCTTCACAAGCTGGAACAACATGGCTGGAACAACAGAGAAGAAGAACAGAGCAGCGCATGGCAAAAATGGAAGAGAGACCAAGGGAAGGAAGGGACTCGCCGGAGGGCTCGCCAGCGAGGGGAGGTCGCCGGCCGGAGGGCAGCGGCGCTAGCGAAGGGCAGCCGGGCGGCGCAGCTGTGCGCAAGCCAGGGCAGCAGGGGCACACGCGCAGCCATGGTGGCGAGCAGGCGGCGGCGGCGGCGCTCGGCGACGGTGGCGACCGGCCGAGGGGCAGTGGAGGTGAGGCTCGGCGTCGCGAAGGTGATGGGCACGACGGCCGGCGGCGAGAAGGCCCGAGACAGCGGCTACGGCGACGAACCATGACGGCGAAAAAACGGGCCGGCGGCACGACGGCCAAATCCGCACAAAAACTCGAAATTTCGCGAAACGAAAGAGAGCATCGCGTAGAGAATGACAAGGTGATTCTACGGCTAAAAGGAATTGTGCTAGAAGTTACCGGATTGGAAGGAATCGACGACGAACGGAGCGACGGTCGACGACGAACAAACTCGAAATCCGGAATCAAACTGCAACGAAAATCAAATCCGATTGATTGGTTATGTTCCTGGAAGCAAGAGGCACAAAGTGACGCGGTTGGTTTGCCGGAAAACTCACCGGAGCAAAAGATGGCTCGCCGGTGTCTTTGGAGGACGCTGGACGTCGGTTTTCGTGAGTTTTGGGATGGCAAACGGCACAGGAACAATAAGGCAAGGTGAGCACGGGGTAGAGGACGTCGATACGCACGTTTGAGAAGTGGAAGCTCGTCGTTTTGTTGAGAAACGGCCGAGTTATTGAAGTTTGAGTGTGTTTCGGTTTCTGCGCATTTAATCAAATTCCGGTGGGTTAAAAGATGAATGGTCATAAAAAATGGGTTCTCCTCATCTCCCTCTTCGCAACGGATTCATCCATGCATGATTTGGTGGAGGAAATGAGGAGTTATGAGAGTTTGAAGTTGGAAAGGTATGATACGTGCTCTCTGGAAGTTAACCTGGCTGGAGGTGGAAGAAGGTGAACAGTACTGCCACGTGTCGCTGTAATATTGGTTGGAAGAAATGAAGAGACAAAAGCGCGAGGAATAAAATAGCAAAAATGATCTAAAAATCTTGGAAAATTTTCTAAAAATACTAGAGATTATTTGGAACCTAATAAAATTGGTTTCACTGAATTTTGATGAATTTTGGAATTTAGATTATTCCGGAACGAATAAAATGAATTTGATGAAAGACCGCGAGAGATAAAATAACAAATAGATTCTAAAAATCTTGGAACAATTCCCAAAATCATTTTAAAATATTTGGAACCTAATGAAATAGGTTTTGAGATTTTTAGAGCATATTGAAACTCGGGTGAAATTTTGAATAAGGACCGGAATTGGAATCTTGATTTTTCGGACGATCAAGAATTGAACTTCAATTTCGGATGGATAAGGATGCCAGGTTAAATATAACACCGATGAAAAACCAAATTTTAAAATTAATTAATTTTAAATTAGCTTTTAGCAGAAACCCGAAATTGGGGATGTTACAAACCTACCCCCCTTAGAAAGAATCTCGTCCCCGAGATTCGGACGGAGAAGGAAATAGGTCAGGAAACTCTGCTCTCAGATCCTCTTCTCGCTCCCATGTTGCCTCTTTTTTCGGAATGGTTGCTCCACTGTACTTTACAGAACTTGATCACTCGGCTTCTGGTTCGACGTTCAGCTTCATCCAAGATTTTGACTGGATATTCTGGATACGACAAGTCTTCTTTTAATTCCATCTCTTCATATGGCATCTGTTGTTCGGGTACTCTGAGACATTTCTTCAGCTGAGAAACATGGAAGACATCATGCACATCTGACAACTGCGGAGGTAGCTCCAGCTTGTAAGCAACTTCTCCTCTTCTGGCTACCACTGGAAATGGACCGATGTAGCGAGGCGCAAGCTTCCCACTGACTCTGAAACGACGCATTCCCTTGAGAGGTGAAACCTTAAGATACACATGATCACCAGGTTCAAAGCTTAATTCCCGGCGACGATTATCAGCATAACTTTTCTGTCTTGACTGAGCTGTTTTAAGATTTTCCCGGATTGTTCTGACTTGCTCTTCTGCTTTTTTTTAGAATATTAGGTCCAATCATTTGTCCATCACCTGATTCTTTCCAATACAGAGGTGTCCGACATTTCCTTCCATAGAGAGCTTCGAACGGTGACATCTTCGACTTGATCGATAATTTGTTATTGTACGAAAATTCCGTGATAAGGCAAATTCTCGATCCCAAGATGAATTGTATGTCAACGCGTGCTCTCAAAGATATCCTCAAGAATTTGATTCACTCTCTCGGTCGACCATCCGCTTGAGGATGATATGCAATCTTGAAATTCAGATTGGTGCCTAGGATCTCATGCAACTTCGCGAGAATCTTGAAGTGAATCGATCCTCGATCCGACACGATTTTCTTTGGTACTCCGTGCACACACAATCTTTGCCATATATATTTCGCCAACTTATCACCGAATATGTCGCCTTCACAGAATGAAATGGGCCACTTTTGTCAACCGATCAATAATAACCCAGATAGAATCATAACCGGATTTGGTTCTAGGGAGTCCGGTAAGGAAATCCATTTCAATCTCTTCTCATTTCAAAACGGGCACTTGCAACGACTGTAACAATCCGGCTGGTCTCTGATGTTCTGCTTTTACTAGCTGGCAGATATCACAAAGAGCCACAAATTTTGCTACTTCTCTTTTCATATTTGGCCACCAATATCTTTCTTTTAAATCCAAGTACATTTTTTGCCACCAATATCTTTCTTTTAAATCCAAGTACATTTTTGTACTTCCCGGATGAATTGAGTACACCGAGTCATGAACTTCTTTTAAAACCAAATCTTTTATTTCTTGTTGATTCGATACTACAATTCTTTTTCCAAACCATATGGTCCCATTCTCATCCTCAGAAAATTCAGAAGATTTTCCTTTCTTCAGATCATTTTTTATTTCTAAAATACCACTGTCATCCTTTTGAGCATTTCTAATTTGATCGTCCAAAGTTGAGTGTATCTCCAAATTATACACACAACCTTCTTTTACTAATTCCAGATTGAGACGTTGGAATTCTTTATGAAGTTCTGGCTGATATTTCTGAACCATCAGATTATTGCAATGAGCTTTTCTGCTTAAAGCATCTGCAACCACATTTGCTTTACCCGGATGATAATGAATTCCGATATCATAATCCTTGATTAATTCTAACCATCTTCTCTGCCTTAAATTGAGATCCGACTGAGTGAAGATATATTTCAAACTCTTATGATCCGTGAAAATCTCACATCGATTTTCGATAAGATAATGCCTCCAAATCTTGAGAGCATGCACAACTGCGGCTAACTCCAAATCATGAGTTGGATAATTTTCTTCATGAGGCCGCAACTGCCTAGAGGCATAGGCTATCACTTTTCTTTCCCTCGCATCGTAACACAACCAAGGCCTTGCTTCAAGCATCACAGTATACCTCAAAATCCTTACGAACATCTCGCGTAACAAGCATCGCTCAAGTCAATCTCTTTTCAATTCTGAAAACTTTGCTCACACGGCGTCTATTCAAATTTCTTTTCTTTCTTCAAAAGTCGAGTGAGGGTCTAGCAATCTTAGAAAACCTTCAATAAATCGCCGATAATACCCTCGCTAAACCAAGAAAACTCCGATATCCGGATCGATTTGGTTGCTCCCAATTAAACACGACCTTCACTTTAGCAGGATCAACTGCTACTCCTTCAGCCGAGATGACATGACCTAAGAAAGCTACTTCCTTCAACCAAAAATCGCACTTGCTAAACTTAGCATACAACTGATGCTCTCTGAGCTTTTCCAAAACTATCCTCAGATGATTCTCATGCTCTTTCTTATTCTTGGAATAGATAAGAATGTCATCAATAAAAACGACAACAAACTTATCTAAAAGCTCTATAAACACCTTATTCATCAGATTCATGAAATAGGACGGTGCATTTGTTAATCCAAAGGACATCACTGTAAACTCATATAATCCGTAACGGGTAGTGAAGGCTGTTTTTGGAATATCTTTTTTCTTGATCTTAAGCTGATGATACCCTGATCTTAAGCCAATTTTTGAGAATACCTTGACTCCTTTTAACTGATCAAACAGATCATCTATCCTTGGCAAAGGATACTTATTCTTTATTGTGACCTCATTCAAAGATCGGTAATCTATGCACATTCTCATACTACCATCCTTCTTCTTCACAAAGATTACTGGGGAACCCCAAGGTGATGAACTTGGTCTTACAAATCCTTTCTCTTGCAGTTCTTCAATCTGTTTCTTCATTTCTGCTAACTCATTAGCGGGCAGGTAACCGATAAGGTCTTTTTGAGATAGGAGCTGTACCAGGTGCTAACTCAATTATGAACTCAACATCTCTGTCCGGCGGCATTCCAGGCAAATCATCTGGGAATACATCCGGGTATTCATTTACTACTGGCATATTTTCCAAAGATGTACCTTTTAGACGGTTCAGGGTACTACCCCCCTTAGAGGAAAGATTAGACAAGAATTCCACTTGAATTCCCTCAGGACTAGTAAGGGAGATAGCTCTACTAGCACAGTCTATCTGACCCTTGCACTTGGTTAACCAGTCCATTCCAAGGATTACTTCTATACCCTTAGTATCCAATAATATTAAGTTCGCTAGGAACTTTACCCCTTTTATAATTATATCCATTTTTGGGCAAATAGTAGTTGTTCCTTTCAACTGATGAGAGACATAAAGAACACTCTCATACTCATCACATGGGCCGATAAAGTTTCCTCTCAACCTCCTTTAACCAGCCATCCGCTTCCATCGGATCAACAGATCCAGCAATTGTCGGGGGTCTAGTCCTTATGAACTCCCCAAACTTAGATTGGAGTGGCTGAGCTGCGGCCTGAGCTGGGGCAACTTGGGGTTGATTGAGAACGTTCTGCGCCAAGGCCTGAAGTATCTGCAGCTTGCATAGCTATCATCTATTCCATACTGGGTGGCTGATTCGGGGGTGGGGGTGGCACTTGATTCTTGCTGCGCTGGAGACGGTGGCACTTGGTCATTCTCATTGTACTGTTGCTGTTCTAACGGCACTTCATCCTGGAATTAAACTCTGCCAGGGTTCTCCATCTTGAAACCAATGACGGGGAAAGCACAAGGAAAGAGGGAAAAGCAAAGGTAAGAAATCGGGGCTAAACAACATCCACCAAGGCAAGAAGAACAACCAAAGGAAAGGAACACCAACAAAGCTCTCGATTAAAACAAAATAGTTTTTATAAGATGGCTGCATCACAATTGCATAAAGCACGATACAGTCCATCACACACAATTAATAACGTTCTAGCGTAGACAAAAGAAAGGTGCTACAGACAAAAACTAAAACTAACTACTCCATTCACACTCCTCAGGGACATGAGGGAAAGAATCCACCTTCTCGGGCAAACAAGGTATAGAAAAGCATCTATAAATTTTGAAATAAGACAAGGTCGAAAACAAATTTTAAATAGAGAAGAAGGTAAGGACAAGACACTAAGATAGAGAAGATAGAAGCAGAGGAACTTAGAATTTTATAAGTATATTTTTATAAAAATATTAATCCTTAAGGCTTTGCCATTCTAACTAAGTTAGCCCTCACACTGTTCAAAGCTCGATACCACCTCTGAGACCCCAGATTTACCATCCAGAATCTCCTGTATTTACAGACTAGTCCCGATCAATAGCTAGTACACACAATGAAGCAAAGGATAATCATAACTAGAATTGAACGAAGTAATAACATAAATGTAAAGTATCAGCTACATGGCTATTTATTACATCACCTGGTCACATGACCTGAGTTTATAGCAGCGGAAATAAATAACAAAGAGGTAAAATCCAAAAGACACCACAGGCAACGACTAGGAGCGCGCGCTTAGTTATCCTGGCGATCTTCATCAAACTCCTCGGCATAGAACTCGTTGTCTTCAACTGCATCTTGGTAGTTCTCTGATGAAAAATTTTGTGTAGCATGTGAGTACAAACGTACTCCGCAAGTCTGGGAACATGCAACATGTAGGGCTTTTCAAGGAAAGGCTTAATAGTGTTCTTTTTGCATAAAGCCAAGTTTTATCAAACCATACATAATAATAATTTTCACAATGCACATTTTTACAATTATTTTAACAATTGAATTATTTAATATTCTAGTGAAGGTTCTATCCACCATCACTAGTATAAAGGCTCTATCCGCCACATTTTAAAAGATTAAGATAAACCAACTCATGACTCCATCCGTCATGATCAAAATAGGTTCCATCTACCTGATTGGCTCAATCCGCCAAATAAATATCCGAGAGTTCTGTCCACTCCCGAATCCCAAAACAAAACATCAGTTATTTTTAAAACCAAAACCAAGTCTACCAGTATGAAAGCATTCTTCGCTTTGCCCTTGACCGTAGGCACGGCTATTCGAATAGTTTATTTACTCTGCAGAGTTTGTACAGCTTTACCCACATGACATGATCATCTCTTTAATGCCAAGCGCTATGGACACACTTCCTTTGGTGTGCCGACAGAGAGATCATGACAAGGCTTTTACAATGTATACGCCTAACCCGACTCACTCGCTGAGGTTTCACCGCTATTAGGGTTCCATCCGCCCAGTATAGAAGCCCACTCTTGCGCCGTGTGGGAAAATACAACCTGCCTCCATCCGGCACCCACATTCCACTATCTGGTGAGTCTAAGTTAGGTTTCTACAAATTATTCAGCCAGGTCAGAGCCCATTTGACATGTGGTTGCACGGTAATGCTTAGAATGGGCAATCATAAGCGTCGGTCCTTAAATTGATTAGGGCGGCTTTCACAAACCAGAACCAGTGCTCCATCCGCACCCGCCCGACAAACCATTCCGCCCCAATCTAAACCATTTTTATTTTATTTTTATTTTGCAATCACAGCAGCAATCTCTTTGCTACAGTTTCAATAAAACACATTTCAACAACATTTTCAAAGCAACCCATCCATAGGTATTTTAATCAATTCCGCAACTAAGCTCGTCTAACGCACTAACAAAATATATCACAACCTAATATGATCATGATATATCACAGCAACCTAGGGTTACAATTAAACATGGATTTCAACATCAAGGAGTTATTATCAATTCGGATTAACTACCAACCTATATTTAACATCATCTTTATATAAATAGCAATGCATGCTGTAAAACTTTTTGTAAAACATTTGCAAACCATAGGATCAATGGGCATCAAGGAGACTTGCCTTCACAGCGGGACAGCGGGGCGTCGGTCTGGAAATGGAGATCGCCCTCGTGGCGGCAACGCCTTTCTTGACTACGCAAAAGCGGAACGATACAAAAGAATAAAATAAATTTTAACAGCACCAAAAATTATAATAAAAATACTGGCAGATAGAGGATGAATTTAGATGAATTTAGCAATTGGAATCACTCGATTCGGAGTTACGACGGAGGAGAAACAATTGTTTGAATTCTAAAAATCTTGAAAATTGGAAAACCGAGGAATATTCTTTGGAATCTTTTCTTTTCCAGCATTTCCTGGTTTTCCTAATTTCCTTCCCTCTCTTACAACTGGTCCCCACTGTCATTGGCTTGTGCTTCATCTTCACAAGCTGGAACAACAGAGAAGAAGAACAGAGCAGCGCATGGCAAAAATGGAAGAGAGACCAAGGGAATGAAGGGACTCACCGGAGGGCTCGCCAATGAGGGGAGGTCGCCGGAGGGCAGCGGCGCTAGCGAAGGGCAGCCGGCGGCGCAGTTGCATAAGCAGGCTGGCAGCAAGAGGGCACACGCCACACCATGGTGGCGGCAGCAAGGCGGCGGCTTCGGCGACGGTGGCGCTCGCCGAGGGCGAGGAGGTGCAGCTCGGCGTCGAAGGTGATGGGCACGACGGCAGGCGGGCGAAGGCCCGAGACAATGGCTGGCGACGAACCACGACGCAAAAAATGGGCGGGACACGGCGCCAAATCCGCCACAAAACTCAAAATTTCGCGAAGCGAAGAGAGCGTCCGACAGAGAATGACAAGGTGATTCTACGCTAAAAGGAATTGTGCTAGAAGTTACCGGATTGGAAGGAATCGACGACGAACGGAGCGACGGTCGACGGCGAACAAACTCAAATCCGGGATCAAACTGCAACGAAAATCAAATCCGATTGATTGGTTATGTTCCGGAAGCAAGAGGCACAAAGTGACGCGGTTGGTTTGCGGAAAACTCACCGAGCAAAGATGGCTCGCTTGTGTCTTTGGAGGACGCCGAACGTCGGTTTTCACGAGTTTTGGGATGGCAAACGGCATAGGAACAATGGGGCAAGGTGAGCACGGGGTAGAGGACGTCGATACGCGACGTTTGAGAGTGGAAGCTCGTCGCTTTGTTGAGAAACGGCCGAAGTTATTGAAGTTTGAGTGTGTTTCGGTTTCTCGCAAGATTTAATCAAATTCCGGTGGGTTAAAAGATGAATGGTCATGAAAATGGGTTCTCCTCGTCTCCCTCTTCGCAACGGATCCATCCATGCATGATTTGGTGGAGGAAATGAGGAGTTATGAGAGTTTGAAGTTGGAAAGCCATGATACGTGCTCTCTGGAAGTTAACCTGGCCGGAGGTGGAAGAAGGTGAACAGTACTGCCACGTGTCGCTGTATTATTGGTTGGAAGAAATGAAAAGACAAAAGCGCGAGGAATAAAATAGCAAAAGTGATCTAAAAATCCTAGAAAAATTCCTAAAATGATCTAAAACCTGCGCTTAGCCGCTTGCATACCACAAGCGCCTCTCCTTCCGCCGGCCCGTGAGCCCCTCCCATGAGCTCCCCACTGACTGAGCCGCCCCTGCTCTATTCCCTAGCCATGGCGCTGCTCTCTGCTTGTTTCTTTGCGTGAGCTCTGTTCTGTGCATTTGGGAAGAAGCCTATAGCCAATGACAGGTGGGGCCTGGCTGTAAGGGAGATAGAAAATCAGAAATTGGAAGAAAAAGAAAGATTCCACGGAATATTCCTCGGTTTCCAATTATCAGGATTTCCGAAATTCAAACGCTTATATCTTTTCCGTCCGAACTCGGATTGACCCCATTCAAAATTTTAAATTCATCTAAATTCAAGATCTTTCTGCCAGTACTAAATTTGTAATTTTTGGATTTATATTATTTTATTTTATTCATTTGATTGTACCATTTTACGCGTAGCCGAAGAGTTTGCCGTAGTCGCCAACGAAGGAGAAGACGTTCAGTGCAGCGCATCGCATCTCGTCGACAAAGGCAAGTCTTCCTTGACGCATTTTGTACCCAGTTTTGTAAATGCTTTTGTAACGGCTTCTTTAAACATGCATTGCTATTTACATAAAAGAATGATGTTAACGTTAGACTGTTAGCTATACCTGTTGTTTATACCTCCTTGATATTGTATCCATGAACCTTTGTCGCCTTAGAACAAGTAATCCACCATAGTAATTATTCTTGATTAAATAATCTTTGATTAGAATGGAAATTGGAGCTAGAACCCAGTTTTTGTTGGAGATTACATGAATGTTAGTGTTGATGGGGATTAATAATTATTATAGTGATCAAGGAATGTTGATGATTGAAATATTGTGAAGTTGAATTGTTAACGTTTGTAGGAAGTTATTATTGAGGAGCTGATTAAGAAAATAAATGCTGATTGAAATATGGATGGTGATAATCATATGTGAATTGGTTGATTAATATGGAATATGCGTGATTGGTTAAGATTAATTGGTTATGTTCATAGGATCTACCTTTGTCAATGGATTAAAGTAGATGATTTTGAGAGTAATATTTGGGTGGTTTAGTAAACAATATAATGAAGTATTCTCGGTGCACTTAATGGATAATAGTGAGAATCATACTTATGGATTAAATAGATAATGTTGAGAATCATATTCAGTGAATTAATGTAGATGATATTGCGAAGTATTCTTGGTGGATTTAGTGAATGATATTGCGAAGTATTCTTGGTGGAATTAGTGAATGATATTGCGAAGTATTCTTGGTGGATTTAGTGAATGATATTGCGAAGTATTTTTTGTGGATTAAGTGGATGATAAGATTGATCAATACAAGAATGATGGATAAATCAATAATGTAATTTATAGTTCTAGGAAGATATTTCATATTCGGTGATAATTGTAGCTTAATATGATTTTGGAATCATGATTACTCTTGATATAGACTTCACTTGTTGGAATATCATATTGGGTTGGATTATACAAGTGCCATGAAAATAATGTGAGATCTTGGTGACTTCATGATTTTAGGAGACTACATAATTGATTATAATAATTTTTATCAACGCTGAGAATTGAAGTTTATTAAATAAACTATTGGTGGAATAGAGTAGTTCGGTAGAAATGCTTATGCTTGCAAACGGTCAGTATACACCTATGGGTGGGGATTCTTTATAAACCTTTGCAAACTTGTGTTGGAAAATATAGGCAAAAGGTATTGCCGTTTGTTTGTAAAATAAAAATAAAAAGGAAAATGGTTTAGATTGGGGCGGAATGGTTTGTCAAGTGCGTGGGATAGAGCACTCGCCTTGGTTTGTGGAAGCCGCCTAGTCAAATTAAGGACCGACTCTTATGATTGTCCATTCTAGCACAACAAAGACAATCACATGTTAAATGGGCTCGACCGGCTGAATAATTTGTAGAAACCTAACTTAGACTCACCAGATGGTGAAATGTGGGTGCAGATGGAGGCAAGTCGATTTTTCACACTGCAAGCAAGAGGGGCTTTATATCAAGCGATGGAACCCTAATAGCGTTGAAACCTCGGCGGTGAGTTGGGTTAGGCGATACATTGTAAAGGCCTTGTCATGATATCTCTGCCGTACACCTAAGGAAGTGTGTTAATAGCTTGGCATCAAGAGAATATCATGTCTTGTGGGTAAAGTGTACAAACTCAGAGAGTAAATAAACTATTCGAATAGCCGTGCTCTACTTATATATGGCAAAGAATGCTTTGCATATTGGTAGTCTTTTGGTTTTGTTTTCAAAAATGAACTTTAGGATTCGGGAGAGGTTAGAACTCTCGGATGTATTGTTGGCAGATTGAGCCAATCAGATAGATGGAACCTGTTTTGATCATGGCAGATAGAGTCATGAGTTGGTTTACCTTAATCTTTTAAATGTGGCGGATAGAGCCTGTATACTAGTGATTGGTGGCTAGAACCTTCACTAGAGATATAATTATTTCAATAGATACAAATAATTGATAAATCTGCTTTACAAAAATTTATTACAAGTAAAGTTTATTGAAAATGTGGCTTTATGCAAAAGAACCATAATAAGCCTTCTTTGATATGGCCTTCATCATGCATTTTTACCAAGACTTGCGGAGTACTTTATGTACTCACATGCTACACTCAAATCATCTCTCAGAAAGTTGAAACTGTCGAAGGAGATCACCTGGACTAGGACGCGCTCCCCACTCGATTGCCTATGGGCATATGGTTGGGTCATCACTTGGAGTTTTTGTCTTCCGCCGCAGTTATTCAAGTTGTTTAGCCTGTTACGGCGGTTTTGGTAAACCTCGACCATAAGGTTATTGTTCTTATTTGATGTTATTTATTACTTCAATATATAATCCTGATATGGTCATTGATTTACCATCGCTTCGATCGTGTGTACTAGCTTTGATCCGGACTAGTACAAGAATATACGGAGATTCCGGATCGCCGATCTGGGGTCTCACAGCCTTGCTGCAATGGGACGGCGACCCACCAATTGTTGGTACGTCGACCCTTGTCGACCCCGACCCTCGAACGGGGACGACGACTCGGGGACACGGAACACGCCTTCGACCCCGACCCCTGTTACTATGCTCAACACCACATATTGTTAAGCCAGCTCTGCTCACAAATTCTTCTCTGACAAATTTGTGTGCGCTACCAGAATCCATTAACAACAACATCATATTGTTTCCCACTAATGCCCTCAAAAAGATGGTGGAATGATCCTTGACACAACATGAGAGGATATTATGTATTCATTATCCACTGGTTCCCATTATCCTACCATCTAGGTATCTAGAAATTCATCAGAGATGTAGTCCTCATCTTGTCCTCCCATAGCATTCATTTGAGCATGACCTTTGTTCTTACATTGATGCTTAGGATCATACTTCTCTCCACAATAATTGCAAAGACCATTAGCTTTTCTGTACTCCTATTTTTTTTCTTGCCTTCCACAAGTCTCCTGTCTTGAATTTCTGTGGTTGTTGTGTATTTTGTTTCTCTCCTTTTTGGCCTGACTGAAATGATTTTCCACCCCCTTTCTGACCTTGTTTGTGCAGTCTTGCTTGTGTCTCCTCCTGTGCCAATGCCATAATCACTGCCTGTGTAAGAGTGGTGGGTATTTGTACTTCATCACTTCCCCAGATTTCCTCCTTTAGACCGATTATGAACTGTGTTACCAACCAATCTTCATCATGAGTTGTCTTATATGCCATCAACTCATATGTTAAGTGCTCAAATTGCTTCTTGTACTCATTCACAGAGTTTTCTTGCCCCAAACTCATCAGTTCTCACAACTTTATTCGATACACATTTCCACCAAATTCTCCCTCCACTGCCTTGAAAAATCACTCATAGTCACCTACATCATTATGTAGTCTGTATGATTGTATCCACTACTGGATAACCACACATCACAGACGGTTCATAAACCACATCACAGACGGTGAACCTCTATATCAAAGTGTTAGTGATGACAATAGGTCATCACAGACGGTTTTTGAACCGTCAGTGAAAATTAACATCATATACAGTTCTAGTCTAGAACCATCTATGATGAGCCCACATCACAGACAGTTCTAGCTTAGAACCATCTGTGATGTGGACTCACACACTATTCTAGATGGTAGTTTAAAAACACTAAATTAGGGAGGACTTCCTAGGAGGTCACCCATCCTAGTACTACTCTCGCCTAAGAACGCCTAACTTCAGAATTCTGATTGGATCCGGATATTTTTAACGCCACACAAGAATTTCCTAAGAGGTCATCCATCCTATTCCTACTCTCGTCCAAACACACTTAACTTCATAGTTCTTATAAGATCCAGTACTTTAGTGGTAGTATGATCACATCTAACATATAATGCGTCCCTCCTCCCTTTAATCCCGTGAAGCATCTGAACATCGATTTCCAATTATTTTAAATTAGCAAACTATAGAGGTAATTAGCAAAATTTAAAACTTTGAAATTTATTTTTTATACTTTTGACTATTAATGATGCTTGCAATATATGTGCCATTACTATTAATGAAACTTGTAAAAATACCACAACTTTTGACTCGTACCTTCGATTTTGGTGTTCTTGTGCTTTCCGGAATCATCACACAATAAACTCTCTGATTATATTCTTTTGGGCACTGATTCTAGTTTGCAAATATGTAAAATGGCCATAACTTTTGACTCGTAACTCCGATCGGGGCGTTCTTTGGCTCGTTGGAAAGATAACGAAAAGAAGCACCCAAATTTTATAAATGTGCGAAAATCAGATGGTCAAATCCTGATGGTTTATGCGAGTACGTGCGCGGCTACATAATTCCAAAAAACCGTCGTTTAGGGCCTCAAAACGGTCTCCGAAGTTTTGAATCTGTTTCGGTCATTCTTTTCGATTTTTGCAAATGGAATATTAGTTCCAATTATTTCAAATGTAATATTATTTAATTTCAATTCTTTCAAATTAGAAGGCAGGAGAGGTAATTAGCATTGTTTAAAATTTTCTATTTTTTTTATTATTTGTGGCGGTTTCAAATTAAAATCGTCTGTGATGTGTGAACATCACAGATTCTAAAGAACCGTCAGGATGTTCACCTCATCACGCATTGTTCTAATAAAACCATCTGTGATGATGGTGAACATCACGAGACGGTTCTAACCAAAAACTGTCTGTGATAAGTCCGACGGTTCTAGCGAGGACCCCAATGGTCGCAGCGACGACGAGTATCAGATCAACTAAGTAGTATTTTCCAGTAGTCTTTCCCATCCTTGTTCTTTCAATAGCCTCTCCGGCGTTCTTCCTTGTTCTTTGCAAATAGTCTTTCCCATCCGTAACTTTTGGAAGGAAATTTTTGTATATATATTGTGATGCTTATATATATATGTGTGTGTCTATATATATATATATATATATATATATATATATATATATATATATATATATATATATATATATATATATAATGTTTTGAACGATTCACAGATGGTTTGTGGATAAAATCGCCTGTGATATTTCCTCATCACGGACGGTTTTATCCACAAACTTTCTGTAAGTTCTCGCTTTTATCACAAACGGTTTGTGGATAAAACTGTCATGATATTTCCTCATCACGAGATAGTTTTATCCACAAACCGCTCTGAAGTTCGCTTTCATCACAGATTTATTTAGGATAAAACCGTCTGTGATGATCCGACATGACAGACAGTTTCAGCCACAAACCATCTGCAATGTGTCCGAAACACATCACAGACAATTTTGATAAAAAATATTCTGTGATGATGTATCTAATATAACCTTTTTTTGTAGTAGTGATCCACAAAGCCGCATCCTCTTCAATATGATTTTGGCAATTTCTAACGAAATTTCAGCCGAAATATCTGTTCAAAAAATTCCGGATTTGAATTTTGCTTTTTAGATTTCATCCAAAATTACGAATTCTCATTGAAATTTCAGATTTCTATCGCTTCCGAGATACGCTTCAAAAACGAAATTTGAAACCTAATCACTCGTCGCTCTCCTGTCGTCGGCCCGGCCGCCGCTAGCTCTTCACGTAACTTCCTTTTGTTTTTTGCTTTGCGTACGTCCTGCCAAACCTGACCGCTAATCCTTTGTTATTAAAGTCAGAGCATTTGGCTGTTGTACCCATACATCTTCATGCACTAGTCTTTTGCTGCAAGTGAATTACTGTATGCCATTTTGGTCGTTGGAGGCGGCTATACGCGTGGGTGGGTCTGAAACGGACGCGTATCCTCTGCAGAGGATCTGTAATCGTCTAAAAGGAGAACGCTACCGGTTTGATGTCATCCTCTGCACTGCAATCGTCTAAAAGGGGTACGCTACCGGTTTGACGACGATGTATCACGCGGCTCAGTCGTTTGTAGCGACGGTTTAGCTCACGGTAGCAGTCCGGTGAGCCTGTGCGTGGCATATTATTGCTACTGCCCGACCACCATTCTACTTGTCAAACTGTTTTTGGTTTGCTGGGCTGTAAAGCAGCTGCAGCTGACGGCTGTGGTTTTTTTTGTTATGCTGTTTGACAAGCTAACTGTTGCAACTGTAGCTTTTCGGGGCCAACCGAGCGGGGAGGTAACAACATAGCGAACTACAGCGGCGTCCGCGAATGGGGAGGTGACGTGAAGGCAGCGAAACGGGGTGACGGATGTCGAGAAGGCAGAGCGACCAACAAAGTAGGATGTGGTCAAACCAAGCCACAGCTGAAAAGCTCTTCCTCAGCAGCTTCAGCTTTTGGGGGTGCTTCTGTTGTGGTTTAGTTTCCCAGCTGCCTTGTAGCCATGTTGTTTGAGGAGCTGTGCTCAAACAGGGCCTGCTACTTTCAACTTGGCTGGTGTATGTGCTGGGCCTTTTCCTTCTCGATTCCGCTATGTGCTGCTTGTTCTCCCATCTTACGCTGCTAGTAAGCATCAACATTCAGAGACACACATACCATGCAATGCACTAGGACGAGTGAATTTTACAAACCTTCAACTTTTGTGTTAAAACTATCACATAGCTATACATCTAAGTTTGAATTTCATGGAAATACAGATTTAGTAACATTTCTTCTCAAAGAACTACAAGATTGCATAGTATCTACAGTTCGTGAAATTCAAACTTAAATGTGTAGTTCTGTTATAGTTTTAACATGAAAGCTGTAGTTTTTCGGTTACTCGGTGTGGGATAGCCCATTCAATTCCTATGCAAGAAACTAGTGGCCCGGTTTTGCAATCTCGTGTCAGTTCAAACCTAATTACACCAACCAGGCCAATTCCATAGGTGCGTATTTGACTTGGAGGTCGACTTGCAAGTCATAATTATGTACAAAATTTCTCGAGTCGCTTGTGAAAGAGTCGTAATTACGTAGAACCTATGGTATACGTGTACGCCACAAGTCTTGCATGGGGAGAGCTTTCCTTTCTCGGCGGACCAACTCATTCAAAGACACCATATATCACTTGCAGCTACGTGAAGGTACTGCAACACTGACCAGTGATTCCTACGCCTGCCCGTTGATAGTTGTCTGATGGTAAATATGGTCTCTCTGCAGGCTAAAGGTTGGAATCAGTCACGATTACGTGAAACCTATCTCACACTTACTAAGACAGTACTACAGATCAGACCTTCCATATCGACCCATCAGTTCCGGTTGGATTTGAACATACTGATGAGGGCTTCAGTACCGGTTCATTGGTTACAGGACTGTCGTGGGCTTTCGATCGGGTTCGTAACACGAACCGGCATCGATGTTCATCATCGATACCGTTCGTGTTACTGAACCGGTACTAAAGGCGGGTATATTAGTACGGGTTCGGTTACTGAACCGTATCGATGAGGGTTTCAAGACGTTCAGTGTTACGAACCGCATCGATGCCTCGTTTGAGGAAAGTTCAAAGGGAATGTATATTCTATGTATATCAGTACGCGATGGTGGGTGGGTTGGTTAGAAGGGTGAGGCTGGAGTCATGAGGTTCCAGGTTCGAGTCTTGGGTTCGCCATATTTTTTAGATACTTTCTACACCGTAGGAGGGCTAATGTCATAGACCTTTAGTCCCGGATGGACTGTCCCGGTTTGGCAACCGGGACTAAAACCCGTTGCTAACCGGAACTAAAGGTCATTTCCCAGGTAGTGAGAGGAAGTTTTGCGTAATTTGGATCTGTCCTTTTCACGATCCATCACTCCAATATCTTACCCGTAATCTAACGGTTCGCATGCACCACAGAAAACAACATTTTTTCGCTCGGCCAAAGTTATTTTCGCCGGCTTTAGACAGCCGACTATAATAACAATACATTTTCGTCGGCCCTACCCAAGCCGATGACAATATGTACATTTTCGTCGGCCAGAGACACCGGCCGACGAAAAAAAAATTATTTTCATCGGTATTTTTGCAAAGCGATGAAAACAGTGCTGCCAGTGGGCGGCAGTGGAATTTCAAAATGTTTTCGTCGGCTTTATTGGCCGACGAAAAAATTTCGGTCCATTCGTATTATGCCACGTGGGCACGTGGTATGAAGAAATATTTTCGTCGGTTGACCTGGCAGACGAAAACACCGAACCCTGCCACGTAGGACTTGTTTTAAATCTATATCGCCGACGAAAACAAGGCGATAAGCCGTGGGTCGACCGTGAAACCATTCGCTTGTGCTAGCAGCTCCCCATACGCGTCTTTGCTCCTCCACAGCGCTGCCGCCGCCGCCGCCTGCCGCCGCCGCCCGCCGTCGCGCTTGCCGCCACGCCGCCCTGCCTGCCACGCCACGCCGCGCCGCCTCCTGTCCGCCACCACGAGCCACGCCTCGCCCGGCCACCCCACGCCACCAGCACGCGCCCTATCCTGTCGTCTGCCTCTCCACGCCGCTTTCCCACGCCGCCAGGCCGCCAGAGTCTCAAGGTGCTGCCCGCCACCACCCTCTCCGCGCACCGCCCGTCAAGCAAGGTGAATTTTTCGTTGTCGGAAATCCGGTTGTGTACTATTTTGTAGTTTAGTTTAGTGTTGATTAATGATTAGGGTTTAATTTAGTTTAGTTTAGTTTAGATTAGGGTTTAGATTAAATAAACTAGCTGTGAATGTGGTGACATATTGTTTGTTTGCAATGCCATATTGTTTACATGCAAATGTGATACCATATTGTTTACTTCATATGTTTGGAGCATGCCATTTTGTGATGCCATATTGTTTAGTTGCAAATGTGACGCCATATTGTTTACGTCATAAGTTTCTTGCAAATGTGATGTCGTATTGTTTACTTCAGAAGTTTGGAGCATGCCATGTGATGCCATATTGTTTACTTAATTTATAACATCGATTAGAATGTCATGGATTAGATGATTAGTTGTTTATGAGTTAATGTTTTCGTCGGCCGAGTAGTTAATTAGATGATTAGTTGTTTATGAGTTATATAATATTGCTTCATTAACTCTTAATTAAGTATGGCTATTTTCGTCGGCCAAGTAGCAAGCCAATGAAAATTCATATTTTATTTTATTTGGGCCATGATTAGTTTGGGGGTTAAGTCGGTAAAACATGATTCAACTAAGTAGAATCGATTTGGTCAGCCAAGCCTAGCGCCACCTATTGGAATCGGCGCATCTCACATTTACTTGTGAGGTGTGCCGCTTCGAATTGTTCGATTTAATTTGGATAGCCTAGGAATGGACGCTAGAGCATATGTAGATTTATGACGAGCCCATCGGTCGAAACAGTAATCTCGGCAGATGATCCGGCTTGTTCTCGATGCACCAAGACTGGGCGTGCATTTGGAGAACAGTAGGGTTATGCTGCCGAAATTCCGTTCGGGGCGTAAGGCTCGTCAAAAATCCGTGCTCTGGCGTCCATTCTTGGGTGGGTTTAGGACCTATCTTTCCCAGTAGAGCCCTTGTTCGCAACTAAGCTGCTGTGGTTGATATCGGTGCATGTGTTTAGATTCGAGAATGGGTGATGATCAAAGGTGGATGTATGATGGTTGGAGTAAGACCGGGGCGGACTCAAGAGAATGGGCAGTCATCGCACAGGCGTTCGTGGACCATGCATTCGCAGGGAAATTCTTTGGTGGTGTCGCAGTGCTCGTGTAGCAAGTGCCGCAACTATTCTTACCACGTGAAGTCGGATGTAGAGCGGCACTGTGCAAGTTTGGTTTCATGCCCGACTATCTCGATATGGTATTTAACATGGTGAGGCGAGCCCATTGTTGAGTCGGACCATGAGGATGAAAACAGATGGATGAGATGTTGAATGATATTGGTAGGGAGTTTGAGGTTAATTCGGAAGAGGAGCCCGGGTCGGAGATGCAAAGATTTTATAGGCTCCTTCGCCTCGAAGAGAAATTGCATGAGTTCACCAACTTGACCGTCCTACGCATAAAGGACACGGCTCATGTCAATGAAGTCAAGTACAACTTTTCAACAAGTGCTACAACGATATGGTCCCTATCGATCGCTGATATCCTTCCGCGAACCATAAGATGCCGAAGGACATGTACCACCAAGAAGATGTTGTCCGCCTTGGGATGAAGTATGAGAAGATTGATGTTTGCGAGGATAATTGCATGTTGTTCTGGAAGGAACATGCCAACGACACTCATTGTAGGTATTGCAACAAGTCTAGATATGTCGAGGTGGTAAATGATGAGGGATGACAAAGGATTTGCTACAAAAGTCGCGATGAAGCAGCCTCGATACATGCCAATCACGGCTAGGATTAAACGTCTGTACTTATTTAAAAAAACAGCCAGGCATATGAGATGGCATAAAGAAGGTGTCCGTGAGATTGAGGATGTGATGGTGCATCTAGCGATGGTGAGGCGTGGAAGGCATTAGACCGCTTTACCCGAATTTGCAAGTGACCCTAGGAGTGTTCGCATTGGGTTGGCGGCATGTATGGGTTCACACCTTTTAGTACAAGTGCCACCCGTACTCTTGTTGGCGGTTTTCATCGTGCCGCATAACCTACCACCGCATTGTGCTTGAAGGAGGAGTACATATTTCTAGCACTTGTTATTCCGGGTCCTGATCATCCAGGGAAGCACCTCAATATGTTCATGCGGCCGTTAATGGAAGAGTTGAAAAAGTTATAGAGAGGGGTAGAGGCATTTGACAGCTACGGTAAAGTAAACTTTACCTTGCGTGTCGCATACCTGTGGTCGGTCCACGATCTACCTGCATATGGCATATGGGCCGGTTGGAGTGTTCATGGTCGACTTTGTTGTCCCATTTGTATGTTTGACTCAGATGCATTCCGGGTGCCGCATGGTGGAAAGTTCTATTTCTTTGATTGCCATCGACGATTCCTACCATCGAATCACCCTTTCAGACGGATGTCCAATGCATTCCGAAAGAACACCACTGTTACAAAGGGCCCGCCGATGCATTTGACTGGTGGAGAGATAGCTGCCTAGCATAGGCAGCTCATAGTAAAAGACGATGGAGGGTTCGAAGGTTTCAAAGTGGAGCACAACTGGACTCATATCTGTGCAATTTGGGAGCTCCCTTATTGTGCGGCATTGATTATGCCGCACAATATAGATGTGATGCACTAAGAGCGTAATGTCGTGGAAAGCATCGTAAGCATGTGCTTTGATTTCAAAGACAAAACAAAAGACAATGTGAAGGCACGAAGAGACTTAGCCGAGATTTGTGATCGTGGCGCCAAGATCGCATAAGATCCTCGAAGGTCGAATTGCCGTGCCACGAGCTCAGACTTGTGAAACCTCAAGACAAGAAACAGATATTCGTGGTTGAAAACCCTTAAATTCCTCAGGATCGCTATGCAACTTAACATAAAGCGTCAAGATGAATGTCAGCGCCAGGAAGCTAAATGGGCTTAAGAGCCATGATTACCACATCATAATGGAAAGACTTCTTCCCGTAATGTTTCATGGCTACTTCAAGGATGAGTTGTGAAGAATGTTTATGAGCTTAGTTACTTCTATAGGTAGTTATGTGCTAAGGAAATCTCGAAGAAGATGATGTGAAAGTTGCGAGAGAAATACCGGTGCTTGTATGCAAAATGGAACAGGTATTCCCACCTAGTTTTATGAACATGATGCAACATCTGTTGGTGCATTTGCCCTGGGAAGCGGAGGTTGAGGACCTGTGCAATTCTGTAGATGTATTGCGAGGAAAGAGAATTGAAAAGCTCAGTCAACCGTGACGCAACAAGGCTAGGGTTGAAGGGTGCATCACGAGGCGTATGCTCTAAAAGAGATATCGTGACTTCTCAAGTATGTATTTCGCAGATGAGCACAATGTGAATGCCCCTACAACGCGGTATCATATCGAGAAGAAGCACCCCGAGTAACCTTCAAATTTTTCAAGGAAGGGTAAATCTGTGGCGCTTTCTACTCCGCATGAGGTGTCATCAACAGAGGAACTCGCTCGCTTTTATATGTACTCCAACATGGATGAAATGGAAAAATATTTCGAGTAAGTAACGATTCATATTTTGTAATCAATTGTGCAATCCTCAACCTATTCTCATTTGAGTCCACACGCAGATTGTTTGACCAACAACATTGAAATCGCTCGCCAACCTACTAGCAAGCGAGTTGGATAAGCTACGCCATGAGGGGTTAAACAACGCCCAAGTTTCATTGGTGGTTCCGAAAGCATGTAATTTTACCCTCCTCCCAATTTTCTAACCCTAAACTTCAAATTATTTTCGTTGCACCTAGTAATGATGTCTTAACCTATGCAATGCATGCTTGATGCCAACGTCCATGATGACCTGCTGCAGCTATCACACGGTACCGTTATGGCAAGGAACTTCAGTTGTTACGATGTTAATGGGTTTCGCTTCAACAAAGCAACATTGGAAGCGAGACGCCCACTTACGCCATCAGTGAACAGCGGAGTGGTAATCTAAGGCGTCGCGATGCAAGTGGGCGTAATTAACTACTATGGTGTTCTTCAAAACATAATTGAGTACAAGTTTGGGGGTCCAAAGAACTAAGAGTAGTTTTCTTTGAATGTGATTGGTTTGATCCTAACAATGGCACACGGTCGGCGAATTTGGCATGACAGAGGTCAAGCACCGATCAAGGCTTCAAGGCCACGACATTTCGTGCTTGCTCACCGTTTGAGCAAGTGTACTACCTGAACTATCCTTATCCCAAATTGCATGCTTGGTGGGTAGCATATAAAGTTAACCCACGTGAACGGTTATATCCTCCTCGGGATGCTTGACTATGTTGATGAAGACGATGGACGATGAGAAACGGATGTCTACCAGGAAGAAGGTCCGCCAAGATCTTTTCGGGTTGCTCATGGGGATGACCTTCATCGTAGCCATCGATGCCACGCACCTAATAGTTGAGCCTCGTCCATCAAAGAAACGACATCGATTCTATGAAAACACATCTTTCTAGACAACGAGTCACCAATGAACCTCGAGACGCTGATGAGTTTTGATAAGTACATATCCTCTTATTGTCAGTAATACTACTTTGATTATATTTCTTACTACTTCCACATTGTTGCTATAATTTGTTATAATTGTGCAATCTAACTCTATTGAAACTTTTGTAGATGCTCAGCACGCGAAGGATAAGATTGTTGGTAAGCTCAAGGATCTACCTCCGAAGTGGGGGTAAGGGAAGAGTCAGGTCCAAAGGGATGAGTCATCGAGAGTCGTGATGCTTCTTCCAAGGGGTTGTCCAGAGCAGGCAGAGGCAACAGCACTCTTGGGGTGCATGGAGCGAGCACGAGAGGCCAACGAGGAGTACCTGCCTTCTGCCTCTGACTCCTCGAATGAGTCTAAGGACTTAGCACCACGGCAGAGGAGGTAGCTGAAGAGTTGGCGGAGGATGATGGTGATGAAGAGATCCTAGAGGATGTCATGCGCCTTCTTCATGTTGTTTGGTATTCGTGTTTGCAATGTTAATTTTGTATGCATAGACTTGTGATTCTCATTTTGGCATTTTTCGTGTTCCAGGATCCAACAACGTCCTCCCAAGAGCTGAAGCTAACCAATGAGGGTGATCAGGCCCCATGGAGATTGGTAAGTTAGTTTTTTCATTTTGAAAAAGTAACTTGTCGAGAATCTAACCAGCTTTGATTTCATTAATTGTAGGCAATGGGATGACGTGGCGCGGGAGGGTAGGCACCAGCGATCGCAAGTTAACGCGGTCTTGGGAGCTCTCTGCCGCCACCACTACCCGTCCTGGTGACCATCGGCGGGGTGCCACAAAGGCGCCCTAAAGTGGGAGCACTACAGTTGGCTCTGAGGCAGCGTGGCAAGACTTGGCACGACGTGGTTTCGCACGATTTCTAGGTGAGTTCCTTACCTCTTTACTGCTTCATTCATTTGTAGTGATATGTCGCTAGCTCAATAATTGTTTTTGCGGGAGAGGTACTGTCGAGGACTCGGGATGTCCCATAAATCAAGAGAGGGCCGAAAAAGTCTTCAACAAGGCGGCCCACAAGGTCGTGAAGGACATGATGTCCAATGCACGATCCAAAGCGTGTGCTCCTACTACAAGGGGTGAAAAGGAGAAAATGACCAAGAAGCTCGGGGCCTCCAAGATCTACTCGCGAGGATGAGTACCTCAAAGCGCCCATCCTCGGCCGATGAAGTGCTAGGAAGCTTTCAGATACTTGTGCACGTACTGGGCGTCGGCTGACTTTGTTGCTAGGTGCAACAAGAAGCGAGGCAACAAAGAGGTGACCGGTGTTGCACCCAGATAAATATGGATGGACACCTCCGCTTAGCGAGGCGCATGGCAAGTATCTAGCCTTAGTTTAGCACGCTTTTGAATGCATGTTGCTAACTTTGGATTACTGAAGAAAATCGGCGGCGTTGCCCGAGCTACATCGATGTTTATCTTGGGGACACCGGCACCGATCCGAGTCGCTGGACAATGTGGCATCCAACAATGACTCAGAGGATTGTGAGTTGTTCGACCTACTTTGATGAAATTTATGTCTTCAAACTGTTGTTTCAGTATTGTTGGCATGCAGGAGCAATATGGGGATGAAATGGCTCGGCGTCACGGCCCGGAGTACGACTGGAGGAGCGAGGACCTCGATGTCTCAGTGCTATACCAGAGTTGTGGGGGCAAGAAACATGGAAGGTGAAATATGTGAGATCATGTGATGAAAAATTGGTTGAATGGTGAAATTGGCATTGTAAAGTGACTTTGGTTATAGCATGTGTGGTGCTTGTGCATGTGCTATGTTGAGATGATTATTATGCTGGTGATAGCATGATGGATTTTGTTTGATGCAATCACTCATGTGAGTGGTTGCATGGATTGATTTTAAGGCAAGTCGTGGACTTGTGCTCAGATGTTCATTTAATTATGCTGGTGATAGCACGATGGTTTTGCTTGATGCAATGCACTGCTGTGAGTGGTTGCATGGATTAACCTTGAGTCAAGTCGTGGACTTGTGCTCGGACCGTTGTTTGTTATTCGGTGTGCGTGTGTTGCTCGAGGCTTAACGTGGTCGATGACGGACCGGAACTAGGTTCGTGGAGGACTAGGTTCAGGGAGGAATCGAGGTCCCGGTGGTCGAGGATGTCATGCGGGACGTTCGGGCTAGAGAATGGTGCACACGAAGGTGGTTAGTCACGCGAGTGCGGCGGCGCAGCGGCCGTCTGGCGCTGCATGTGTGAATTTTGGGTTGTATGCATATATTGGACCATGTGTATTGGGCAGGTGGATATGCATACATGTGTTAGGGTTTTGAGTTGTATAAAAAGACTTGAAACCTGATCAATGAATTGAGCTTTTTCTGGCGGCTGTGGCGGCCGTTTTATCGTCGTTGTTTTGCTCCCCGCGTGGCGGCGCATGTATGCGGCGACTAAGAAAACGGCTGACCTCTGGCGTCTCGGTCCTTGAACAGCGTCTCCTGGAGTTAATCTCGCGAAGGCGAAAAAAAGTCCGAGTGGCGGCCGACGTCTGGCGAGTGCTCTCGATCTCGGGCCGTCTTGGTGTCGGTCTTCGACATCCTGGCGGAGTTCTTTTCTTGGCGACTAGAAGTGCATGCATGCATGTTCTTGGCGATGACTAGATTTTTATGTGAATGCATGCAAGTTTAGGTCCCGTGGCTTTCGTTGGATTTCTTCTGGCGTTTTTGTTTTTGTTTTCCTTGTAGACCAGCGCATGCATGAACGACTAGATATTTTTGTTGGCCGTTCTTTTTGAGCACTGCGGCCGGCGGTGGTTTTGCTGCTCCAGGGGCACAAGGAGGTGGTGAGCACAATGCAGGTCAACATCTTCTTCGCTATCGAAGACCTGGACAACATCCGGTATTTTGTTTAATCTCATAATTAGGGTTTGATTTATTCTCGTCATTATTTGATATAGTCAACTTGCGAAGGTCATAACTCTAGATCCGTATATTCGATTGAGGTGATTCTTGTTGCGTTAGTTTCAGATTTGAATCTAGTTTATACAGTTAAAATTTTACATCAATCCGACGGTTGGATCTTCGATAATTACGGTTTTAGTGAACGTATGTTAATCTGTTTTTGTCCAAACCGAAGCAGTTTTTTTTCTAAAGTTATTTAGGAGGTTTAAAAGAATCACTAAAAAATTGTTTTAGCTTCCGTTCAATCATTCACCCCCCCTCTGATTGACGTCATCCGATCGTACAGGTGGTATCAGAGCAAGGTTAAGGTATGGCGTCAGATAAGTATGTTAATCGTCCTCCTGTGCTTAATGATTTAAAATTTTCTTATTGGAAAAGCCGCATGCAATCCTATATTGAAGCTCAAGGTAATGAGGTTTGGCGCAAAGTTTCTACTGCATATGATGTTCCTGATATAGTTACTAATGATAATAAAGTAGATGTTGATTTGAATGCTAAAGCTAAAAACTTGATTTTTCAAGGAATTTCTGAAAAGGAATTTGATCGAGTTTCTCATTTACGTTCTGCATATTCAGTTTGGAAGACATTATGTGACTATCATGAAGGGTCTACTAAGATTAAGAAAGTGCGCAAAAATATTTACCAAAAGGACTTTTCTGATTTTGTAATGAGACCAGATGAATCAATTGATGATCTTTTCTCTCGATTTGAGAAAATCTTGAGCAATTTATGGTGTTGGAGTTAATAATTCAGTTGAGGATAATGCTAGTAAAATTTTGAGATCTCTTGGTCCTGAATGGCGATGGTTGTTACGACAATTAATCAAACTGTTGATTTAGATACTTTGACTATGGATGATGTTTACTCTAGGCTGAAAACTTATGAGATGGGTTCTTTGTCACCTAGAGATGATAAATCCTCTACACATGCTCTTATTGCTAACCCCAGCACTTCGTCTAGATCACCATCTTTTGCTTCCTTGTCTGCATTGGCTTCCTTTTCAGATGAACAGTTTGAGATGCTTCCTGAAGAAGATCTTGTGCTCATCTCCTCACGTGCTTTTAAAGCACTTAACAATGTGAGAATGAGGAGGAGTGGAGACACAACTTCGGGGTCCTTCAGTTGCTTTGAGTGTGGCCTTTCCGAGCATATTAAAGCAAATTGTCCCAAGTCAAAGAAGAAGGAAGAAAGGGAACCAGCGCAACGCAGCTCAAGACGCACTACTCCTAGGCGCTCCAATTTTCGAAAAGTTGCTAAGAAAGTCTTAACCGCCATAGAGGAGTGTGATCTTAGCGATGTAGACTTTGAAAGTGATAATGAGCCACATGACAAGAAGAAGGACAAGAAGGGAGATTCCTATGATGACTTCACCGGCATGTGTTTCATGACTGGAAGGGATAGCGACAACGACTCCGATCTTGATGAGGTGAGACCTTCCTATGATGATCTTGAATATGCCATGGTTAAATTAGCTTCAGAACTTAAAAAATCTAAGAAGGCTCTTAAAGAAAAAGATCTAGAAATTGATAGCTCCAATTCTGAAATTGTAAGGCTTAGATCTTTGATTCCTAATGATGATGCTTGCAAATCATGTGACTTAATTTACAGCGAACTCACTGTGCTTAGGAAAAAACATGTCTCTTTGTTAGAACAAGTCAATGCTGAAAAGAAAGAAAATGAGAAACATGTTAAAAATGCTAGCTGTTCAACTGTTGATTTGCATGATACAACTCATTGTTCTAAATGTGCTATACTGGAATTAAAGTTGCATGATGCGAATGCTAGGGTTTCTCAAATGACAGATGCTATGCTCACTCATGAGGTTATTTCATGCTCAACTTGTCGCAAACAGAAAGGAAAAGTGGACGTTCCATGTAATAACTGTTTAACTCTTTCTCGAAAGGTTGATTACTTGGAAAAATCTTTAGAACGGTTCACTTCAGGAAAGAAAAACCTAAACATGATTTTGAATCAATCAAAAGTCAGTACTCATCACAAAGGTTTAGGTTTTGATTCTCATGCTAATCATAAATCACATGCTCCTACTGTTGTGAAGGCACTTGAAAATGGAAAATTTGAAATTGTCAATGAGCCTAAGAAAATTATTTTTAAATCTGCTGGTGTTTTACCTTCTATTGTGATGAATGCAACTGTTGCTCCTACTGTTAAAACTAAACATCATGTTAGGTACAATTGCACTCATTGTGGTAGAGATGGATATTTAGTAGATTTTTGTTTTAGGCTAGCCAAACAGCAAAAGAAAGAAAAGGCTAAGGCTATGTCTAATTTCAGGAAGGCACATTTCATTCCTCATTTTGTGCCTAGGGTGATGCAAACACCTTTTGTTGCAAGAAACACTGGAAAGAGCAAATCTGATTTTGTGAACAAGCATCCTCATTTTGTGCCTAGGGTGATGCAAACATATTTTGTTGAAAGAAACACGAGAAAGGGCAAATCTGTTTTTGTGAGCAAGCATACTCGTGTTGTGCCTACTCGTCGTGGTGTCTCAAGATCTTGGATTCCCAAATGCTTTATTTCTAACCCCAGTACCGAGGCCTCGACATCTTCTCGTGCTATGTAGGTTTTTCAGATGCGGGTTGGAGAACACAAGCTTAGTAGATTTTGGTCTTTTGCAAGATGGGATCAAGACTTGGATGGTTCTCACCTTTGAGATGGTTTTTAAGAGGCATGTTCAATAATTCTTCATCCACTTTGTGAGCTATCTTATATACTCATGTCTTTTACATTTACAGATATTTAATTGTGACATGAGATGAGACTTCTTGTTCATATGCTCATATGTATCCCCTGGCATGTTCAATAATGTTATATTTTATATCATGCCTTTCATGCTTTGAATTCACTTATCATGATTCATGCTTATGCTTAATTGAACATACCATGATAACTCAAGTACATGTATATCATCATCTCCTCTCTGTTGATTTCATTGGTTATCCATTTGAGGGGGAGTTAATGGTTTTGGTGAAATTTCTTTTTCAGTTGCTTTTGGGAGGTTTGTTCTTTCAGCCTTTTGTTTTTAAATCAATCCCTTCAGGTGAGATTTTTGAAGAAGTTTTTTTTAAGATGGTTGTTTTGAGGGGGAGCTTGTGAAAAACCATGTAATGATTGTGTAACATACTTTTTATTTTGTGTGTTTCTTAAATGAAAAACAAAAAAAATAAAAAAGTAATGAGCATTGTATTTCATACACATATGTCATTTGACGCCATGTTTATGCTACAAGGTCTTTGCAACTTCCTGTCTATACATATATGGTGTAGTTTATGTCATGACTTTTTAAATGGAATGACAACTTGAATTAAATCTTGTCATGGTTGAACTTTCTTAGCTATCTTGATCCTACTCAAAAAGTGCTAAATATGAAAGTTAAATACTAAAGCTAAAAGAGTGATTGTTGATAAATACAAGAACAAGGTTATGTACTATCGCACTTTTTCTTTATGAGACTGCTTATCATGGCACTTTGATATGAACTTGTAAGAGGTTGTGTATGACCGAAACCATGAAACCTTAAGCTTGTGATTGCTTGGCATGGTTAAAAAGTAAGGCTGATGGTGCATGTAATTCCTTGCAATTGTTATTGTTGCAATCAAAGTAATGAATTGGTTTTTCAAAGCACAAATAAATAAAGTGCACAAAAATTCAATGTTTTCAGGTTTTAAGATTGTTGAGAAAGGGAGATCATGCCATGCAAAAAATCGTTAATAGTACTTGATTTCTAGTTATGCTTACTCTATATTGTTTATGTGTAGATTTGAGGGTGCAAGTACTGTTGATAGCATGACTTGATGATCAAGTTGTTACATTTGTGCATGATTCATAATGCTCAGTACATTAAAATAAAAGGAAAACAACAATATAAAGGGGGAGACGTTTCTCTTTTGTTCTCTTTTTGCATTCTTGATGAATCCATTGTCAAAGGGGGAGAAATTTTGGAATCAAAGGGAGAATTTTTTTGTTACACATTGCACATTCACACACACATTTCTTCTTTCTATTAGGGGGAGTTTCTCTTTGCCATAGGAGGAGATTTTTTTTTAGATAAGGGGAGATTCTGTTAGGGTGATAGCATGATGGTTTTGCTTGATGCAATGCACTCGTGTGAGTGGTTGCATGGATTAACCTTGAGTCAAGTCGTGGACTTATGCTCGGACTGGTTGTTTGTTATTCGTGTGCAGGTGTTGCTCGAGGGCGAACGTGGTCGATGACGGGACCGGAACTAGGTTCGTGGAGGAACTGAGGTTCGGGACTAGGTTCAGGGAGGAATCGAGGTCCTAGTGGTCGAGGATGTCATGCGAGACGTTCGGGCTAGAGAATGGTGCACACGAAGGTCGGTTAGTCACGTGAGTGCGGCGGTAGACGTCGTCAGACGCTGCATATGTGAATTTTGGGTTGTATGCATATATTGGGCCATGTGTATTGGGCCGTGGATATGCATACATGTGTTAGGGTTTTGAGTTGTATAAAAGACTTGAAACCGATCAATGAATTGAGCTTTTTCGCGTGGCGGCCGTTTTATCGTCGTTGTTTTGCTCTGCGTTGTGGCGGCGCATGTATCGAAGCGACTAAGCGGCGGTGACCTCCGGCGTTCGGTCCTGAACAGCGTCTCTGGAGTTAATCCTGGCGATGAAGGAAAAAAAAAGTCCGGCGGCGGTGACCTCTGGGAGTGCTCTCGATCGTGGCCGTCGCGGTGTCGGGGTACTAGACGTCCTTGCCGGAGTTCTTTTCTTGGCGACTAGAAGTGCATGCATGCATGTTCTTGGCGATGACTAGATTTTTATGTGAATGCATGCAAGGTTAGGTCCTGGTGGCTTTTCGCTGGATTTCTTCTGGCGTTTTTTTTTTGTTTTCCTTGCGCATCGGTAACAAGATGCATGAACGACTAGAAGAGCGACTAGATATTTTGTTGGCCGTTCTTTTTGAGCACCGCGCGTCGGCGGTGGTTTTGCTGCTCCAGGGGCACAAGGAGGTGGTGAGCACAATGCAAGTCAGCATCTTCTTCACTATCAAAGACCTGGACAACATCCGGTATTTTGTTTAATCTCATAATTAGGGTTTGATCTATTCTCGTCATTATTTGATATAGTCAACTTGCGAAGGTCATAACTCGAGATCCGTATATTCGATTGCGGTGATTCTTGTTGGGTTAGTTTCAGATTTGAATCTAGTTTATACAGTTAAAATTTTACGTCAATCCGACGGTTGGATCTTCGGTAATTACGGTTTTAGTGAACGTATGTTAATCTGTTTTTGTCCAAACCGAAGCAGTTTTTTTTCTAAAGTTATTTAGGGGGTTTAAAAGAATCACTAAAAAATTGTTTTAGCTTCCGCTCAATCATTCACCCCCCTCTGATTGACGTCATCCGATCCTACAAAATAATCCCCCTTATTTGTGTGTTGTCGGAAATCCTGATATCGTCAATAGTTGCGCTTTTTATTAATGCCTTCGGTTTCATATATGTCTGTTGCAGGTTCTCCATGTTCAACGGGGTTGTGGACTCCGACGTCGCTCTGTCCCAAGGAAGAGCGTCGGGGTCCTTACAGAGCAGCGCTCGCTCCTCTAGGGATAATGCGAGGTTCACGGAGTACGAGGAGCAGGCTCGCCAACAACGTGAGGAGGCTCGCCAACAACATGAGCTGATAGCGAAGTACAAAGCGGAGATAGCGCATTTAAGGCAAACGCAGGCGTACTTCCAGGGAGCTCTTCAGGTAAAAGCTCAAAATCTCAACATATCGATTAATTTTTACTATTGCGGATCTAACACTTTGACTATATGCAGCAACTCTATGCAACTATGGGCACTCAACACGGCTTGCCTACGCTTCAGCCTCTTCCGCCATTCTTCGGGTATCCACCTCCAGGGCAAGCACCGCAGGTAATTATGCTTTAGGTTAATTCGGTTTGAAAATTATTTGTAATTCTATACTAACATGAAATTTCATGACTCCTCTACAGGGTTCTCAGCCTCCTTCGCCGTGGCACCCGTTTCCGCCTCCACCATCGTGGGCCACTCGGGGTTCAAGCTCGACGCTCCTAATGCAAGTCGCATCTTCTTTGCCTCTGGAGGTAGCGGCCATAATTCAAACACCCCCAAGAATTAGGATTGTACATTCTTATGATGGATGGGATACTGTAGCTGGATAAAACTTGTGATATGATTTGGATTGATATATATGTTGGTGTATTTGCGATATTAATGTGATGCATTTGCGAATCTAATGTTAATATGATTTTGAAATTGTATGATGCATTTGTGATTGTTCTGAGTAATATATGTTGGTGTATGTGAAATTGTATGTGAATTTGCGCAAAAACTGTATTTTCAAGCAAAGAGGGCTAGATTCCAGCAGGTACCTCCCAGTATTTTCATCGGCCAGCGTGGTCGACGAAAATACCCTAGACCGACCAAAATACTGGGGTTTGGCCCAGCTCCTAGTATTTTCGCTTACCGTTTGGCTTTGAACGAAATATGTCCGACGTGGCATGACGGGTCATCCATCGGCCACTTATTTTCATCGGTAACCAACGAAAATAATTCCTATTTTCGTTTACTTTTTTTCGTCGGTCTATTTTCGTCGGCAAACCGACGAAAATAAGTGCTTTCGTCGAGAATCCCCTCGTTTTCGTCGGCATGTGGCCGACGAAAAGATATCGTTTTCCTGTAGTGATGTTTTTTGGATTTTTGGATTTCGTCCAAAATTACGAATTCTCATTGAAATTTCAGATTTCTATCGCTTCCTAGACATGCTCCAAAAATGAAATTTGAAACCTAATCACTCGTCGCTCTCCTGTCGTCGGCCCGGCCGCCGCTAGCTCTTCACCTAACTTCCTTTGGTTTTTGGCTTTGCGTACGTCCTGCCAAACCTGACCGCTAATCCTTTGTTATTAAAGTCAGAGCATTTGGCTGTTGTACCCATACATCTTCATGCACTAGTCTTTTGCTGCAAGTGAATTACTGTATGCCATTTTGGTCGTTGGAGGCGGCTATGCGCGTGGGTGGGTCTAAAACGGTCGCGTATCCTCTGCAGATGATCTGTACACTATAGGAAACGACAGTATTTTCGTCGGCCAAAAATCGACAAAAATACGGGAAAAACCGACGAAAATAGCTATTTTTGTCGGTTTACCAATGAAAATAGGCCGACGAAATTGTGTCGACGAAAATACAAGTAATATTTAAGTCTTCTGAAAAGACACATGACAAAATATTAAACTAACGAAGTCAATAATAACAGAGCAAAAGCTGCAGAATAGGTAACAAGACATTACCTGGAGATCCAAAGAACTCAAATTCTTACAATTCTCTGCTATTCTCACCAAGCCTGTTGATCATATGGCAGAACACCATATCAGTCAAACAAGATGAGTTAGGCCAACATCAGTCAAACAAGTGCGCTCTGTCCCGTCATCACTAGTTGGCAGGTCCAATGGGAATAGGGACTTCTGTGCCCAGACAGAATCTGGTATGCGGGACATCCTCCTTTGGTGCCCAGACGGACTAATACCATATGGCTGTATGCAAAAGTAGTATTCTTAGTGTATCGCGACAAGCTATGCAAAAGTAGTATTCTTAGTGTTTAGATAGATCATCTTGTTTACATTTTAGACCAAAAATATAAACTTAATTCACTTTATGTTAGCCTACAAGTTTCAGATTTTAGGAGAAGCTGGAATCTGGAGCTCTACCAAACAGGCCCTAATTAGTGACGAATCAAATCCAAGCTCTGTGTGGGGGGACAAAATAAGAGATGGCGGAGAAGAAAGTGCCCCCACACACACGATATGCAATGAATCAATGGCTATAGCAACTACACTTGATCCGTGTCCTTGCAAGACAAACTTACTTGCATTCTTCAATCCATATACAAAGTAGGGATTTAGATGATCCTAGAGTGGAAAGCATGATTCATTCAAGTCAATAATACTAGCTGAAGCTATCAGGAAATGTAAAACTGCACTACACCTTCCGCCATGTTCAATTTGTTTATGAAACCAATTGCACACGCAAACGACAGGCAAAAGTCAACTAGATAATCAGGACAGAAGTAGGGTGAGGATGAAATCTACCATAGCATATAGAATTTTGCTAATTCAACACCGGTGTTCTTTAATCTCTCGATATGGTAGCCTAATCGGTGTTCTTTAATCCCATTTGATTTGATAAAACAACCGGGTTTCCCTAATCTGCAGCCTAATCAAGGAAATAAGCAAGGATCGGAACCATTCTCAAGAACACCAATTAATGTTTACTGCTACGTGAACATAATTTGAATAAATATTTATAAGACAATATTGAATGGAGGAAAGAATGGGCGGACATCGCAGTTCATATATATTCATATACAAGGTGAGACGAGGGGCACATCTGGCGTGGTGCGGGAAGGAGGAGGGAGGTTCGGGACCGGCGGAGCTCGCCGTGCTGTGGAGTGCAGCTTGCCTCCTGGTGGCGCCCAGGCGGGAGGTGGCGCTGGGAGGTGGCGCCCGGGCGGGAGGTGGCGGCAGGGTGGGAAGGTGTGGCTGGAGGCGGCAAGGCGGAGGCGGCGGCGCGTGGCTGGGAGAGGGCGTGGGTGGAGGGAAGTACGGTGAGGCGGCGGCTGAGGGGAGGTGCGGCCGGGAGGCGGGGTGCAAGAGCGGGAGGCGCAGCGGGAGACGGAGGGATTTTGGGGGCGCAAGAGCTAGGGTAGGCACCGATCGGGGGATCGGGGGAGGTATATTTTGGGTGCATTTTCGTCGGCCTGAGAGACTGACGAAAATAGTCGATTAATTTCGTCGGTTCATAGCGGGCCGACGAAAGTAATTGTTTATTTACGTCGGCTCATACCGGGTCGACGCAAATAATTGTAATTGCGTCGGTTTCTACCGGGCCGACGAAATTAATTGGTTATTTACGTCGGCCAACTTAGAGCCGACGAAAATAACTGGGGCCGATGAAAATAAATTATTTTCCTGTAGTGGTAATCGTCTAAAAGGAGAACGCTACCGGTTTGATGTCATCCTCTGCACTGCAATCGTCTAAAAGGGGAACGCTACCGGTTTGACGATGATGTATCACGCGGCTCAGTCGTTTGTAGCGACGGTTTCATTTCGCAGTCTTGATGTATAGCTAGCTCACGGCAGCAGTCCGGTGAGCCTGTGCGTGGCATATTATTGCTACTGCCCGACCATCATTCTACGAGAGATTTTGAAATTTGACACCCTTTAAACACGAATTTTTCAATATTTGACACCCTGGCTCACTGTCATTGACTCAGATGGACCCACATGTCATACACAGAGCCCGAAAGGCATGTGAATTAGGTGTCAAATATCGAAATACCCCTCATTCTACTCGTCAAACTGCTACTTTCAACTTGGCTGGTGTATGTGCTGGGCCTTTTCCCTCTCGATTCCGCTATGTGCTGCTTGTTCTCCCATCTTACGCTGCTAGTAAGCGTCAGCATTCGGAGACACACATACCATGCAATCCACTGGGAGGAGTAAATTTTACAAACCTTCAACTTTTGTGTTAAAACTATGGGAGATACTAGCGCTCAGACGTTTGATCACTGTTCATCCCATCGGACGCCTCTTGCAACATTTTTTTTACGTGTGCAACATTTTTTTCCGACGCGTGCAACAATTTTTTTGAAAGCTTGCAACATCTGTTTACTATAGCAAAATTCACTGTTTGTCGAAGGAAAAATATTGCACGCGCTGGTAAGAAATGTTGCACGCGTATAAAAAAAATGTTGCAGTGTAGTCGAAAATTTCGGACGTCCGGACACAAGTCATTAGGTAAAACTATCACATAGCTATACATCTAAGTTTGAATTTCATGAAAATACAGATTTGGTAACATTTTTTCTCAGAGAACTACAAGATTGCATAGTATCTACAGTTGGTGAAATTCAAACTTAAATGTGTAGTTCTGTTATAGTTTTAACATGAAAGCTGTAGTTTTTCGGTTAATCAGTGTGGGATAGCCCATTCAATTCCTATGCAAGAAACTAGTGGCCCGGTTTTGCAATCTCGTGTCAGTTCAAACCTAATTACACCAACCAGGTCAATTCCTATGCAGAACTAGGATCGCCAATATTCTTCCATGCTCGAGCCAAAAAAAGGAAAAAGAAAACAACAAACAAAAGGAACTTGATGTCGCTTCTCCACACTCTTATCCCAGACGTATTAATTCCAAATATTCTTCACTCCCACCTCCGTTCGTCCATAGGTGCGTATTTGACTTGGAGGTCGACTTGCAAGTCAAAATTATGTACAAAATTTCTCAAGTCGCTTGTGAAAGAGTCGTAATTACGTAGAACCTATGGTATACGTGTACGCCACAAGTCTTGCATGGGGAGAGCTTTCCTTTCTCGGCGGACCAACTCATTCAAAGACACTTTTACTTGCAGCTACGTGAAGGTACTGCAACACTGACCAGTGATTCCTACGCCTGCCCGTTGATAGTTGTCTGATGGTAAATGTGGTCTCTCTGCAGGCTAAAGGTTGGAATCAGTCACGATTACGTGAAACCTATCTCACACTTACTAAGAGGAAGTTTTGCGTAATTTGGATCTGTCCTTTTCCTGATCCATCACTCCAATATCTTACCCTTACTTAACGACTTCGAATTTTCAGGTTAGCACCTGCACCAACTCCATGAGCTCTTATTAATTTGTCGAGGACTTCCTGGGAGACTTGCTTAAAAGTGTAATTAAATATCCGTCTCACAACTCCGTCACTACGTATACTACCATACCCGTCCGTTATATATGCATGCGCCTCTTTGGAAGTATTAGCACATCTAGAGTTCACGCTTGTGTTAGACTAGCTCATGGCTTCTGTTTGCTGGGCACTGCTGCTCTTTCTTGCGCAACTCCTCACACTAGACACCAATGTCGTCCATGCTAATGGTAACATCACTCACCACTCTGCTCCTACCCAATGCCGTCCAGATCAGGCTAAGGCTCTTCTCAAACTAAAGCAGTCCTTGTACTCTGAGGACTTCACGACCACCCTTCCATCTTGGCAAGTCGGCACCAACTGTTGTCTCTGGGAGGGCGTCAGCTGCAGCACCTCCTCGGGACATGTCACCGTTCTTGATCTTGGTGGGCGTCGATTCTATAGCTATGGTCTCGACCCTGTGGTCTTTAATCTTACCTCCCTCCAAATGCTCGATCTTAGCATGAATAACTTTGGGGGGCTTAGTATGCCAGATGTTGAATTCGAGAAGCTTACCTTGCTCACCCACCTCAACCTCTCCAATTCGGGCTTTGAGGGAGAGATACCTGTTGGCATCGGCCAACTTATGAACCTTATCTCTTTGGATCTTTCTAATGGCTTCAGCACCCGTAGTGATGACGACTGCAATGGTTTTGCTGATGTTTACCCTCTCTTCAACAGTTTTGTTGTTGGTAACTCTCTCTCGGTATCTAACTTTCAAACCATAGTGCGGAACCTCAGCAATTTGAGAGAGCTCTACCTTGACGATGTGACCATAGAGAGTAGCGGAGAAGAGTGGTGCAATGCTCTAGCTAAATCCGTTCCTCATCTTCAGGTTCTTAGCTTGGGGAGGTGTAATCTCTATGGTCCGATTCACGAGTCCCTTTCGAGCCTTAGCTCTCTTACTGTGATCAATGTCCAACACAACTATGGTATCTCTCCTGGTCCGTTCCCAGAGTTCTTCATGGATTTTGTCAATTTAAGTGTCCTTCAGCTTGCTAATACTAATCTTGAGGGGCTGTTCCCTAATAGAATCTTCCAATCGAAAAATATAAGGGTACTTGATTTGTCCGAGAATATGGATCTTTCAGGGAATCTGCCAAACTTTTCTAATGCAAGTTCTTTAGAGACTTTGAACCTAGATTCGACCAACTTTTCGTATGCTAAACCGAACTCTTCAAGCAGTTTCAGGTCATTGAAAGAGCTAACCCTTGGTGGAAATTTTATTTCCACAGAGTTTCTCTCTTCGTTTGGTGTTCTTCTGTCCTTACGCCAATTGCGACTCTCTAGGTTGGGCTTACAAAGAGAGTTAAGATCAATTTTCTCATGGATCGGGGGCCTCAGGAACTTGACAGGTTTGGAACTCTATGAATGTGACTTATCTAGCACAATGCCTTCCTCCATTGCCAACCTCAAGAGATTGAGAAGATTGAGTATCAGCATCTGCAACCTCACTATGCCAGTACTATCTGCAATTGGTGATCTCAAGGGCTTGCAAAACTTGTATATCTCTGACTGCAAACTAAATGGTTCGATGCCATCTACAATCGGCAATCTGACGAATTTAAGGAGTTTGTGTATATCTTCTTGTGAGTTCGTAGGGCCAATGCCTGCCACAATTGGTTTTCTCAGAAACTTACAAACCTTGGTGATCTCTTATTGCAAGTTTGCTGGGCCAATACCGTCTGCAATTGGCAACCTCAGTAACTTGAAAAGCATGGATATCGAATATTGTGAGTTTCCCGGGCCAATGCCATCTACAATCGGCAATCTGACGAATTTAAGGAGCTTGCGTCTGCGTCATTGTGGGTTTGTAGGGCCAATGCCGTCCGCAATTGGTAATCTTGTGAATTTAAGAAACTTGGAAATAGATGGTTCTGATTTTTCCGGGAAAATACCATCTACAATTGGTTTTCTCGGAAACTTAAAAACCTTGGTGATCATTGATTGGAAGTTTGCTGGGCCAATACCGCCTGCAATTGGTAACCTCAGTAACTTGAAAAGCATGGATATCGCCTATTGTGAGTTTCCCGGGCCAATACCAAATTCAATTGGTAATTTGACTCGCCTGCTTCATTTGGATATCTCAATGAATTATATCAGTGGTAAGTCTATGGGCTAGTCTACGGTTGTTGTGCTGTGCTGCATTATCGTAATCTAGTTATGAAAATATTTACTAATTCCACTAAATTTTGTTGTTATAACTCCAAAAGCTATGCTTTGAACTAACTGTTACATCCAAAAGTATAAATAAATAGTTGCTTTTAATAAGTCACCGTAATGCCAAATGGAGCTGTTTTTGCCTTATAATGCTAAGAATTTCAAATTTCTCTTTCTGCTAGTTAATTCATTTCAAAAAAAGATTAGCATAAACGTACCAACGCTTGCAAATGCAATGGCTGCTAATTAGTACATCTAATTTCTTTATCTCGAAAGAAAAGTATACCAAATTTCGAAGGGAAGGACTTGATCGCACCGATGGGCTAAGTAGGAAGGTCTGGTGCAATAAGATGCGGTTTGATTTGATGCGGTCTCCAAAGCCGAACTTTGACCATAAATTTCTTTTACAATGCAATAAGGGTGCAATAATACTACTTATTCTCTCAATTGATTTTTATAAGATATGGTTTGATTTGATGCGGTTTCCAAAGTCGAACTTTGACCATAAATTTCTTTTACAATGCTTTGTTCATAGCTATACAATTTTAATAATAAGAAAATGCTTTCAAATACATACAAATTCAATGGTATCACTTATTGTGACACAGATCTATATATTGTTGAACTAATTATGGTCAAAGTTTACAAACTTCAAAGCTCAAAATTCGTAAGCATCTTAGCCCTCTCTAACTAGCTTATTTATGTATACCAACCACAGCTTGAGTAGGTTATTATTGTGGATTTTTCACTCTGAATTTTTTCAAGATTTTGAACCCGCGACCTGTGGGTTGTAAATCTAAGCTTATGGGTGACGAGGATCTTTGACGAGGTCACTATTTTTAGTCAAGATAGAATCTCATTTAGGCCCATTCAGCCAAGGCCCACGTAATACCTTAATTAGGCACATTAACTTGGTTACGCTTTGAAGCAGAGAAAAAGAAAGAGATAGAGTTTTAAAATAACTAGTCGTCGAACAGTTATTTCCCATTGCCAACAAATAAAGGGTAATAATTAATAACAAGCCCAACCCATCCCCTAAATCTCCCCATATCCTAGATTATAAGGAAAATTAAAAAAATATGAGCTCCAACCCAACCTTTATTTGGAATCTCTATTCTAAGGAGGCCCCTTCTCACCCCTATATTTAGGGGCTTTCTCTTTGCCCTATTATTTTTTTTGGTATTTTTTATCCATTTTAAAATAATAATTCATGGGTGCAAAGTAATAATAATGTTTAGATAA
This sequence comes from Guadua angustifolia, assembly GCA_036346375.1. Lineage (NCBI taxonomy): Eukaryota > Viridiplantae > Streptophyta > Magnoliopsida > Poales > Poaceae > Guadua > Guadua angustifolia. The sequence continues at coordinate 50,536,269 of CM070514.1, read as the reverse complement.
ATAATAGGGGTGAGTAATAGGGAGTGTGGGTTGGAGACAAATTTGATATAGGATGCCCCTAATTTTTATGTCACCTCTAAATGAGTGGTTTAGAGGGAAAATATAGAGATTTGGGTTGGAGTTGCTCTAACTTGACAATGTGTATAAACTGGTCGGAGCCAGGATGGTTTATCATGTGAAAGTATAACCGAACACATAAGAGCAGTTAACGGCTGTTATGATGAGACACAACAGTTGATAAAGGACGCGACCGTTCAAGACACAAAGAATACACATGAGTGAAGTTAGGGAAGCCTCTTATATTATTAACTGCCACCCCGTAGATAAGTATAAATTAGGGGGGCCTGCTTGCCTCCAAAAACAACATTATTTTCTGCACTTACTGTAACTCTATTATCCATTGTAATATAGTCTCTTAGTGTGTGATTGTCCCCTTTATTATTTTTGTAAGTTTGTTACAAGACCCTGAGTCATATTTAACAACAATAGGTTGTAAACCTTAAGATAACTACACTAGTCAATTTTTCTCATCCTCTAAAAAAAGACCCTCTTTCTATTTTCCCAAGATTCCCGACTGCACTAAAATTCTAATGGAGACTAATTGTTCCCAAATGCCAAGTAGAGGGCTCTCCTCTTTAATTTTGCAATTTCTAGAATACTATAAGTAATATTCGGCTAGAAATCCTTCTCGGCCACTAATTCGAGTTGTACTAGGAGAAGAAATTCGTTCTGATTTTTTTTTCCATTGTGTTTGCAGGGGAAATTCCAACCTCTCTTTTCACTCTTCCAGCGTTACAACACTTGGATCTTCATGGGAACGGACTTTCTGGCCCTATACAAGAGTTCGACAGGTGTTTGGTGTTTGTGGACCTAAGCATGAATGAATTGACAGGGCAAATTCCCAGGTCATTCTTTGAACTCACAAACTTGAGGTATCTTACCTCATTTTGGAGGTTAACAAAGCTCAGTTGTTTGGTCCTTTCAAACAATAAGCTCTCTATCATGGATGGAGAAGGCAATTACTCTTCCTCAACCTATCTCTCTGGACTTACCGTGCTAAGGCTTGCGTATTGCAATATAACCAAATTTCCGAGTATTTTGCCACGTCTTAACTATGTGTCTTTTTTGGACCTCTCATGCAATAAACTCAGTGGGGATATACCAAATTGGATATGGGAGAGATGGAATACTATAGATTCATCTTTAAATCTTTCACACAACATGTTCACCGGTATGCAATTTAATCCATCTGTTCTCCCTTTCAAGGTTCCACTCTTTTCGCTTGATCTTAGTTTCAATGGCCTCCAGGGCCATATTCCAATGCCACAATCATCAGCAAGATTTTTGGATTATTCAAATAATAATTTCTCTTCGGTTCTTCCAAATTTCACTTTATATCTTTGGTACACCTCTTTTCTCAGGATGTCCAACAATAGTATAAATGGACATATACCGCATTCAGTTTGCAATTCCACGCTGAAAGTCCTTGACCTATCCTATAACAACTTTCGTGGGCCGATTCCATGCTGTCTAATAGAAAATGATAGACTGGGCATATTAAATTTGAGGGAGAATCACTTTGAAGGCACGTTGCCATCCAATATTACAAACAACTGTGCTTTCCAGATAATAGATTTACATGGCAATATGATTGACGGACAGCTTCCGAGGGCACTTTCTAACTGCAGTCAATTGGAGGTTCTTGACATTGGAAACAATCTAATAGTCGACATTTTCCCATCTTGGTTGAGGGGGCTTTCCTATCTTTATGTTCTTATATTAAGATCCAACCGATTCTATGGTTCCATAGGTGATATTGTTGGGCATGACCAATCCAAGGAGTGTTTCTCTAGCTTGCAAATTATTGATCTTGCCTCAAACAACTTCACCGGCAATGTGAGTTCAGAATTGTTTGCGTGCTTAAAATCAATGATGACCAAATTCAACAGTACAGGAGATATTGCTCTTGCTCCATACGTAGACCCACCACCACCAAGTCCTCATCGATTGTACCAAGTTCATATTCAGATCTCGTACAAGGGGCTTTTAGTGACATTTGAAAGGATCTTGACTACCTTAACAGTAATTGACTATTCAAATAATAGGTTGGAAGGTACCATTCCTGAATCCATTGGAAGACTTGTTTCTCTACATGTCCTGAATATGTCGCACAATGCCTTCACAGGACAGATCCCAGACCAGCTTGGCGGCATGATCAATCTGGAGTCACTAGACCTGTCTTGCAACCGACTCTCAGGGGAGATTCCACAGGAGCTAACAAATCTCACGTTTCTTAGCACCCTGAACTTGTCCGACAATTATTTGGTGGGAAAGATACCACAATCACGTCAGTTATCTACATTTGACAATAGTTCATTCCAAGGGAATCCAGGACTGTGTGGACAACCACTTTCTACCCCTTGTGGCGTTTCACCTTATACTCCAAGTGAGGCACATATAGACAAGTCCTCGAAGCATGTCGATGTTATTTTGTTTCTCTTTGTCGGACTTGGCTTTGGCGTCGGATTTGCAGCGGCCATTCTGATGAAATGGGGTCGGCTCGGCAAATGGTTCGTTAAATCTGCAAGAACTTAGCGGACTTGATCTGAAGGTGAGAGAGACTGTCTCCAAGTGGAAGCATGCTTTTCTTGAATATCTGAGGTATTCAAGTGTAATATGCCTTCTACATTTCTGCAGACATTACTTCCCAAGTGCTGTACGTATGGGTTAATCACTAGTGTAACATTTGTGCAGTGCTTTAATTCATGTGTCAAGCCTTACCACCTTATCTATATTATACTAGTATACAGTTGTTTGTGTTAGACAAAACAGAGGTTCCGTATTGTATCAGGTTTCCCACCGGCAGGCAATCTATTTTTGGTTAGCTTCTATAGATAGATATAGATAGAATCTGCTGTAATCTGTTGTAACCTTCTCTTGGCTTGCCGATGGGAACCAGACTCTGTAACATATATAAGCAACATGCAGGCCGCACGGACGATGTGCGAGCTTCCAATCTTCTCTCTGATTTTCATAGTTTGGCCTAGATGGCTACATGTAACAAGTACATGTTGGGTCAAAAAGCTCTTGAACATAAGCGTACTGATGTAGTTTTGTAGCATATTTGGTTATTGCAGACCTTCAGTTACTACTGGCAATCGCATTGCAGAATTGCCAGTACTTTTGCGCAGCTGTGTCATGCCGGCGAGCGCAGAGACGGAGCGTGCCAGGCCAATCCTCTTTCTGATATATCCTGTAGGTCTAAAGTTGTGTTAGACTAATGGCTTCCGTTGGTTGGGCACTCGGGCACTACTAATCTTTCTCCAACTACTCCCCACACTAACCACCTCCAGTGGCCACGGTGATTCCAAACTTTTTTTTTTGTTTTTTTTTGAATGAATATGCAGGAGCTCTGCCAGATGCATTAAAAAAGAAAATAACGAAAGAGGTTATAGAAGTTTAGAATGAGTGAGTTCGTAAAACCAAATCCCATAAAAAACTCACAATAATAGAACAACATCACAACAAAACACCCTTAGAACGACAGTCTAGATCGAACTTTTGAGGCAGGCAACGAAAAGATCTTGAGGCTAGAAATCAGAGCATCTGGAAGGCCACCGATCGGTTATGCACGTCCCTGACAACGGTGATTCTAACCTCACCCTCCGGTGCCATCTAGACCAGCCTACAGCGCTCTAACTAAAGCAATCCTTCTTCTTCTGGCTTGTCACAATACTAGTCCTCAATGGGCGTGGCCTGTTCAGTTGTGGTCTCGACCCTGTGCTCTTCAGCTTCACGTCCCTTCGACGCATCGACCTTAGCAAAATCTATTTAGGCGACTACATACGCCGCACTGCGGCGGCGCGGCGGATTCGGGAGGCTTACTATTTGCATTAGAATTTGGTAAGGTACGATCAATTTATCAGGCTAAGAATAAAAGGATATTTTTTTTTGCCGATAACGGTTAAGAAAGGAAAAGTTAAGTTAAAGATAGAATTATAACCGATATGGATTCAACCACAAGAGTTTTGCCCATATAAAGGTCGATACGGATTATGGTCCATAACACATCGGAAAAGGATACGATTAGCCAATACAATATAAAAGATTGTCGAGACGAGCAGAAACAACAACACCAATAAATCAAACAACTAGCATTTATTTTTATTTTCCTGTCAACTCAGAGTAGCTTTTATAACTTAGAATCTCTTTTGTAATCTGATCTTGATCAACAAAATTACACATCGTCGATTGTTGATCTTCATCGATTACGCCAGGTCTAATTTTCTCCAATCTTGTTATGCATCGACTTTTTTCCCTTTTATCATCTAATCAGTCTTAATCGGCTGTTTGGATTATCGTTACCCTTTGATTTGATTGGCTTCTTAGCCTTTTAGATCTCTGTCGATTGTCGAATTAGATCAGCTTTGGGCATATTTTTGTACCTATCTTGCCAATTACAGGATCAAATCGACTAGTACACCATGAATCTTACTGAACTCGGCGTTCTTGTATGTTTGGGCCGATCAATCATTTATCATATTTTCTAACGCCAACACATTTTTGACACGTTAGGTGGGGCACATTGTCTTCTTCGGGGAAATCGATTCCCTTGTCCAATCTTAATGTTGAGGCTATAATCATTTCGACATTGGATGATTTGACACCAAAACAATGTAAAGAGATTGAAGATCTGAAAGCCGCACTCAAAGAGGTGATGCTGAGCTGTTATAAGAAAACTCAACGTGGTGTCACGTGAAAGCTACATTGGCATCAATCAATGCCCCGGCGATGTAGGGATTACCAACACCTCGGTGAGTCAATACATGCTGCAAAGGCGAATTACTGCTATAATTAATCAATCTATGCACTATATTTTGATTAACCAATCATCAGCTCTAGTTACAACTCTTAAGCCGATAATAGCTAACAGTGTAAAAACAATAGCTCAAAAAATGGCATCGACTAAAAGCCTACTTGACCCAATGCAAACCCTACCGAATTTCCCTGTTTATTCGGTAGCATAAAACACCCAAAACCTTGTAACCGACCCTAAACCATCGGCTATAGCTTTGTTCCTTATTATGATGTCAACCCAGCCTACTTTCATACTGCCACGAGATCCTTGTACAAGTGAGGTTGCGCATTATCAAACATATATCGATGCCACAAAGTTGGATGTACCAGCCAACTTACTGCCATCAACTCTGTTTTACGCTTTTTCCAATCGGTTTCATAGCAAATTGAACCTCCTAGGTACTAGTAGTACCCTAAGCTAATTCCGCAGAGGAATATGACTCCATATAAAGTTATCAAGAGTTGACTGAACAAAATAACACATCTTGATGGAGAAAAAAAACCCAAAAAAATACAAATTGTCCGCTGTGAAGAGTTGATTGAGAACTCGGCAGAACGGGCGAGAATGCTGCATAGAGACAGGCTCCATTTCAACTCTCTGAACCCATTGCCGTTAGTTGACCTTTTTACTTAACAACTAGGAAGAAAAGAAAGAAAAGAAAAGAAAAGGAACAGGTAATCCAAGCCAACTGCTGTTCTCTGCTCCTGCGCGCGCAGCGGTTTACCAACGAACAAGAAAACCAACAATAAGACGCATAAGAAAAGCCAGAGACTATGAACAACTCTTTGTCCTAACGAACAACAAACCAAACAAGAACGCCCCGTAGGCATTACGTCGAGCACGTCTCGAGCAGCGCAGGGCGGTGCCAAGAAAACGCGCGGTGCGGGAGGTGAAGAGAGGACAAGCAAGAAGGCAGAACACACCTGGAAAAAGCGCGACGAAGAACCGAATTCGCGGCGCGCCTTGGACGCGGGCTGGCCTCTGTAGTGGTTGGTTAATTCCGAAGAAAATATCCCAGCACTACGAATGATTGCGAAGAATTTGGGGATCTGGAAACTAAGAAAGAAAAGGAAAAGAGAAGCAAGAACAGTGAAGATAGATTCAACTATTCATTTCCTCCCTTAAATATATAGTCACCGTATAAATCAACGAATTATTTTTTTAAATAACTAGTCATGTGTCCATGCGTTGCAACGGAAACTTAATTTGTAATAAAAAATTTATTTACAAAGAGCACTAATCTTATCTGAATAATAATGTTCACTTTGAATGTACAATGATTAAATGTTTAAATCAATTCATCGAAGCATACAGATTTCAAACACATGTTTACAAATTCAAGCTTAGAATTATTTTTAATTTCATAAACTTAAATAATAACATCATAATAATTGTGATTGTAAATTTGTAACGCCATAATTCGAAATCGATCAATCAACCGAGAGAGCCATCACCTGCTGCCCTATGGACGCAAAGGCATTGAAGAAGTAGATGTCATCCATATGTAGCTGCCATCATCAGCAATGTGCATGGCTTGTACATCTTGCTCCGGTCATACCATAGTCTCACCCCATCAACCAACTCCACCGCCTCCCCCCGTGAGTGCCTCTCTTAACCTATTGACATCATCCACCGCGACAAGCTCTAGCAGCACCGCCAGCCTATCTTGTCGCCACCATCGGCGACACTGCCTGCATGCAGGCGGAGCTACTGAGGTGGTCTCGTTAGACCCTGGCCCGGCCATTAGCCTTTAGGTATTTTTCTGTAGGGAAAAAATCGTAGGACTTCCTCAGCCGATGCTTCTTAAACTATCATTATAGGTATGTAAGCTACAGATTTAATACCTTTTATTTTAAGATGCTAGATGGTTGTTAAAGCTTTTTATTTGATCATATTGTGTTTGGTATTTTTTTTATTTAAATGTTGGTATGCTGCACTTATATTGTTAAAAAAAGTTAAGCTGGACCACCCATGACTAAAATCCTAGCTACGCCACTACCCTGTACCGTATCGACGAGATTAGGAAGGTTATCCATTACCTCCGCTCAACAGATAAACTCAACACATCTGCAGGATAGGTAAGAAGCGGTGGGGTTATATAGATTCAGCAATCGAGGAGATATCTATGGAATCCATATTAAGAAATCGCCGAATAAGGAAGGCAACGAAAGAAAAAGAAGAGAGAAGAGACCCAACTCCATGAACCGGAGCTCTGCTTCTTTCGGAAAGGAATCAATCCAATCCAAACCAATCCGAAAAACACCAGGAGAAATCGCCGCCGATTTGAATGCCAGATCAATGGGAGAAAAGAAAGCAATGAATGAGTCATGCATATTCATTTACCTCCCGTGACGGGATGATCCAATCCAATCTACTAGAATCCATTAACAACAACATCATATTGTTTCCCACTAATGCCCTCAAAAAGATAGTGGAATGATCCTTGACACAACATGAGAGGATATTATGTATTCATTATCCACTGGTTTCCATTATCCTACCATCAAGGTATCTAGAAATTCATCAGAGATGTAGTCCTCATCTTGTCCTCCCATAGCATTCATTTGAGCATGACCTTTGTTCTTACATTGATGCTTAGGATCATACTTCTCTCCACAGTAATTGCAAAGACCATTAGCTTTTCTGTACTCCCATTTTTTTTCTTGCCTTCCACAAGTCTCCTGTCTTGAATTTCTGTGGTTGTTGTGTATTTTGTTTCTCTCCTCTTTGGCCTGACTGAAATGATTTTCCACCCCCTTTCTGACCTTGTTTGTGCAGTCTTGCTTGTGTCTCCTCCTATGCCAATGCCATAATCCCTGCCTGTGTAAGAGTGGTGGGTATTTAAACTTCATCACTTCCCCAGATTTCCTCCTTTAGACCGATTATGAACTGTGTTACCAACCAATCTTCATCATGAGTTGTCTTATATGCCATCAACTCATATGTTAAGTGCTCAAATTGCTTCTTGTACTCATTCACAGAGCTTTCTTGCCCCAAACTCATCAGTTCTCACAACTTTATTCGGTGCACATTTTCTCCAAATTCTCCCTCCACTGCCTTGAAAAATCACTCATAGTCACCTAAATCATTATTTAGTCTGTATGATTGTATCCACAAAGCCGCATCCTCTTCCATATGTATTGTGGCACTGGTCACCCATAAGGATGTTGTACATCTGAAAGTACGCTTTACAATTTACCTTCCAGATCCTAGGATTCTCTCCTTTGGATAGGAAAATCCATCTTCGGCATCCACTTGTTTGTTCTTGGTAGAAACTCGTCTCTAACTGCATCCGCTCTTGGTGTCAGTGTCGTCAAAGTGATAATCCAAGCACTTGGTGCCCCATTTGGTCTGCCCCCCATGATTTCTGCCTGATCCCGTTCTCCAATCACTAACGGATCAGGTGGAACACCTGTGTTAGTGTTACCCTGCTACTCGACCACAGCTTGCATCTCAGTTAATTTCGCCTTCATCGAGTCCACCGTCTCCATTCTACCATCCACCGCATCAAAAGCATGAGGTCAAGAACGACATCAACTCCTCCATCGCCTCCAAAATTTTCCACAGTTGAACGGTATATTAGAGGTAATCTTGTAATTAGGCTAGGAGTTTTGGTTAAAATCCGTTTAATATGAGGAGTCCGATTAGGAGTAATAGAATCCTATTCGGTTTTTAAGAGTTGTAGTTTTGAGCATAAATATAGAGATAGGCCTTAGTTTTATAGGTAAACAGAGCAAGAAATAGTAAAAGATAAAATTGTCTAAAAGTTTTTTTAGCCTTCTGTTCCAACAAGTGATATCAGAGCATGGGAGATTGGATATCTCGGCGACACGAGATAAAAGCAGAGACACGGCACAAAAGCTCCGAGAGGCGAGCGGCCAGGTCGCGTAGCAGGAGGTGGAGCGCTGCAAGTTCCTCGTCGCTAAAGCGGACCGGCGTGTGAGCTCGGTGGCGTGCGGCTGTAGTAAAAAGGAAAGTAACATGCGGTAGCAACAACGAGTACATCCCCGATGGCGCAAGAAAGAAATAGGAAGAAAGCCACGTCACGGCAGAAGGGACTCGACGCCGAGCAACCAGGCGGTGAAGGACGCATCCCTGAACACGAGTCTCACGGCTTCAATCGATCTCGCAGGGCACGCCGAGTCCGAAGCAGAGAAAGACAACGTGACGCTTCGTGCGGCTGTGTGCGTTTCGTGCGGCGAGAAAACAGAGAAGCAACAGAAGAAAAGTGTCGTGAGGCATCAGGTTTCTCCTGTATAAGCTCAAAGGAAAATCCTAGCAATTGATAAGCCCAAAAGGAGAGTCATCAAACGTGCGATTGGACTCTGGAGACCGAAAACAGAAGCATCTGCCTTCGGTTGCGGTGAAAAGAAGAAAAAGGGGCACGGCGCAAGAAGAGTAGCGCGCAAGAGAAGTAAGGAGAAGTCTCGTGAAGTAGTAGAGTAACGTGAGTTTTTCTTATATCTAAAGATTATAGGTGAGAAAGGCGAAGGTTTAGAATGGGTCGTATCTCTCTTGTACCTCTTGTGTCAATCGATAACTATCCGGTATAGACAATAAAGATGAAGGCAATTTTGCGCATTCAGGGTGTCTAGGGTTTAGTTATCCAAAGAGGAAGACTGAGAAAAAAGATAGGGTAGATTAGGCAGCACTTACTGTGATCTATTAGTCGGTATCGGATTCGATGATGCACCAACTCATCGGAAAAAAGATAGCACATGAAGCATGGCTAATGTTTCAGAAGATGCACGTGAGAGTTGACCGTGTGAAGGAGACGTGACTACAAAATCTACAGAACTAGTTTGAGAATCTTCAGAGTAAGTTTACTTCATTGTACAACTAGATTACTTCTCTCGACGACAGGATGGAGGAATCTGTAGAAGTGAAGAAGTACCTGTGCGTGCTACCAAAAAGGTTTATGTCTGTTGTCACCACGCTCATGTACTCCCTTGATCTAGAGAACATGAAAATCGAGATCACTGGCTTGCTCAAAGCGCATAAGGAGCTACTAAGGGGGTATCAATCCCATAACGAGCAGGTGTTGCTGTTAAAAGGAGATGCAAGAGGTGATGGCAAGCAGTTCCACAAGGAACCATGGACCAGGGACGGTCATGGCTCATCAAGTATCCGCGGGTGTGGACGCGGCGGTTTCGGTAGTCGAGGAGGCAGAGGTGGCCGAGGAGACAAAACTGAACAAGACAGTGATAAGAAATCACGAGATAAGTCACATGAAAAATATGGTCACTACGCGTCGGAGTGTCGCTTCTTAAACTATGCATGGAGGGAGATAGTTACGACCACAGTGATCTGTGGTGGCTTCACAGTGCAAATAAGAGGCAAAGAAACGATGCTACTATAATGCAAGAACGGCGATCAGAAGTTGTTCTCTAAAATTTATTATTGTGAGATCATGTGATGAAAAATTGGTTGAATGGTGAAATTGGCATTGTAAAGTGATTTTGGTTATGGCATGTGTGGTGCTTGTGCATGTGCTATGGTGATATGATTATCATGCTGGTGATAGCATGATGAAGTTTGTTTGATGCAATGCACTCATGTGAGTGGTTGCATAGACTGTTTTTGAGGCAAGTCATGGACTTATGCTCAAATGATCGTTTGTTTATGCTGGTGATAGCATAATGGTTTTGCTTGATGCAATGCACTCATGTGAGTGGTTGCATGGATTAATCGTGAGTCAAGTCGTGGACTTGTGCTCGGAATTGTTTTTGGTTATTCATGTGCAGGTGTTGCTCGAGGGCGAACGTGGTCGATGACGGGACCGGAACTAGGTTCATGGAGGAATTGAGGTTCGGGACTAGGTTCAGGGAGGAATCGAGGTCTTGGTGGTCGAGGATGTCATGCGGGACGTTCGGGCTAGAGAACATGCACATGGAGGCTGGTTAGTCACGTAATTACAAAGCAATGGGCCGTACATACGTGCAAGAGTTGTTTTTGGCCACGTTAGGGACAAGTTGAGATGTATACAGACTCTTTCCATGTTGGAAGTGGAGTTGTATCCTATCTCGTTAGGATTGCTCTGTATAAATAGGGGGAGGTGTCCCCTGTTTATTTGGTAGAGCTAGGTATTAGGGTTTGTACTCCTATGTTGGAGTACTTTAGACAATGAAATAAAAAATCAATCTTCCAGAAAGATACTTCATGTCTGGCGGCTGTGCATTGTGAAGAGATGTTCTTATGGTTCTAGGGTTTAAGTTCTGATCGTGCATGCATACATTAAGTCAACCAGAAGATAGATGATGATCTGAACATGCTTGTGTTTCTGGTGATGAGAAGTTTGATCCGTGATAACTAAAGTCCTCTCTGGTGTTTGGTCCGTCGCAGCCTTGACCTGATTCTTTTTGTGTTAGCTGCGTAATTAAGTCTAGTTTCTACAGTTAAAATTTCACATCAATCAATAGCTAGATTTTCAGGAATTTCTATTTTAGTAGATGTATATTGGTCTGCTCGCCCAGACTATGCACGTGGACGCCCAACTGCTCACGTGGTCGCCAACTCGCCGCCCAAGTGCCAAAGTGGTCGCCAAGTGCCAACTGCCGCCTAAGTGCCAAACGGTCGCCTAAGTGCTCTCTTGGTCGCCCAAGTGCTCTCATGATGTCGCCTAAGTGCCCAAACCGTCGCCAAGTGATCTCATGATCGCCCAGATCGGTCTATTTGTTTCCCAACCTGTATAAACTGATTTCCAAGCAATTTGAGTTTCAATTGGGGTGTTTGAAAAGTTCAAAATTTTGATTTTAGCTTCCGCGCAATCATTCACTCCCCCTCTGATTGCTACATTAGTATATTTCAATCCTACAAGTGGTATCAGAGCAAGGTTTTTCTAATTAATCTTAACCGATGATTAGAAATCGTAGCGATAGATAGGTATTCGACAAAACCTTGTGTTTTCGATGGTGTTGATTTTCAGTTTTGGAAAGCGAAGATGGAGGCATACATTCAAGCTCAGGGCTTTGCAATCTGGGAGAAGGTGTACAAACCATATCAAGTTCCTGAGAATGATCAAGTCAATGAAACCAATCAAGCACAGGTTGAAGCGAATAGCAGAGCACGAAATTTGATCATCCAAGGTTTGGGAAGAAGTGACTTCGACCGCGTGATCCATCTCAAGTCTGCATATGAGGTATGGAAATCTCTTTGTGATTATCATGAGGGATCTAACACTATCAAAGAGGTTCGCCAAGATATATATAAGAAAGAATACATGCGATTTGAGATGAAGCCTGGTGAGTCACTAGATGATTTCTTTGCACGTTTCAATAAGATTCTTAGCAACTTACGTGCTGTTGGAGTTTTCTTTGATGAGGCTACTAATGTTAGACAATTGCTTGGTGCATTGGACATGTCTATTTGGGAGATGAAAGTTACATCCATTAGAGAATCAACTATCATGAGTGACCTTACTGTAGATATTCTTTTCTCTAAGCTAAAAACTCATGAATTGGATGTTCTTGCTAGGAGGACTGATTATAAATCAATTGCATTGACCTCTCAATCTAGCATGTCTCAAAATAATGCTTCTTCAAGTTTTACTTTGTCCTTCTTGTCTTCACTAACCGATGAACAGATTGAGGAATTTCCGGAAGAAGACTTGGCACCACTCTCTTCTTGGTTTAATAAAGCTTTGCAGAATGTGAGAATGAGAAAGAGAGTTGGTGGTGGCCCTCCAAGATGCTATGAGTGTGGTGATCTCAACCACATGCGTTCAAATTGTCCTAAACTCGCAGGTAAAGCATAAAGAGAGGAGGACAATGACAAAAGAAAAGAGAAGAAGAAGTTTTCTCCAAGAAATAGAAAGAAGAAGAGCTTCATCAACAAAGACAAAGTTGTCCACCGGGTCCTTTCCGCTCTTGAACAAGTCAATTTGAGTGATGTGGATTCGGAGAGCGGTGAAGATGATACAACAACTCCAAGCAAACATGAATTGACAGGTTGTGTCTCATGGCTAGGAGTGATGTAAGCTTCACCGAGGACGATCAAGACAGCGATTGCAATGAGGTAGAACCTTCTTCACGATGAATTAACTATTGCGTTGTTCGTCTTGAAAAATTACTTGACAAACGCGACAAGAAGATTAAGAAACATGATGTTCTTGTGGAATCTTTGAATGCTGAAATTGCTAGACTTAAATCTTTGATTCCTGATGATGATGCTTGCAAATCATGTGACTTAATTTATAGTGAGCTTCTTGTGCTTAGGAAAGAACATGTTTCTTTGTTAGAACAAGTCAATCTTTGAAAAGAAAGAAAATGAGAAACATGTTAAAAACGCTAGTGTTCAACTGTTGATTTGCATGATACAACTCATTGTTCTAAATGTGCTATACTGGAATTGAAGTTGCATGATGCAAATGCTAGGGTTTCTCAAATGACAGATGCTATGCTCACTCATAAGATTATTTCATGTTCAACTTGTCGCAAACAAAAAGGAAAAGTGGGCGTTCCATGTAATAATTGCTTAACTCTTTCTCGAAAGGTTGATTACTTGGAAAAATCTTTAGAATGGTTCACTCTTCGAAAGAAAAACCTAAACATGATTTTGGATCAATCAAAAGTCAATTACTCATCACAAAGGTTTAGGTTTTGATTCTTATGCTCATCATAAATCACATGCTCCAACTGTTGTGAAGACACTTGAAAGTGGAAAATTGAAATTGTCAATGAGCCTAAGAAAACTATTTTCAAGTCTACTGGTGTGTTATCTTCTACTATGGTGAATGCAAATGTTACTTCTGTTCCTAAAGCTAAACATCATGTTAAGTACACTTGCACTCATTGTGGTAAAGATGGACATTTAGTAGATTTTTGCTTTAGGCTAGCCAAACAGCAAAAGAAAGAAAAGGCTAAGGCTAGGTCTAATTTCAGGAAGGCACATTTCACTTCTCATTTTGTGCCTAGGGTGATGCAAACACCTTTTATTGCAAGAAACACGAGAAAGGGCAAATCTGATTTTGTGAATAAGTATACTCGTGTTGTGCCTACTCGTCGTGTGTTTCAGTACTGGATTCCTAAATGCTTTATTTCTAACCCCAGTACCAAGACCTCGACATCGTGCTATGTAGGTTTTTCAGGAGTGGGTTGGAGAACAGAAGCTTAGTGGATCTTGGTCTTTTGCAAGATGGGATCAAGACTTGGATGGTTCTCACCCTTGAGATGGTTTTCAAGAGGCATGTGCAATAATTCTTCATCTACTTTGTGAGCTATTTTTTACACTCATGTCTTTTACATTCACAAATATATAATTGTGGCATGAGATGAGATAGTTGTTCATATGCTCATGTGTATCCTCTGGCATGTTCAATAATGTTATATTTTATATCATGCCTTTCATGTTTTGAATTCACTTATCATGATTCATGCCTATGCTTAATTGAACATACCATGATAACTCAAGCTCATGTATATCATCATCTCCTCTCTGTTGATCTCATTGGTTATCCATTTGAGGGGGAGTTATTGGTTATTGGTGAAAATTCCTTTCGGTTGCCTTTTTGGGAGGTTTGTTCTTTCACTCTTTTGTTTTTAAAATAATTCCCTTCAGGTGACAATTTTGTAGAAGGTTTTTAAGATGGTTGTTTTGAGGGGGAGTTCTTTGAAGTTTTTGTATATTGTGTAACATGTTTTTTTGTTTCGTGTGTTTCTTAAATGAAAAACAAAAAAATTGAAAAACAGCAAAAGTATTGAGCATTGTATTTCATACACATATGTCATTTGAAGCCATGTTTATGCTACAGGGTCTTTGCAACTTTCTGTTTATACATATATGGTATAGTTTATGTCATGACTTTTTAAATGGAATGACAACTTGAATTAAATCTTGTCATGGTTGAACTTTCTTGGCTATCTTGATCCTGCTCGAAAAAGTGCTAAATATGAAAGTTAAGTGCTAAAGCTCAAAAAGTGATTGTTGATAAAAGCAAGATCAAGGTTATGTACTGTCGCACTTCTTCTTTACGAGACTGTTTATCATTGCATTATGATATGAACTTGGAAGAGGTTGTGTATGACCGAAACCATGAAACCTTATGCTTGTGATTGCTTGGCATGGTTGAAAAGTAAGGCTGATGGTGCATGTAATTCCTTGCAATTGTTATTGTTGCAATCAAAGTAATGAATCAGTTTTTCAAAGCACAAATAAAGTGCACAAAAATTCAATGTTTTCAGGTTTTAAGATTGTTGAGAAAGAGAGATCATGCCATGCAAAAAATCGTTAATAGTACTTGATTCTAGTTATGCTTACTCTACATTGTTTATGTGTAGATTTGAGGGTGCAAGTATTGTTGATAGCATGACTTGGTGATCAAGTTGTTACATTTGTACATGATTCATAATGCTCAAGATTACATAAAAAAACAACAAACATAAAAGGGAGAAGTTTCTCTTTTGCTCTCTTTTGCAATCTTGATGAATCCATTGTCAAAGGGGAGAAGTTTGGAGTCAAAGGAGAGATTTTTGGTCACACATTGCACATTCACACACACATTTTTTCTTTACATTAGGGAGTCTTTCTTTTTGATAGGGGGAGATTTCTTTTTAGATAGGGGGAAATTTTTGTTCTTCTTTGTAGGGGGAGATTTCTCTTATGTCTTTTGGTCACTTTACTTCTTTTAAAAATGGTGTTACCATTTGTGAGGTGAATGCCAATGTTCGTTTCCAAATGGTGTTGCCAATGTTTTTATCAAGGGGGAGATTGTGAGATCATGTGATGAAAAATTGGTTGAATGGTGAAATTGGCATTGTAAAGTGATTTTGGTTATGGCATGTGTGGTACTTGTGCATATGCTATGGTGATATGATTATCATGCTGGTGATAGCATGATGAAGTTTGTTTGATGCAATGCACTCATGTGAGTGGTTGCATAGACTGTTTTTGAGGCAAGTCATGGACTTAAGCTCAAATGATCGTTTGTTTATGCTGGTGATAGCATAATGGTTTTGCTTGATGCAATGCACTTATGTGAGTGGTTGCATGGATTAATCGTGAGTCAAGTCGTGGACTTGTGCTCGAAATTGTTTTTGGTTATTCATGTGCAGGTGTTGCTCGAGGGCGAACGTGGTCGATGATGGGACCGGAACTAGGTTCATGGAGGAACTGAGGTTCGGGACTAGGTTCAGGGAGGAATCGAGGTCTTGGTGGTCGAGGATGTCATGCGGGACGTTCGGGCTAGAAAACATGCACATGGAGGCTGGTTAGTCACGAAATTACAGCAGGTGGGCTGTACATACGTGCAAGAGTTGTTTTTGGCCACGTTGGGCCAAGTTGAGATGTATACAGACTCTTTCCATGTTGGAAGTTGAAATATCCCGAAAATTTCAAAAATGGATTTATTGTTTCATTTGGATTTCCTATGATTTTTTCTTGAATTTAATTTCGGATTATTCCGGATTTTATTTGGCGTTTTCCGTTTCTGGCCACTCATCAAACTTTCCGCTTTCCATTTTTAATTCCTGCCTTCTCCCATTTGAAATCACGTCCGGCCGAACCGCCTCCCTTCCTTCGCCCAAAATTTCCTCCAGCGTGCGTTCGGCTGTTCTCGCCGCCCGTTTCGTTCGCCGCGCAACCGTTTCGTCGCCGATGTCATCCCTCCGTTCGGCGTCTTGTTGTGCTCGCCCGGCCATTTCCTTTCTCTGCCGCGCACTCCCTCCGTTCTCTCGGCCCAAAGCTTTGCGCGCACGTGTTTGCCAGCCCAGCCCGCACCACGTCAGCGTTGTCTTCTTCCCCAATTTGGCTCCTGCCGCCTCCGCTCGCAGTCTCGTCGCCATTTCCCATTGAGCACTGGTACTCAAGCATCTGGCCGTCGCCCCGTCGCTTTTTTCGACATATCGAATCGCCGCCTGGCACTGCAGCGACCCGCCTTGAGCCCTCCCCTCGCCGTTCTGGGTCTCTGCGCCATCATATTGCCTCCGCCGTCATTTTCCCCGTGCCCTGGCTATAAAGCGCCCCATCCGAGCCCATTTTTCGCTGCTTAGCACTCCCCTCGGTAAGCTCTTCGTTTCCCCTCACTTCTTCCACTTCCCGAGCCACTAAATCGCGAGTTTGCATACCATCTTCCCCAGCTCCGGTGATTTTCTTCCGCCCGCGTCGCTGCTCTGTTTCTATCTCGCTGCCATTTTGGTCCGACCGCCGGCGTCCACGTCATGATCATTGCCCGCTTGGGCACTTCATGCCACCTCCGCTCCGCTCCGGACACATGAGCAGGTCTTATTAGAAAACACCGGCCGTCTTGCATGGGCATGGCTGAAAGCCAAAACCGCCTGATGGCGGTGGCTCTTGTCTTGACGTCTTAAATTGATTTTCGGGTTTTCTATTTAGGATAAATCCGGAAATTAGTTTTAAATTCCGAAAAATGCCCAAAAAATCCAGAAAATTCCAAAAATTCCCAAAAATCCAAAAATGCCCAAAAATACATATTCTTGACCAGTTCGAGCCGCTGAGTCCAAAGATGATCTCCGTTCCACCAAACCAAGTCCAGAAAATTCCCAAAATGCCCCCGAACCCTGATTCGGCCATTTTCTCTCTCATTTTCTTTCCCGTTTCTTTTTCCTTATTTTGTTTTATTCGTTTATTTATTGGTTGCGTTTCTTCGCGCTAGATTCGACGCCAAGACAACCGTCGGCACGAATCCTGGAGCTGGACCCGTCATTGGAGCTGCGTCAGGAGCAAGCGTCGTTCGGAACCAGACACGACATCGACCAACTCTCTTTAGGCGAACCCACGATCACGCAAGGCAAGCCACACTCCTTGAACATGTTGAACCCAGTTCCGTTACAATTATATGTATATATTTCTGTATTGCATTATTTTGGTATTTTAGAAAACTAGAAAATGTGGTAGTTTCGAATGACATGTTTAGATAATACCAAATGTTAACCCTATTGTTACGCCCTAACTCCTTTTTAACCTTAGGTTATAAAATATTGAACCACCATAGAATAGAAATAATTATAATCTCACTGTTAGTTGAATTAGCTTAAAATCTCCGAGGGATGGCTCGGGTGATTTTCCAAAAATTGCTACGGTGTGGGGGCCCGAGTATGGGCGGACCATGGAAGGTGGATGCTAGCCCATTTCACCGATGACGAGGCCAGTTGTGGCGTGGCGGTGTCATGCAGTTGGTACCAACGGGTTGTGGTATGTCATTTGGCCGAGTCTTTGGCATTTAAGGACCGATGCCTTGGGCAAAGTAAATAACTTCAGATCCGCTCAACCACAAGTTGGGCCGGCCAATCCCGTTGACTTGGCCTAACATAGCTCGGTACATTGTACTTCCCTTTTGAATACCTCTGTGAGGTAGCTCCGATTCTGAGAGAGAATGGGCCGCTAAGCGGCGGGTGGAACAGGAATGGCGCGCCATCGGTTCTCTACAACAAGAGGTGTCCACCGTAACCAACCGCTAATCCCGCACCGCCCGTGGGATCTGAAGTCTTGTGGGCCCAAGCGACCCTCTTGGGTAGGAGCTAAAGGAGGAAGTCCAACGAAATGCTATGATATCGGCCGCATGCATTTAAGTTGCATGTTGTTCGCGCGTGGCATTAACGGCTGACGATATCTTGTGGGTATAGTTGAGCACCTCTGCAGAGTGATATCAATGGTATTCGAATCGCCGTGCTTCCGGTTAATGAAGCTGAGTTAATTTAGGGTGATTCCTGTAACTGTGCCCCTGTAGCTTTATAATTAAAACTTGACGTGAAAGTGAACTTTGAAAATGACCCCTCCATGATATATTGCTAATTATGATTTGTGTTTCAAATGTAAAATGAAAACTAATACTTGCAACTTGCATCCACAATACTTAAAACCTTTGCCTACCTTTGTTTACCATTGCATGCATGTAATATTCAGAACTTCCGTGTGGTTTGTTGAGTACGGTTGTGTACTCACCCTTGCTCCTAACCCCCTCTTAGATTTCCAAGGAGATGACGGATTTCAAGAGATCGTAGATGGCGAAGTTATTTGGTTTTTGAAGGCCTTGATCTATCTGCTCAAGCTTTTCCTATGGGTGTTCTGTATTGTATTCGGTGCTAGCCGCACTTTTTGTAAAACTTTGGCCGTTAGGCCCTTATTTTATCTGTAAAATGTTCGCTCTCGTTCTTGTATCAGGCAATGTGCACTTGGTTACCTCTGACTAAAATCTCGGTAGTCAGAAGGTATTTATACTAGGGATGGCAAAAATACCCATGGGTCCGGTACATGGTACCCGACTGATGGTCCGGTCCGTCCAAATTTGGACCCACGGTATATTATTTGGTCCGGTCCGGATCCGGTCTCATTTTGGACCCGTGGGTACCTGCATCTGACCGGACGACGGCATCTTTTGACAAAGATTGATAGTTTGATTTATATTTGGATTTTGTAGGAACGTGCTCAATCTGCACTACGTGCACATGGTAGCTCAAGAAAAAGTAGCAAGGAGATAAATGTTCGGAAGATTGTCTTGATTTAACAGGCAATTACAACCTTTGTCAAAGAAGAAGTTCTAGTCTCAGATTCAATGTAATAATGGTTGATCAGATCTCCATCATGCTTTTGTAGTTTATAAGACAACCGACAACTAATCCTTAATTGTATCACATTTCGGGGACTTCACCATGTAATTGCGCAGAGCGGTTTTTAATACTCTGTTAAGTGATGACTCAAGTTACATAACGAGAATATCGGACGACTTCGGAAGGATAAAGATATCAACGTAAGTAACTAAGCATCTGCCGACAGCCACCTCTTGCGGATAACATTGGTAACAATTGGTCCGGGTGCCGATCGGTCCGTACCCATCGGTCCGGTCCGGTCCGAGTTTGGACCCGTGATTGATTTCGGTCGGTCCCGTCCAAATTTGGTCTCGGGTCCAGTCTCTGAGGCTGGACCGGAGGTACCTGACCGTTGCCATCCTAATTTATCGCACCCTTGAAAAGGGCGGTCCGTTCTGAAGTGGAGTTGTATCCTATCTCGTTAGGATTGCTCTGTATAAATAGGGAGGTGTCCCTATTTATTTGGTAGAGCTAGGTATTAGGGTTTGTACTCTGTGTTGGAGTACTTTAGACAATGAAATAAAAATCAATCTTCGAAAAGCTACTTCATGTCCGGCTACTGCATTGTGAAGAGATGTTCTTACGGTTCTAGGGTTTAAGTTCGATTGTGCATGCATACATCAAGTCAACCGAAGATAGATGATGATCTGGACATGCTTGTGTTTCGGTGATGAGAAGTTTGATCCGTGACAACTAAAGTCCTCTCGGTGTTTGGTCCGTCGCGACCTTGAAGGTGAAATTGAATTTCCTCGTCATTTGTTGCATCAGTCAGATTGCAAAGGTAATATCTCTTGATCCGTAGATCCGATCGAGTTGATTCTTATTGGGTTTGATTTGTAATTGAATCTAATTTCTACAGTTAAAATTTCATATCAATCCAATAGTTAGATCTTTGGTAATTTGTGGTCGCCCAGATTGCTAGCCTGGTCGCTCAGCTGTTAGATCGCTAATTGTTTCAGTCATCTTGCAAAAGTCATAACTTTAGATACGTAGATCCGATTGATCTGATTCTTTTTTTGTTAGCTGCGTAATTAAGTATAGTTTCTACAGTTAAAATTTCACATCAATCCAACGGCTGGATCTTTAGGAATTTCTATTTTAGTGGACATATATTGGTCTGCTATCCCAGACTATGCGCGTGGTCGCCCAACTGTTCACGTGGTCGCCCAACCTGCTCGCCCAAGTGCCAAACTGGTCGCCTAAGTACCCAACCTGCTCGCCCAAGTGCCAAACTGGTCGCTCAAGTTCTCTACTGGTCGTCCAAGTGCTCTCTTTGTCGCCTAAGTGTCCAAACCCAGTCGCCCAAGTGATCTCTTGTCGCCTGATCGGGTCTATTTGTTTCCCAACTGCATAAACTGATTTCCAAGCAATTTGAGTTTCAATTAGGGTGTTTGAAAAGTTCAAAAATTTGATTTTAGCTTCCGCGCAATCATTCACCCCCCTCTGATTGCTACATTAGTATATTTCGATACTACAATTATAAACCGAGTTTATGTAACAACATATTTAGTCTCAGGCAAATAGCAGAAGAAGGGTGCAGGGTAGAGCTGCAGACGGAGTTTCTGCGTGTTTATGATAAAAACAATGATTTGTTGATGAAGGTCAAGAGATCCCAAGCCGGTTGTATAAAATTTTCTTGAAAACTTGTAAACCGGTTTATCATAAGGGTAGTTTGAGGAGAAAATATTTAGAGGCAGAAGCTCATCAATCTATATTGCAAAAGGAGGCGGACTCCAAGGCGGCGGATTCACAGAAAAGAGAAGAAAACGTACAGGTGCGATGCGTGAAAAAGAAATCAGAGTATAGGGCATGCAGGTGGGCGCTGGGCTCCGTACAACAGTAGAGGATGGCTGAGAAGACAGCGTGCGTGGGAGAGACTCTCCCTTTCCTGGCGTGCAACGGCAAGGCGTGTGGCTGCAGGGGTAAAGTTGCGTGTGGCTGCAGGGGTAAAGTTGCGTGTGTTGGTAGAGGCGACAGTCATGCGCAGCGCAGCGCAACGCAAGAAGTAAAATCTACACGTGGCGGCTGGAGGCGCAGGAAACCAGAGTAGCGCACGCCGCAAAGAGAGAAGAAGTTCTTGAGGCGTGGTTGCGAGCAGGGCAAAAAAGAAAACGAAAAGGAAAAAGAAGTGACGAGCTGCGTGACTCAGGGAGGTCGTGGCAATGTGTCCGCATGAAGCGGTTTTCTAGTTTTTCTCCTGGTGGCTGTGTAAACTGAAGAAGATAGAGCAGGTAACACTGTGCATGCAAGGAAAGTGACAGCAAAGCAAAAGGAAGAGGCAGAAGAGAAAGAGGAAGATCTGAGAAAATTTTTGAAAGATTAGGTAGAGTTTGTGTTATAAATTAAATGTTATAAGATTAAAGGAGAAAATGTTTGTGTTAGAAATTAAATGTTATAAGATTAAGAGGTAATCTTGTAATTAGGTTAGGAATTTTGGTTAGAATCCGTTTAGGATGAGAACTCCGATTAGGACAAGGAAGTAGAATCCAATTCTGTTTTTTAAACTGTAGTTTTGGGAGGTAGACCTCAATTTTGTAAATAAACAGGGTAAAAAGTAATAAAAAAGAAAATTATCTTAATTTTTTTTCTTCTGTTCTAACACGGTAGGCTTTTTGGGTGCCGTCGCGAATTCCTCCTCGAAGCCAATCCAATCCCCGATCGGTATTACGGCGTATGAACAAATCCAACGCCAACCTCTCTTTGGAATGACGGATCAAAGCCGAGAGAATACTAGCAATCTACGGGACTCTGATACCAAGTGTAGTGCCCACCAACAACTGGATTTTTACACGCAATACTCCTGTAGACTCCTATGTCCCCTTCTATATATATATTCTTTAAACTTCTTTTTCAAATTTAAGGACATGACAGCTTCCAACGCTGCGGCCGCCCGCCGAGAGAGGGGAGACGCCGCACGCCAAGGGGTGGAAATCGAGTCAAATCCTCGTTTTTTCGAGTTTTTTTTTAAATTAACATAGTTTGATTTAATATCATTTTATCTATAATTTGGATGTATTTTTAGAATCGAGCCAACGAGCCAAGCCAAGCCGAGCTAGAGCAAAATCTAATTTCATTCGAAATTGATTCATTTCAATATTTAATAAATGAACGAGTGTAATTGAAGCAATTTTGAACCGAATCAACGAGTCCACCACTAAGCTTTTTTTTTTTCTAGCCCTAGCGCCACCTTTGGTCCAGGCAGCGCTCTGCTAGTCTGCGATGCTAACTAGCCGGGAAGACAAGAAGAGGTTAAAATAGAAGCCGTGGATTTTTTTGGGCCGGCCCATAGTGAGGTGGTGGGCCAGGCCTTCAAAGACCCAAGAGTTCAAGCCTAGTTGGAGATTCGCATGGAATCCGCGTCAAACAGATCAATTTCAGTATATAATCCTCCGTCCATCTTTCTTTAAAATCCTCCTAAGCTGATCGGGTCTGCGGACGCAAGCACGATCTGTGGCAAACCCAATAATTAGCCATCCGTTTGGCTAGCTAATCGCAAGATCTACGGCCGCTTTGCATGTGTTTGTTTCTATATCATGCGTTTACGAGCTGCTGGCCGTAGTAGTAGAGTACAACTACTTTTCAAAATTCGTGCGTAGATACTCCTAGGTTAGGTAATTAGCGGATATATATGGATTCACGTATTTTCGTCGAACTACAACACTTATAAGGAGTATATGAATGGTTCTGTTTGGATGGGAGTATATATGGTGGAGTATGTACTCTTTTTTCGCACAAGTATGTACTTTCTTTTTTATATATGCTCATACCACAGTATATATACATGGTAATGAAGTTATATATGGACCGCGCTAGGATGGACCTGTGCACAAGAGACGCATGCACGTATCTCATGTACTATTTCTTTTCTTTTGGAACGAGATGTATGTGTCTCTTTATGACGGATTTTGGTGGAGTGCACTTCTAAGTTCTAATTAGAGAATAGAGTATATATACTTCTATTTGGATCATGAAGTATGTGTATACACTTCTAAAAGTTAAAAGGATTATATTACTAATGAAAATAGCATCATGTTAATAGCAGCCTGCTTGGTTAACTATATACGTGTACGCGTGTATATGCCTTGAAAAGGCTACACTGTGGATGGAGCGTGGTAAGTACATGCATTTATACATGGGAATGAATATACTTATTTAACAGAGGTGTCTGAACCTGAGAAGGGAGTATGTTAATTAGCATACAAGGTTGGAGTATGTTATCTTCGAAAGGAGAAGTCTTACGAGAAGGAAGTATGTGTCATATGAGGAAAATATGTTCAGGAAGGAAGCATGCATATGACCTTAAAAGGGAGTATGTAAAAGAAGGGAATATGTGATAGTATAAGATACAATCAGTATGTACGCATAAGATAAATTCATCAGTACATATTGTTGGCTTGTTCACATGCTACCATGCTAACTCCTTTAAAATTGATGCCAATTAATTAGTTAGCTTAGCCCCTGCCAACGAGATCCGGTGAGAGTATTCACGCCTATGAACGATGACGATGCCTAGGCCTGGGAAACGTTGCAAATGATGCAGGATGCATGCCTGTAGGCATGGCAGTTGACATGGTCGACATACCACGAGCAAACTCTGGAATTTTTTGAAGCACCTGACATGCATGTTGATGTAAAGGTTAGAAATTAAGGAAGTATATATGTCAAGATTATCACCACTTGCACGGAAAAACGTGTGGTGTATATATGCGTTTAATCAATGACATGCATACGATAAGGTTGTTTGAACATAAACGAGTACAAATCAAACAACAAATAATGGATCGAGAATACTCGGCCATACCTCTCATAGCCTATGCATGCGTACGTGTATCGGCGACGGACGCCTCTAACGTTCTAGCTAGCCTAGATACATTGTATGGAGCTTGGAAACACGGTGACGCGCGGGCGGCGCCGCGCGTACAATCCTAGTGGCCGCTTGCCTTCCTCAAACCCAATTTTTGATAGATGCCGTGAGATAGATTAGCAGGAGGTGCTAACCTCCTATTTGACTGGAATGTCAGAAAAGGAGACGAAATGTAAGCATGTGCGCTAAAATGAATTGCGGATTAGTAGTGTATGATGTGCCTAATTTATGTATGAACTGATGAGATCCTCTGCCTGCAATTAGATCTTGTAACTTAGACCCGTTTGGAATGCAGAAATCATACATGGATTACAAAGGATTTACGTTGTTTTATTGCAAAAGGACTACCTAGTGTCCTCACACACATACAGCGACCAGTGGCATATCTTGTATGCGGACAAAGGTGTACGGATGTACTGATGTACATCTAAATTTTAATAAAAAAATCCAGTATATAATAAGTCTTTCCCATCATTCCCTCTCTCAATCCTCCCTGCACAGCACAATCGCTTAAGGTCTAGTCTTCCCTCATTTCTCAACCACAACACCTAACTCACACTCTATTTCGTATGCCCCATGCTCTCTTGCTCTCTAAGTGGCGACGATGCAACTAGTAGGCGATAGCCTGGCAATGACGGACGAGGCCATGGAGCAGATGTAAGATGGTAGGGAGCAAACTAATGGAAGAGTGCCCGAGCAGCTACTGGTAAACGGTCAAAGGCTACATGGCAGGTGGCGGCAAAAGGAGCAGCGCGTGCAAAGTAGCTCTAGCCGTTGTGGCCGCAGTGAGCATGGATTTGGGAATTAAGGGTGTGACACTAGTAACGGCTAGCATGTCAGGACAGTAGTGTACGGCAAGGCAAGGAGCAGCACGCAGCTTGTTGCAGGTAGCCCTATGGGCATGGTGAGCATGAGCCTAAGATGGAAGGTGCGACGCCAGCGGCAACCGGTGGGTCAGGGTGGTGACACTTGGCACGGCAAGAAACGGTGCTAAAACAACATGCAATAGCTGAGCATTAATTTGTCATCGACAACCACATAGGTGAATTTCATTCTTGATTCGCTAATATGAATCCCCAATTTGCAAATTTATCAATGTTATGTTGATTTGCAACAGTGAATCGTGATTTTTGAAATATAGCATGTAGAGCATTTAGAAAATGAACATGAATCATGCAGATTTAAACCTCCAATTCACAAATCTTTAAAATTATTTCGGGTGTTGTCTTTAGTAAGAACAATCTATACTTTTTATTTTTGCTATTATGAATCTTTGTGTTTTATATCGAATAATATTTTTTGTAACTCCGAACACTCATTTTAAACATCCTGGATCTGCCAATGATAGCGACAAACAAGTTTCCATACATTTTCAATTTAGGCATATTTTCCCCTATGTACTCGTAATTTACTCTTATAAATTAAAAAACATTCAGAAAGGAGCACATATACAGGGTCAGAGTACTTTGAAGGCAAAACACACTACTACTGAGCGACACATCACTATCACTTTATCGTAGCCGGTTCTTAAGTTTTTCGGAAAAACGATTGTGATAAGTAACCCGAAGGGTGTTAGTAATAATCACTATCGGTTCTGAGATTATAAGTGATTGTGATGTA
This sequence comes from Guadua angustifolia, assembly GCA_036346375.1. NCBI lineage: Eukaryota > Viridiplantae > Streptophyta > Magnoliopsida > Poales > Poaceae > Guadua > Guadua angustifolia. The sequence goes on along the minus strand of CM070514.1, from coordinate 50,510,387 downwards.
GCACTGGAACATCAGAATCGGTTCTCTACTAAAACGTGATAATGATGTGCACGGTCATCGAATCGGTTCTTTTCATAGAAGTGATAGTGATGATCACGTGCACATCACTATCACTTCTATGAAAAGAACCGATTCGATGACCGTGCACATCACTATCACTTTTAAAGAGAACCGATTCTCGATGTGCACATGGTTATCACTATCATTCTTTTTATAGAAGCGATAGTGATGACCGTGCACATCACTATCACTTGTTGAAAAGAACCGATTCGATGTGCGATTCGATGCGCTCGTGCTTATGTCTAGATGGTCGTGAACATCGAGATCGCTTTTGAAAAGAACCGATTCTCGATGTGCCTCGCTAGGTTATATATACCACTCGCCTTGAACTCTTCTCTGTTTTTGCTCGGAGGAGATTTCTCCGCCGCCACCCGAGAAAATAGCTCATATTGTGTGGTTGGAAGCAATAGTTGGGTGAGAAAATTTGAAGTCCTCATGGGTGGGTATTAAGAGGGCAAAATTGAAACCCTATCTTGAGGAGATTCCCTCTTTTGCCCTCTATTGCGGTTTTCTTCAAAATGTGAGCAGCAATTCTTTAAACCCTTCAATTTTGCTCTGGTAATTTCGATATGTCGTCAATAAAGTTTAGGTTGCCTTTGGAATTGTGTACGTGCTTTCAGATTTCACACTCTTTATTTGACAAGCGCATATCTATTTAATTTTGTAGTCACGATCTCTGTTTATATATATGGAATTATTATTGCTATCATGTAGTAATCTGTTATTAGAGTTTAGGCGGCGTAACCTCGTCTCCCGTTAGGGTGCTTATTTATAAATATCTTTGAGCGAAGGGCATATTTATAAGCGGCGATCTCGAATTGTCCACGTTTTGGACAATTCGAGGATATATAGTTCGAGCAAGTTCTGGTGTGTTGTACAACAGAGTAGATTTGATAGCGTCTCTCGGTGTTCTCCGGATACACACCCTCTTGACTGTTGTCGAGGCGTGTATCCGGAGAACGGTGAAGATCTTCTAAATTTTCTCTCGAGTTGTACAACGGCTTAGAACTTGCCCAACTATATATCCTCGAATGGGATTAGGACCTAACCTATTTAGAGATTAGGAGTCATCGTTGGTACCCTTGATTTGTTTAGTTGTAGTAGAAAGATTTGCAAGCTCTTGCACTAGCTATATAATTAGATTATTTGATATCGTTGTTGATGTTAAAATTTATGTCTCTTATGTAGGGAATTGGAAGCTTTAAACCGTGGAAGAAGCTAGGTATCGATCGTGAGTACATTTATATATCTTGGAACCTCCACTATTTTGCAAAGGTAATATTAATTGAAATGATGTCTCAATATTTAAAATAGCTATAGTTAGTTGTCGCTCGATTTTTCCTTAATTTATTGTGCGAAATTTAATTGCAGATGGACCGTGAGGAATGGATGTATCGGAAAAGCCGTGTGAGTGCTGAATTTCGAGGGGTGTTAAGGAGTTCAAAAAATTGCGAAGATCGACATGGTGAGGAGGGTGTAAACTTCATATATTGTCCTTGCATTGATTGCACCAATCGAGGAGATTTAACAACTCATCTCAAATTGAGGACCACGATTCGGCGTGGCCGTGAGGAATTACACATGTTGGATCCATCACGGGAGGCGGGTAGTACCCCTCCGATATGCAACGAAGATACGGTGGAACCGGATGGCGAGTTGCGACTGATATGTTTGAGGAGGATAATTTGGAGCAAATGTTGCGGGATGTGGAGGGTAATTACGGAAAGAGAGTTTGAAAAGTTTAAAAGCTTGATAGAAGATTTATGCCAAACCGCTGCTCACAAAGTTGCAAAGCGGAATACACCAGGTTGGGTTCGGTCCTTGCATTGTTGAATCGAAGGCAAAACACCGTTGGATGGATACAAGTTTCAATGCACTACTAGTTCTTCTATCGGATCTGCTTCCTGAGAAGCGAGTTGCCAACAAGCATTTATGAAGCGAAGAAGCTACTATGTCCCATGGGAATGGAAATAGAAAGGATACATGCATGTCCTAATGATTGCATCTTGTCTTGATGCGCACATCGGGGCTGCACGCTTTGTCCGGTTTGCGGTGTGCCGGTACAAACAAAAGGAGAAGCGTAACGACAAGAAGCGTAAGAGCCGAGGCACCTTGACGGTGAAGAGGTCATCACTAAAGGTGCACCGCCAAGGTATTGTGGTACTTGCCCATCATTCCCGTCTGGAGCGGTTGTTTGCAAATCCGAGAGAGGCAAAATTGTTGCGTTGGCATTACGAGTCTCGAAAGGAAGATGGCAAGTGAGACACCCCGCCGATTCGGCTCAATGGAGAAACATCGATTGGAAACATGAGGAGTTTGGTGCGAAATGAGGAACATAAGATTTGGGTTGAGTCCGCGGAATGAATCCGTTTGGTAACATGAGCGATCGTCCTGACACTGCCGATTCATTGTGTATCTACAACCTCCCTCCTTGGTACGTGCATGAAGCGGAAGTATATCATGATGTCATTACTAATCTCGGGACCCAAACAATAGGAAATGATATTGATGTGTACCTTGCACCATTGATCGAGGATTTGGTAAAATTGTGGAATGATGGGGTAAATGCGTGTGGGATGCGTACAAAGAGAGCATTTCACCCTCACTGGGCTATGGTATTTTGCACCATAAATGATTTCCGGCCCTTGGTAATTTGGCGATTCTGATCTGAAAGGAGCCAAAGCGTGTCCTATTTGTGAAGAGGAGACGAGAGTCTATGGTCAGCGAATTCCAAGAAAATCGTATATATGGGTCACCGTGGGTTTCTACCTCGAAGTCATCGATCCGTAAGATGGATGACAAATTTGATGGGAAGAGGGAAGTCCGTTCGACACATGACCTATGAGTGGAAGCCAAGTATATTCACGTGTAGAGGATATCGATGTTGATGCGGAAAGAGTCAGAAATCTGTTAGTCCTAGGACCATTTGGAAGAAGAGGTCAATATTCGGGACTTACTGTCTTGGAAGGAGTTAGATGTCGGCATTGTATTGATGTCATGCATGTTGAGAAGAATGTCTGCGACAACTTGGTTGGCATCCTGCTGAACATACCTGGGAAGACCAAAGATGGTGTCAATGCTCGTCGCGACATGGCCTACATGGGAATCAGGCCCAGACTTGCAGTGATAGAGGAGGATGGAAAAGGCCCGTACATCCCTGCTGCATGCTACACCCTGTCCAAGAAGGAGAAAGAAGATCTCTGCAAATGTCTCCAAAGTATTAAAGTTCCATCTGGCTACTCCGCGAACATTAAGAAGCTTGTGTCTATGGATGATTTGAAGTTGTTGGGCATGAAGTCCCATAGTGCCATGTCTTGATGACCCAAATGCTCCCGTTGCAATCGAAATATTCTCCCGAGAGGATGTCGGGTTGGCAATCACAAAGTTGTGTTATTTCTTCAATGCGATCTCTGCAAAGTTATTGACCCGATGTACTAGACAACTTACAGAGTGAGGTGGTGCGACTCTGTGTCACCTTGAGATGCATTTCCCACCGCGTTCTTTGGCGTAATGGTCCACCTTGTTGTTCACCTTGTCGAGAGATTAAGATATGTGGACCCGCTTTCCTCGTTACATGTATCCGTTCGAGAGGTACATGGGTATATTAAAGTCGTGACGTGAGGAATCGATTGGCTTTGAGGTAGTATTGTTGAAGGTTATGGGATGAAGAGGTTATTGAGTTTTGCGTGGACTACGGGTAAAGACAAGCAATCGGTGTTCTGTATCTCGTCATGAGGCGGACTTCTTTGGTAAAGGAACCGTTGGGTCCAAACTAATGAGTCCGAGGTTTGATATGTATTGCAAGGCGCATTTCACGTCTTGCGAGAATAAGCGCAGATTTCGCCCATACATCGAGCAGCATAAGTTGATATTACGGAAGAGAATCCACAAATGGATGAGCTTTCCATCGCAAGAACACAATGATCGATTCCTCACATGGTTCAAAGAAAAGCGGAGGTCTCCTTCTTGAGAATGTAAAATGGTTGGTGACGGACCAAGATTTAATGTCTGAGACATGGCGAGGGTACGATATTAATGGTTACACCTTTTACCTTTGAGAGTCAAGATGCCAAGAGTCTTGTCCAAAACAGTGGTGTGAGTATAAATGCTTTCTCGATGATCATCACTTTCAACAGTCTCCCCAACCGCAATGAACTCCTACTATGGGATGATCGAAGAAATTTGGGAGCTCGATTACGGAATATACCAAGTTCCATTGTTCGATGTAAGTGGGTACGACTTCCACATGGAGTGAAGGTCGACAAGAGAGGCTTTACTATTGTGGATCTCGATGAACTCGCCTACAAAGATGATCCGTTTGTCCTTGCGAAGCAAGCAACTCAAGTCTTTTACGTCGCGATCCGGCCAATCCAAGGTTGCCGTCGTTCTTCATGGCAAGAGGCGGATCGTAGGAGTTGAAGATGTTGTAGATGAAGAAGAGTATAACCAATTCGATGAGATACCTTCATTTGCGAGATGGGGCTTGTCTTAGTGGGGATGATGACACACATGGAGCCAATTACATGCGAGTAGATCATCATGAAGGGCAATATTGTAAATAAATGGACTATTATAATGTATGTAAAATAGTATTGTAAATCCAAGGTGATTAATTGCTGTTTGGAGGCTTCGATGGAAATGCATGCAATTTCTCTTTATGCTGCACTTTGTGCCATAATTTGTGAAAGAAAATTCCATTTGACGAAATTATTGTTGGGAAAGCTTGTAAATAGTCGAAAGTTCATTTACGGAAATTTTCGTACAATTCCAGATTAATTTGAAAAAGTTTTGACTTTTCTCGCTTTTACGCACAAATCATGTGTCTCTGAAATGAATTTTGGCATATTTCTTGAATGAGGTCGCTTTTTCCAAAAATTATTTTATGAAAAGTTTTGCGGTATCTGAAATATGTTTCGCAAAATTTCTAATAATTTCAACAATGTATGACAAAGTTATGGCATTTTCTCTCTTTGATGAAATGCTGAAAATTCAGAACTTGCGAGATGTGCGAAAAGGAATAGTGCAATAAACTACATCGATTATCGGTTTTATTAAAAAAATGATCTTGACGACTAACATCGATGTTCTATTAGAAAAGTGATGATCAAGCATCGATGTCGGTTTTATTAAAAGAGTGATACTAATGATGAAGCATCGATGTCGGTTTTCTTAAAAGAGTGATACTAATGATGAAGCATCGATGTCGGTTTTCTTAAAAGAGTGATACTAATGATAAAGCATCGATGTCGGTTTTATTAAAAAGTGATACTAATGACTAACATCGAGGTTCTATTAGAAAAGTGATGATAAAGCATCGATGTCGGTTTTATTAAAAAGTGATACTAATGGTTAAGCATCGATGTCGGTTTTTACGAAAAGAGTGATACTAATGATTAAGCATCGATGTCGGTTTTCTTAAAAGAGTGATACTAATGATAAAACATCGATGTCGGTTTTATTAAAAAGTGATACTAATGACTAACATCGGGGTTCTATTAGAAAAGTGATGATAAAGCATCGATGTCGGTTTTATTAAAAAGTGATACTAATGGTGAAGCTTCGATGTCGGTTTTCGAAAAGAGTGATACTAATGATTAAGCATCGATGTCGGTTTTCTTAAAAAGTGATACTAATGATAAAACATCGATATCGGTTTTATTAAAAAGTGATACTAATGACTAACATCGAGGTTCTATTAGAAAAGTGATGATAAAGCATCGATATCGGTTTTATTAAAAAGTGATACTAATGGTTAAGCATCGATGTCGGTTTTACGAAAAGAGTGATACTAATGATTAAGCATCGATATCGGTTTTCTTAAAAGAGTGATACTAATGATAAAACATCGATTATCGGTTTTATTAAAAAGTGATACTAATGACTAACATCGAGGTTCTATTAGAAAAGTGATGATAAAGCATCGATGTCGGTTTTACGAAAAGAGTGATACTAATGATTAAGCATCGATGTCGGTTTTCTTAAAAGAGTGATACTAATGACTAACGCAATTCTTAAAACCCGACCCATAACCATTCGCGTAGCCCTTCTCCTGTGGCGCCCTAGCACGCCCGCCTTCTCGCCTCCCGCCGTCGTGTGCGCTTAACCCTAGTAGCCGCTTAGAGTCTTGCGCCGCGCCGTCGCCCGCCTTCACGCCTCCGCCCGTCGCCGACGCCGAGGACGCCTCCCACCCGTCGCCGTCGCCGAGGCCTTCACGCCACCCCCACCGCCCACGCCACGCCGCCGCCCCCCCGGTGCCCTTCGACGCAAGCGCCGCCCGCCCGCTTCGCTTCGAGGTGGTACCTCGGCTTCGCAGGCGCGGCTTTGTCGATCAAGAGCATCACCGCGCCGCCATCTTCACTTGTCATGTAGCGTCTCTCCTAGCCGTTTGCATTTCGTTACGCCTTTCGTCCCGTAAGTATTTTATATACGTGCCTTATTCTTTTAAGTGAATGCAAAGGGGCCAGTCTATGTGTTTGACTTGGGGACCTTGCATGAGGGCTTAAGTGTTCTGTGAGGATATCTGGGACTGGAATAGATGATTTGTGACAACAAACTTGACAGTCTGGTATATATATATAATTGTGATATACTTGGTTAGTGTAATTGTCATTCACAGTGAAATGCTCATTCAGGAATTTGCTCACTGTCATTTTCTTTAGTTCTTGCTTACTGGTAATATTCAACATGTTATATTCTTTGTTAATTGCTTTGTCTCAATTCAGTTCATTCGATGTTCATTACTGTGATGATTCGATGAGATTGCGAGGGCTAATTTCTATCGATAAAGTAGTTGAAGTGATTCTGAAGCTGTGCATGTTTGATGACATTTGATTAACTTAAAACACATCAAGTATTGAATTGAAATTGTGGAAAGGTTGTCACAAATCTATCTGTTTCTCGTCTATTGTGGCGAGGAGGGCCTCTTAAGGCAACCCGACATCTGAGAACACTCTAATAATCAACTTGAGCTCTATGTTAGTTGATTTATTCATGGTACTGTACATGTTCATGTGTATGACCTTGAGTTTCTTTGTTCTCGCTCTTCTCATCCTTTGTCATTTTCTTTAGTTCTTGCTTACTGGTAATATTCACTTTTAGCATATTACTTTTGTTTAGACATGTGTTTACTTTCAACATATTACTTTTGTTTTTATCTCAGCATATGTTAGAGTTTAGGTTGCGTAACCTACGTCTCCCGTTCGAGAGTGCTTATTTATAAATATCTCTGGAATAGCATATTTATAAGCAGCTTGATCTCGAATTGTCCACGTTTTTGGATGGATGACAAATTTAGAGATTAGGGTTATCGTTGAGTGCGTATTTAGTTGGTCAACGAATATTGCATGTTATGTAAACTTACTAACTTGACCTTCTTGTGTTGCTATTCTTGCATTAGTACATTAATGCTCATATTCTCTGTTGATGTTGTGAAATCTGAAACTTGTTGGTAACCCACATGTATCTGAGTAGAGGTTAGAGTTTGTCTGAGCAGAGGTTAGAGTTTAAGTTGCGTAACCCACATGTATCCGTTAATTTAGAGATTAGGAGTTATCATTCCAACTTATTAAGTTGGTCAATAGATAGACTTTTGTTGGAACAATTGCATACTATGAATTATCTGTTGATCCTTTACAAGATTTATTGTCAAGTGCATATAGTAGCTTCAAATTGCTTTCTCTCATGTCACACATATGACCTTATCGATAAGAAAACTCAAAATATCGCAACTAGAGAGCATCGGCTCAATGCATGAGACAGTAGAAAGGTCTTCTTGAGGGGCGAGCATGGTTCCAATTACTCAAGGGCGAGTAAGGTGAGGAAGAGCCGAGGACCAAACAAAGGGGCTCTGAGGAGAACGCCGCAGTTCTCGCTTCAATGCCGAAGTGCACGGGCCCTCCTAAGTACATGGGGCGATCTGGGTCATTTATTGGCCAATTGGTGAGGAGAGAGTGCCCATAACAATTAAGGATTGGAGAAAGGAAGTCGTGGCGAGCGTAAGAATCGGTTGTGGGGCGAGGTTAAGAGTAAATGGATTATAGAGGAGGACGATGAACCCACAATGAGGCAGTGCGCCTTGAATAGGATGGGTGTGGCCTTGAGGCACTTCAAGACCCTTATGCACAGCGAGTCGTCTTTGAAAGGCCGTACACCATTAGAGTATCCATTTGTGACCCACGATGTTTGGGCGGAGTTCACAAGGATGAAGAATGCCTTGGCAACAAGCCTTGGTGAGAGAACACCGCTGTCGTGAGGCTTAACACGCACCCGCACCACCTCGGTACATGCGGCTATGAGGGAAGAAAGCGAGTGGGCGCGACAAGCCGAGGAGTCGCTCACTCAGGGACGGTGATGCCTTACTCCCACATATCGAGGAGCGGCATAGCTGGGTATTAGCGAGGACAAAAAACCCTGACAGGCAGCTTGTAGTTGCAAACCACGCTACCGCTCAAGTCGTCTCTACCATCGTAAGACATCTAACTTAGTACAATACAATTGACCCAACTTGTTGTATTTCAAATCTAATTAGTACTAAGCTTATTACGAGAAGAGGTAAGCCGTGAAAAGAACAGAGGACCTTCTTGAGCCAAGGGTCGCAGGACATCACGTCGTCTGCGATCGGGAAGTCCGACCATAAGGGCGGGTGCTTGCCGTGAGGCGGGACACACGAAGAAGACCTACTTTCAAGATGACTCTGCGAGTGCCAACTCAAGGTCATGGCGAGTACGTCGGAGCGCCTCAACGCACTAAGGGAGCGGTGAGGAGGAGATTAAGGAGGAGATGAGGGGAGATCTTGCACGTGAGGAAGAGATAAGAGGGAGATGAGGGGGAGATGGCGGCACGTGAGGATCGCTGAGCCCGAGATGATGGCGATGATTTCCCAGTCGAGCGGATGCCCTCGACTCTCGTAGAAAGTTTGTGCCCGACCTATCACCGCGGTTCCAAAAATGATCTGACCGGTCCCGGTGAAGGTAATAATTAATTTTTCTGAGTTAAAGCTACGAGTGTAACTCCGCAATGTTTTTCCTCAAGTTGTACACTTCTTGCAGTGCTGCGAAGTGCCGACTCACCATCTTGACGGAGGATGGATTTCCGTCGAGGTTGCACGCTGGGTTGCATTTCCATGCAACGAGACCGACATCTTGTGCATGGTCGGCTGTGGGAAGGGCTACATGAGGGTGCGGTGGACTCGTCCACGAAGACTTCTTATCACATGTGCTCGATTTCCCCCACGAAGATATCACCACTCTCGGGCAAGCACGCATATCGTTCATCAAGTGGCCCACGACGGTGTCGTCTTGGTCAAGGTAAAAAGTCCCTCCACGTCTTCTCTACCATTCGATACTCTGCATAAGTTAAATATATGTGTGCTTCAGTAGGTTCCTCTTGCGCTGCTCCTGCTCCTGCTCCTGCGCTTTGATCTGCTCCCCGCTCCTCACTTTGCTCCTGCTCCTGCGCTGATCCTGCTCTGCTACACCGCCTCTCGCTTCGCTCCTGCTCCTGCTCCTGCGCTTGTGCCTCCTCCTGCTCCTGCTCAGAGAACCACAGAGGCCTCAGAGACTCCGTACAACCACAAGAGGCCTCAGAGACTCCTTCCGCCAAGAGGGCAAAGGCAGCAGAGCCCAGGCCCTTAAGGTACCAAAAGCCCATGCCCGACCTCGGAGACTCCTTGGCCCGAAAGAAGAGTCGGCCAGCCCCAGGCACCTGTATGATTATAAGGCCTCTGAGCATGGAAAGCCCACGATTGCATCGCACGAACTAAATGAGCTAGGCAAGTGGACTCGCCTCCTCCATGGATGGTACCTTGATAAGGTGAAGGGGAAGAGCGTCGAGTCGACTTCAGCGTGAAGTATAAAATGGTACATTTTCACCATGAGGAGAATGGAACATTCCCGTCGCTTTGAGGATCTATTCGTGTGTACCAAATGAAAGCCATCGTTATTTCTACTTTACGATCATGGACGCTGTGAGTATCACACCATATAGCTTGCGCTCATGACTTTTATAGGATTTTGCATTATGTTTTCACATTCAACACGAGTTGCGGGATAATGAGACAACGAGCCGTGACGAATCTACACGAAGTTGGGTTTGTCAACCCCGAGCTTGTGTCTGCGATCATGGCTAGGCTTCAACCGGGGTTCGTTGCTACCTACATCAAGGGGGTATTGCAAGCTGAGTCGAAGAAGGACTTCATTGTATTGCCGTACCACGAGGAGTAAGTAGTACTTTTCGATTCAATTACTTGTACGCACTTAAAACCGTCTGTGAACTTATTTCCTTGCACTACATTTTATTTAATAAGCAACCATTGGGTTCTACTCGTCCTCGTTCCGAGTGAAAACACAGTCTACACATTTAACTCGATCGAGAAGAGACCGATGGCATACGCGATCAAGCCTCCTTTGCAGAAGTAAGCGCATTATTGAAACCTAACACATCTGAGGAATTTAACTACGTTTATTTTTTTTGACTCAATGGTGCTCTCCAATGTATGTAGGGGTTTCTCAGACTATGTCGATGAAGGAGGGCCGCACGACGACAAAAAGGGCAAGACACTGCAGTATAAGCGATTTAAGGTACAAGTGCCTAGCATATATATGATTAATTTTTTTGACATCTAATCTTCGTGGGCTGAATTTCTTTTTCTTTCTTCGCAGTGCCATCAACAGGGCAGCGGTGACCATTGCGGCTTCTATGTCATGCAGTACATGCTCATCGTGGTCGGCAACTCACACCATTTCCCTAAGGTATAATTTTCTAATACGACCGAAGTATTAGATTTATGAAGTAATACAAAATAATTCTATTGGAACACACGCCATTACCTAAAAGCACTAGTATTAGTTAGCTCTACATGAAACACTAGTGTGGTCCAATCCAAAGCGTGAAGCTTCTAAAAGACGGTGCTACATGAGAATATTGTTCCATTTGAATTTTAGTAGAAAATTACATCACTATATTTTTGCTTGGCCTTAGGAGTATCTGTTTTAAAATATTTGTTATTTGAGAATCAAGAGAGCGTTATCGTAATGTTTCCACTCTTTACCCTATTTAAATGCTTTAAAAGAGATTAAGTGGTTACGGTGTGTTATTTATTATTAATATTTTCTTAGATTTAGTACTTGTTGGTTTGTGTGTGTACTATGTGTTATGAGATTAGGACTCTAAACCGAATTCAGTTTAGACTCTATCTCTTTATGGTGTGGTCAAATCCAAACTCCTCTCTCATCTTTATTATATATATCGGTGCTTCTCATTATAAAAAATAGAATCAATAAAAAGCGAGAGAAATTTCACCTCTTACATTATGTGTCTATTGTTCTTGATCCCGCGATTGCGTCTATAATTTGTGATTGATCGTAGGCGTTACAACGTTTTACAACGCTATAGACAAATATAATGGCATGAAGGAGTAGCTTTTACATTTGTCCTTTCAGTAAGCATTGAGGCATTACTCAATGTCTTTACTAGAATATTAGCTTCTCACATTTGGATTTTTTTACTTTTGAATTAATCTTTTATAATCCAAATATTTTCTAAACACCTTTCGTAGTTCTGTCTATTTTTGTGATTGCCCCTAATACTTATCTATGTTTCCCTAATTTTATGTACGTGCATAATAATATACTTAGCCTTTTACATAGAAATTTTGAAACTGAAATTATCTGATCATTTACATTTTTGCGGAAGATCAATATCCCCGAAGAGTTTAGACAACAAAGCACTCAACAATTTACGAGACCACTTATGCGATGGTCTTGGTTAGAAGTTATATCGAGAGGATGGCGGTTTAGAGATCTGACGCGTCGTACTAGTCCATATGTAAACAATATTAATAATATATGTCAATGTGATATGTATCGGAGGAAGTCCATGTCTTGATTGTCATGTTTGTGTTGTCTATTGTGAACGACTATGATATATATGTGTTGTAATTAAAGCGTTTACGTTACGTGAATGTGATATATGCATCCATGTTACAGATTGTGAATGTGATGATATATATATTGTGCATATTGTTTTAATCAGGCTTTTTTGGAGAAATTGCAAAATGGCACACCCCAATGGGTCATCGAATCGGTTCTTTAAGGGAAGTGATTGTGATGATACCATCATCGAAATCGGTTTTTAAGGGAAGTGATTACGATGACCACCTCATAGAATCGGTTCTTTAAGAAAAGTGATTACGATGACACACTCATCGAATCGGTTCTTTAAGGAAGTGATTCGATGACTCCATCATCGAATCGGTTCTTTAAGAAAAGTGATTACGATGACACACTCATCGAAATCGGTTCTTTTGTGGAACCGATTACGATGAGTATGTTATCGTAATCACTTTTCTTAAAAGAACCGATTCGATGAGGGTCATCGAATCACTTCCCTTAAAGAACCGATTCTGATGATGGTATCATCACAATCACTTCCCTTAAAGAACCGATTCTGATGACATTTTATCACGATCGGGTCAAAACCGATTCTGATAGCTCCACCTCATCACTATCTAAGGACATCGTATCGCGACTAGAACCGATTCTAATGCTAAAAAAGAACCGATTCTGATGTGCCGTTCTGTAGTAGTGACAACTGACAACGCAAATAATTAATCTGACAAGTTCTCCATACATTTTTCACTTGAAAGTGCATGTACAAAGTAGGGTTTCTCATTTATTATATCACTCCAAATATTAGCATTTTAGAAAATATCACTCATTGTCTCAATCACATATGGCCCCCTAAACCCACTTGTCATTGAGACAACTAGAAAATTTTTCGCGGCGTAACACGCCGCGTGCGTCGTTTTTTCGTAGAAAAAATTTCTTTTTTTTCGACGGTGTTTTATTTTTTAAATCGTCGAAATAATGAGCGAAACTGCTGAAAGAATACAAAATTTTTTGCGGCGTAACACGCCACGCGCGTCGTTTTTTCGCAGAAAAAATTTCTTTTTTTTCGGTGGCGTTCTATTCTTTAAATCATCGAAATAATGAGCGAAACAGGGGGAAAATAGAGAGATAGAGTTGTAGAAATATCTCTTTCGACGAATTATTTGGAAAATATTGGAGACCGAGCTAGAAAACTGTGGTAGGGAAAAAGTCTAGAGGGAAAAGGGTGAAAATTTTTTAGAGATGATAACCTTCTTTTGTCGAGTCTAACACTCTACCCGTTCACCGAGTAAGTTTTAAAAAATATCAGAGATCGTTTTTTCGTAGAAAAATTTTCTTTTTTTCTGGCGGCGTCTTATTTTCTAAATCGTCGACATGATGAGCGAAACGGCTGAAAGAACACAAAATTTTTCGTGCCGTAACACGCCGCGCGTCATTTTTTCGTAGAATAAGTTTTTTTTCGATGGTGTTTTATTTTTTAAATCGTCGAAATAATGAGCGAAACGGGGAAAAAATAGAGAGCTAGAGTTGTAGAAATACCTCTTTAATTTAATTATTTGGGAAATATTGGGCGAGATGAAAAACCACGGTGGGGAAAAAGTCTAGAGGGAAAAGGGCGGAAAATTATTAGAGACGACAACCTTCTTTTGTCGAGTTTAACACTCTACGCGTTCACCGAGTAATAATACATGTTTTAAAAAATATCAGAGATCGTTTTTTCGTAGAAAAAAATTCTTTTTTTCCGGCGGTGTCTTATTTTCTAAATCGTCGAAATGATGAGTAAGCAATTTGAAAAGAACACAAAATTTTTTCACGGCGTAACACGCCACAAGGTATCTTTTTCATAGAAAAAGTTTCTTCACGCCACGTGTGTTGTTTTTTGTAGAATAAGTTTCTTTTTTTTTCGGCGGCATTTTATTTTTTAAATTGTCGAAATAATGAGCGAAACGGGAAAAAAAAGAGAGCTAGAGTTGTAGAAATATCTCTTTCAACGAATTATTTGGGAAATATTGGAGACCAAGATGGAAAACCGCGGTGGGGAAAAAGTCTAGAGGGAAAAGGACGGAAAATTATTAGAGACGACAACCTTCTTTTGTCGAGTTTAACACTCTACGCGTTCACCGAGCAATAATACATGTTTTAAAAAATATCAGAGATCGAGATGAGAAATCGAGCTGTGAAAACACACATATTTCTGGCAACAAAAACATTTTTTCCCGGGAAAAAATGGAGAAAGGACCTAGACGTAAGGAGTAAGGACCTGATTGTTACGTTTTTGGACTTGTCCGCTATACTGAAAAATTAGAAAAGGGCTTGTTCGTGATTTTAATTTAACAGGAGTTTTTTTTCGTAAAATGGCGCACGAGGGATCCAAACGCGATTTAAGGAAAAAATATTTTCCTCTCACAAAAAATCGCGAAGGACCTATTCGTAATTTTTGAAAGGACCAAAACGCAAAAGATTTTTTTGAGCCGAGCTGGCTGGCCGGCTCGAGCCGAGCCGCCGGCTCGGCTCAAAGCGACGGCAACACGGGAATCTTTCAATCTTTAAGAAAGGTATTATGAGTGATATTTCGTAAAGTAACAACGAATAAAGTAGTATATTATAAATTATTCCTCTACAGGGCATAATAAAAATTCAGTACGAGGACCGGGTGAACGTGACGGCTGACCCCTACCCTACCAACTTGCGCTAAATATTTTCTGGACCAAATGCTCTCCGGGTCTTATTCTTTTATTGAACGGTGACGGGTGACCCCTACCCTACCAACTTGCGCTAAATATATTTCTGGATGCTCTCCGGGTCTTATTCTTTTATTGATCTGCATGATGAAAAATGACAAAACAAAGTTTGTAGTAGGAGTATATTACACGAAGGCAGAGGCGGATCCAACGATATGTCAAAGGGCTGACGCACACTCTAGCACCCTTAAATGGTGGGCGAGTGTGCGTTGAGCAGCGAGTAGGCATACGAGTCAGCGGCTGGCGGTAGGTGTGGCGCTACAGCGAGCTGTAAGGGCCGAGCCGGCGGTGGACGCCGAACTATAGGGGAGTATGCTCACCGAGCGGCGAGTGTGCACCGGCCGAACGGTATACGGCCGGAAAGGACATTCGGCAAGTCAATAAGCATTTCTAAAATTTGATCCTAGATCCTTCGCTGTACGAAGGACGTTTACCCTGACCAGCTCGCCATTGGCTAGCTAGTCATAAGGAGACACAGGAGATAAGATTTTGGAGCTAGCATATATACGGTAGCTATGACCGTATAAAAGAATAAATTGCAGTCGTGACGTTTTTTATAAACTATAGAATTTAAGACAAAGGTACATGCATGTTTAGTAAAGAAGTACTATAAAGATGATAAGGGGTGGCCTAATCTTGTAATGACGATATGATATTTCGAACCCGTGAACCCCGACGAACACGGGTGTCAACCACCGTCTTGATACGGTAACCTGCGATACACGAATTCGCCCAAGAATATACTTGGATCCTCGTGTACTTGACCACGCAAAAGTAGATATACATTTCCTTACAATCACCCTGAAGAAGTTGTAAGAACAATGGTGGTAATTTCAGAACTAGAACTCTGTATTCTAATAGGGGTATTAGAGCATAAACCATAGTAAAGTGTATACCCTTTGATATGAAAATTTGTGGTTATGTTTACAACAGATGGAACACACACACATATATACAGGGGTGGGGCATGTGAATAGTGCCCACAAACAGTGTGTGAATAGTACAAGACATTCTCATATACACCCTCCTGTGTAATTGAAAACAATCTTAGTAATTTAGAAACAAATTATTATATAATATGGAAAGAATCTCCTCTTGCTATGTCGTGGTGATCTTCTTGAAGATTACTAAAATCCCTTCTTGCCAAGTCATGATGATCTCTTGCCTTATTTGAAGATTGCTAATATCATAGCAATTTGCATAGAATGACTGGCAATGGTAATGGGATGTTTGATGGTGTGCTGGGAGTAGATGCAAAACTGGTTTCATTTATGGCTCCCAGACAACCAGGCCTTTCAAAATTGAATGACCTCCAGGTATGTGATGGCCTCTCCTTGTCTGAATTGCGTTCTGAAAAGGCTTTAGCTGAGCATACTGATTTAATGCAGAATGAAGAAATTGAGAGGGTTGGAATTGAGGCTTGGAACAAGAATGCAGAAGTGGAATCGGAACCACTTACTTTTCATCCATTTTCTGATATGGAGGTAAATACACTTGATGGAGCACCCAGCCCTTTTGTTTCTAATGATGATGTTCCTGGTGGACTGATTGTTTCTAAGACCAAGGACTCTTCCAAATATATCCCTGCTGTTGAGAGATCGCCGGTTCGGGATAGTTGTTTGGATAATCACTCAATTAACTACCCTTTTGTCCAGAGATTGACTGGACATGGCAATGAGGTGATTGATTTTGTGCTGGGAGTAGATGGACATCTGGTTTCATCTAAGGCTCCCAGACTATCAGGTCCTCCAAAATCGAATGGCATCAAGGTATGTGATGGCTTCTCCATGTCTGAATTGTGTTCTGAAAATGCTTTACCTGACCATACGAATTTAATGCAGATTGTAGGGATTGAGAGCGTGGGTACTGGTGGTTTGAACAAGAATGCAGAATTGGAATCGGTACCACTTACTTTTCATCCATCTGCTGCTTTGGAGGTAAATACATTTGTTGGATCATCCAGCCCTATTGTTTCTATTAGAAATGTTCCTGGTGAGCTGATTGCTGATTCGGGGGTGCAGCAAAATGTGGTAGATGCTGAACCAAAATTGATAGATGTGGCGGCTCAAGAAGTTTATTCCACTCCTACGAAGCAACTGCAGCCTAACCCAGGTCTGAGACAGAAATTTTGTAACACCTATATTGAGTCCTCTGAGCCACGTAGAAGCTTAAGAATTAACTCTTTTGCAGTAAATGGGAGTTCTCCTGCTGATGAAGATATGACTTTGAAAGCTATGAGAAGAACTTCGGTGCGCAATCTTGATGGTAGCATGGTTGAGACAAAGGTGGCTGTTCCAAAGACGTCGACTCACTCGGCGACTCCTGTTTGTCATCACCAAATTGGTACGACAACTTCTTTGAACCCCCCTTCTATTAGCTCACTATCCAACTCAACTTGTGCGAAAAGACTTAACAATATTGGGCTTATCTTGGGTAATAATAGCTCGATGGTTAATGTGTCAGTTAACATTTTGAAGCGTGTTGAAGTGGATAGAATGTCGGTTTTAAAAAAGACAGAAGTTAAATCCCCGTGTAAACATAGTAAGAGTAAAGAATGTGACCAGTCTTTTATTAATGGTTTTGACGAGGTCGATGTAATGGACAATGACCTACTCGCTCACCTAATAGAAGATGTTTCGGAGGTTGATTTTGATGATGTGGAGCTAGACACAAAGCTATGTGATTTGATGGCTTCCACGCGAAAACAAAAAAAAATCATCAAAGAAACGAAGAAATATGAATGGTGCCAATAATTTTAAAAAGAAAGTTTCACAATGAAAGGCTTTTTCTGGAATAGCAGAGGTCTTTCAGACTTGGCTAAATTTAGGTATATATCTGAGGCTGTTAGGGAATTCAATTTACACTTTATTGCGGTAATGGAAACCGGTAAGCAAGATATGTCAAAGACGAATCTTTCGCGTCTCTCTGGAGGGGTAGATTTTGTCTGGCACTGCCTCCCACCTCGGGGTAGATCTGGGGGTATTCTTTTAGGGGTCAGAGCTGATATCCTGGATGTATCCCTTATTATTGATGGTGAATTTTACATCAAATTTCACTTATGTAATAAGTCGGATAATTTTAAATGGATATTGATGGCGGTCTATGGTCCTGCTCAGGATGACCTCAAGTCAGTCTTCCTAGCGGATTTGGTCCAGGCATGTCAAGCAAACCCATTCCCCACCCTCATTGGAGGGGATTTTAACATCTTAAGAAGCTATAAGGAGAAAAACAATAATAGATTTAACGACCGTTGGCCTTTCCTTTTCAATGCTGTCATTGACAGCTTTGATCTAAGGGAAATTGATTTAACGGGTCGACAGTATACTTGGGCTAACTCTTTGCCAAACCCTACCTATGAAAAGTTAGATAGAGTCCTCATGACTACTGAATGGGAGCTGAAATACCCGTGGGTCACAGTCCGGGCTCTAGACAGGGGGGTATCGGACCATACCCCTTTACTACTAGATACGGGAACTACGGCCTTTACAGGCAGATTCAAACAATTCAAATTTGAACTTAGCTGGTTCCAGCGGGAGGGTTTTGATGACCTAGTCATTAAAGTTTGGAACAAAACGAATAAGGGAAAGAACTCGGTCCAAAGATGGAATAATAAGCTGAGTGCTTTGCGTAGATTCCTAAGGGGGTGGGAGGCTCAAACAAATGGCGACCACAAGAAAAAGAAACATGATCTCCAAAACACTATCACTATATTGGATACCACTGCTGAAGTCCGAGATCTGACTGAGATTGAACAGAACCATTTGGCTCAATCTCGCGATCATTTGACTAAAATACTTAGAGAAGAGGAGATTAAATATTACCAGCGTGCCAAAGTTAAGAATATTCTGTTGGGAGATAATAATACTAGATATTTCCAAATGGTTGCCAATGGAAGGCATAGGAAGAAGAAAATCTTTTCTCTTGAAAATGGGGATTGTACGATTGAGGGTCATGATAATCTCAAAAACTATATAACTGGGTTCTATAAGGATTTATTTGGTGAACCGGAAGAGAATTCCTTCACACTAGATGAATCGTATAACCTAGATATTCCCCAGGTTTCGAGATGTGAGAATAATCTCCTGACTGCGGCTTTTACGGAAATGGAGATTAAAGAGGCATTATTTTCAATGGAACACAATAAAGCGCCTGGTCCGGATGGTTTCCCGGCTGAATTCTATCAGCACTTCTGGGAAACCATTAAAGGGGACCTACTGCAGATGTTCTATGATTTATCTAACGAAAATCTACCTCTTTTTAGTCTCAATTTTGGTGTTATTACTCTGATCCCTAAGGTTCAAGAGGCTAACATCATTCAACAATCTGATGCACCGATTTGTTTCTTGAATGTGAGCTATAAGATCTTCACTAAAGTTGCCACATGTAGATTAAATTCGTGGCAGATAACGTGATTAGTCCGACACAAACGGCTTTTATGAAAGGAAGAAATATTCTTGAAGGGGTTGTGATCCTTCATGAAACTGTGCATGAACTCCATCGTAAAAATCAAAATGGGATAATTCTTAAATTAGATTTCGAGAAAGCCTATGATAAAGTTCGATGGCCCTTTCCGTTTCACAGACCCTTCGTATGAAAGGTTTTTCGCCCAAGTGGATCGCATGGGTTAAGACTTTCATTTCTGGGGGAAGTGTAGCTGTGAATGTTAACGATGATGTTGGTAATTACTTTCAGACTAGAAAAGGCCTTCGTCAAGGAGATCCTTTATCTCCTTTATTGTTTAACATCATAGCTGATATGTTAAAAGTGCTTATAAGCAGAGCAAAATTGGATGGGCAATTCGACGGGATTATACCACACCTAGTGGATGGGGGACTTTCAATCCTTCAATACGCAGATGACACTATACTCTTCTTGGATCATGATCAGATAAGGCTCGTAATATGAAGCTACTTACATGCGTTTGAGCAAATATCGGGTCTTAAGATCAACTTTCATAAGAGTGAGGTTTTACATTTGGGAAAGCCCAAGAGCATCTAGATTATTACACTAACTTGTTTGGTTGCAAAGCCGGTAATTTTCCGATCAATTATCTTGGCATTCCAATACACTACAGGAAGCTAAGAAATTGTGATTGGAGGAAGGTTGAAGAACGTGTTGAAAAAAGGCTCAGTAGTTGGAAAGGGAAGAATCTCTCTATCGGAGGACGCCTAGTTTTGATTAACTCGGTGCTCAGTAGTCTTCCGATGTACATGATGTCCTTCTTCTCCTTACCCAAGGGAGTCCTTAAAAAATTAGATTATTTTCGATCTAGATTTTACTGGCAAGGCGATGAACATAGGAAAAAATATAGACTTACCAAATGGACCACTCTATGCCAACCAAAAGAACAAGGAGGTCTTGGGATTCATGATCTAAATATAAAAAATACTACCCTTCTTAGCAAATGGCTCTATAAACTACTTTCTTCAGATGGGATGTGGCAACAAATTCTCCGAAACAAGTACTTGGGTTCAAAGCCTTTGGCCCAAGTGGTTTGGAAGAATGGGGACTCTCACTTTTGGTCTAGTTTAATGAAGGTGAAACGAGACTTTCTTCGTTTCGGAACCTTTATTGTGAAGGACGGATCACAAATTCGCTTTTGGGAAGATATCTGGATGGGTAGATCACCTTTGAGCGATCAGTATCCTACCCTGTATAACATAGTCAGACCAAAATTTATTACAATTTCAGATGCTTTGAGCTCTTCTCCTCCTTGCTTTTCTTGGCGTAGATTTCTCATTGGCTCTAAGCTGGTTGCTTGGAATGAATTGCTGGCCCGTATTGATGGAGTGACTCTTTCGCAAGAGCAAGATATCTTTTATTGGAACCTAACCTCTAATGGCCAGTTCTCCGTAAAATCCCACTATGCTGCCTTAATACTTAGAAACATCCCCAATGAGAATAGAAATTTGTGGAAGTTAAAAGCTCCGTTGAAGATTAAAATCTTTTTGTGGTACCTTCGACGAGGAGTGGTGCTTACAAAAGATAATTTAGCTAAACGAAATTGGAAGGGTAATTTGTCTTGTGTTTTCTGCCACAAAAATGAGACAATCAAGCATTTGTTTTTTGATTGCCGCTTTGCTCGGTCTGTTTGGTGGATTCTTCATTGTATCGAACATTTGTTTGGAAATTGGCTTCATTGTATGACTAAAAAGATGAAACCTTTGTTTTTGCTTGGAGCGTCGGCTTTGTGCTGGTCACTTTGGATTTGCAGAAACGATGTGGTTTTCAACAAGAAGTCTTTGATATCTCCTCTACAGGTTATCCACTTGGCGGCTTACTACCTCTCCAGTTGGTCTATTCTTCAGCAGGAAGATCTGCAGGCTTTGGTTGTGGTGGGATCGCAACTATTGGTGAAGGCGGCCAAATCTTTCTTCTCCCGGACTCACGGGTGGCGGTCTAGTCTTTGGATTGCGGATCACTAGAGTGTGTCTGTCTTTTATTTTATTTTATTTTATTTTCCTTTTTCTTTATGGCTGTGTGTTCTAAACAGAAGCCGGGAGTGTGCCAAGGCTTTGTATCTTCTCGATGTACTGTTCTTGGTATCAATATATTTGCTTCCTTTATCGAAAAAAAAAATCCTTTTCTTTCCTTCCCTTTTTCTTGCTTTTTTTCCTTTCTTCTTTGATGGTATATATGAAAAGAGATAGAGTACATAAACAGTACTATGAATAGTATCTTCTATGTGACTCCCGTTCTCCCTTGCCTCCTGATAGGGTCCACCATAATGCACTGACACAATTTGACTCCAATAGACATTTGTACAATCTTTTATACCTAACAACAAGGACCCAATATTAGTTAGTATATAGTTCTCATTTAAATATAGCGAAGATTGCTTAAGAAAAAGATTCATCTGTTGATATTTAATGTGGCTTAGTAATTCTTTCCGATTAATTAATATATTATACTAGAACGTACTATGAATATCCACATCATAAACCCTGCCAACTTCAACTACAAATATTTCTGGACCAAACGCTCTCCGGGTCTTCTTCTATCTGTACGCAGAAAAATGACAAAACAAAGTTAGTATTATAGGAGTAAATATTATACAAAGCATTGTAGAACAGATGATCGAGCGCTTAGCCTGACGAACTCACCATTAGCTTGTAGTCACAAGGAGACAAGTGATCAGATTTTTTTTAGAAGGAACAATTGGTAAGACTCTGGAGCATATGGTAGTTACAACAGTATAAAATCAGAGATTCCAGCTGCACTGGCAATGAACTTACCCAAGTGACTTCAGGAACAAACCTTCTTTTCTCCTGTTCATGATCCATGCATCTAAGCTTGAGCTAGAAGATAAGTTTCCCACACGCCAACCCAATTGGGTTGATATCTATTTATAGAAGATTACAGAGAGTACATATGGACAGGAAGAAGATTTCCTGATTACAAGAATCAGAGATGATTGATTTATATAACCTTCTATACTTAATTACAGGATATGCCGTAGCATATTATCTATCCTTATATGCAGGTCTTCTGACATTCCCCCTCAATCTCAACCGGTGGCCACTAGGTTGAGATTGCGTTTAAAACGTTCAAGCATGATCTTGGTGGCTGGTTTAGTGAATGCGTTAGCCACTTGATCATTTGAAGACACGAAACGGACTTCAAGAGTTCCGAGGGCGACCTTTTCTCTCACGAAATGAAAATCAACCTCGATGTGCTTCATACGGGCATGAAACACAGAATTTGCGGTGAGGTAGGTTGCCCCCAGGTTGTCGCACCATAAAACTGGAGCTTGTGGCTGTGGGACTCGTAGCTCGCACAATAGTGACTATATCCATGTGACCTCAGCTGTACCATTTGCTAGATCGAGACACCGTTGGTTGCTTCCAGGCACTCTAGGAGATTAGGTTCGGTCCGAGAAAAACTGCGAACCCACCGGTGGATCGACGATCATCGGAACAACTAGCCCAATTGGCATTGGTAAACACACTGAGAAGTAAGGAGGAGGATTTCTGAAACCTGAGGCCAGTCGTGAGAGTCCCTTTGACATACCGTAATATCCTTTTAACTGCCTCCCAGTGAATATCAGTTGGTTTGGACAAGAACTGACATACCTTGTTGACTACGAATGAGATATCTGGCCATGTCAAGGTGAGATACTGCAATCCGCCAACAATGCTGCGATATTTAAAAGCATCAGTGTCATTGAGAGCCTTGCAAACATTTCGTGAGAGTTTCTCTGTGGTTACCATGAGGGTAGTGACAGACTTGCAATTCACCATACACGCACGATGGATTAAATCGGTGGCATACTTGTGCTGGGTTAAGAACATTCCCCCTGAATTGTAGGATGCTTCAAGACCGAGAAAATAATGCAGGTGCCCGAGGTCTTTGACAGGAAAATCCATGAAAGTTGATGGAGAAGGTGAGCAACCGCATTCTTGGAAGAACCAACGATGACGATATCATCAACATACACTAGTAGGTATATGGTGACAGTAGTATGATAGAACATAAAAAGAGAGGGGGTCAGCTTTAGAAGGAATGAAACCCAACTACAGAAGCTTATCATTGAGACGAGAAAACCAAGCCCGCGGAGATTGCTTGAGGCCATAGATGGCTTTGTGCAGACGACAGACAAAATCTGGATGCTGCGGGTCTTCAAAACAAGGCAGCTGATGCATATAGATATCGATATCGAGAAAACCATGAAGAAAGGCATTACTGATATCCACTTGTTGCAAGTGCCAACCACGAGCTATAGCCAAGGAGAGCACAAGCCGAAGAGTGGCTGGTTTGATGACTGGATTGTAAGTATCTGAATAATCAATCCCATAGCGTTGTGTGAACCCGCGGGCGACAAGCCGGGCTTTGTGTTTGTCAAGAGAGCCATCAGCTTTGAGTTTGGTCTTGAATACCCACTTACAGCTGACAATATTCCTGCCGGGAGGTCGCGGTACGAGACTCCAAGTCTTGTTTTGCTGCAACTGCAAAGCAGTGAACTCTACTTCCATAGCTTGACGCCATGTCGGGTCAAGAAGAGCTTGACGATGAGAAGATGGTTCTGCAAAGAAAGCTCTTTTAGAAGAATCATAGCGGGTGGTACCATCATTAAACTTCCGAGGCTGCACCATGTTGTTGCGGAGGCGAGTAAGCATTGGGTGCGCATGCTGGGAAGGAGGATCAGAAAGTCCTTGCTCGGAGTTTGAAACTGCGCCTGGCAACACAAACGTGGAAGATGGCGACGAAGCGGGAGTTGGTGACGAGCCAGATATAGCGGAGAACGGCGAGCACGGCACAGATGCTACCACCTCCGGCTCCTTGGCTGCTGCATGCGGTTCTGTAGGCGCTGTAAGTGAGGCATCACCAGCATCAACGCGAGGGCCAAGAGTACGCACACCATGCATGTCCAGATGGTGATCGTTGACTGGTGCTACAGCTGCATCAGAGGGATTAGTAGGCAACAATGACAACCCACATGATTATTCTGGACAACCGGCTCGGATTCAGGAAAAGAAACAGGTGCCGTGAGGTTCGATAGGTCTGGTGAGGTGCCAGAAGCAAAAGAAAAATTTTCTCATCGAAGATCACATCACGGGAGATGTAAATACGTCCCGTGGAACGGTCCAGACATTTTAGCCTTTGTGATAGGGACTGTAGCCTAAAAAGGTACACATTTTGGAGCGAAACTCTAATTTTCTATAATTGTATTTTCTGAGACTAGGCCAACATGCGCATCCAAAAATGCGAAGAAAAGAATAGTCAGGGGAGAGTTTCATGAGTTTTGTCATAGGTGCCATGCCCTGCAGCACCTTACTAGGCATGCGGTTAATGAGATAACAAGCTGTAAGAAAAGCTTCATCCCCATAACGGATGGGTAGAGAAGAATGTGCAAGGAGAGTAAGACCGGTCTCAACTAAGTGGCGATGTTTACATTCGGCGATTCCATTTTGTTGGGATGTATGAGGACAAGAAATACGATGGGAGATACCAGTCTGTTGAAAATAGCGATGGAGTCTACGGTATTCGCCGCCCCAATCAGATTGAATGGCGAGAATTTTGGTGTCAAGAAGACGTTCAACATGCCGTTGGAAGGTGTAGAAGACTTGTTCTACATATGAAAAGTTAAGATGTTCTCTGAAAAAACAAATGAAACTTTAAGACGTTACAGAATACTTCGCTAATTTCAGCTTGTAATAAGAAAATCAATGAACATCACACCGTCCTATTTTACTTGTGTGACATCTCAAAATTTTCAAAAATAGGAAAAATAAAAATTTAAAAATGAAATTGAATGAAAATCTAAATTTAAAATAAGATTTTGACTTAAAGTATTGTCTTTTCCTTCATTTTCTTGAATTCTAGTCCTAAGAAAAGTTTACGCTACGAAATGAAACTTGTTCTCCTAAAATAAATAAACTATGAAAACAAGTTTGAAATAACAACTTATTTGAATTTACATCTTTTATGAAATTTTCTTGAATTTTGGTTCTTGAGAAAAACCTTTTTACATTAATTGTTTTATTCTCCGTACAAAACCTAAAACACTTTAAAGAATGAATTATGGAAAAATTCCTATAAATCCCAAATCACATCCAAGTCATCCCCAAAAATTTTAAAAGATATTTGGACTCATTCAATACTAAAAATAAATAAAAAACAGAATAAAATTAAAAGCAACAATAACAATGATAGAATTTTACAAAAATAAATATAGTTGATAATCTCATGAAATTTTTATGATAACTCCCAATAACTAATAGGATCAGATAATCTCATGAAATTTTTATGATAACTCCCAATAACTAATAGGATCATATAGAAAAATTTTCATATAGAATGAAGCTCATTTAGAATCTAAGAAAAATAAAAATCAGAAAAAGGAGAAATAGGCTGAGCTGCTTACAAGAGTTAATAGAATTTTTATATACAAGATTTTAGCCTGAAAAATTTATTGGATAACAAAAATATCAAATCAAAGATAAATGTTCATTCAATGCATGGATTCCCTGTTAGCTCAAAATCTGTGTTCTTGACCCCTCTCTTTGTTTCACTTGCAAGCGGGCCCGGCCATCTAAAGTCCCATATATCGGCTAGAGCAGCTCACTGCCCCCCGGCCCACTTGCCAGCGCCTGGTTCTCCCTCTCAGCCTTGCTCTTCCTCAGCCTGAGCGCTGCCTCTCCCAGCCGAACTCTGTCCCTGCTGCAAATAAAAGCCGAAACGAACGCTGCCTTGACGCAAGCACAGCACAGCCTTCTCTCAGCATCGCTCTTCTTCACCCGATCACTGCCGTGTCCCTTCCTTCCCATCACCTCGCGTCCGAGCTAAGTACTAATCATACACTACATCTTAATAATATAATAACATGCATAAATCTTAATATCATATAAGTTATTTCAGCAAAGAATAAAACATCTCGTTTAAATACTAAAATTTATAAAATCAATTTAGAAATGCTCTTCAAAGTAAAGACTACCCTAATCTGAAGAAATAATCTTATTTTATCGTACTTATATATAAATCCTGCTAGCAAAATAACCTTAAGTGTTATGATTTCTGAAATTCGAAATATAAATAAACGAACTTAGTAATAAATGAGAAATTAATAATTTGAATATTTGTATCACCAAAACCTTCTCAAAAACCACAAAAATATAACAAATAGCTTGACCTAACAGACCTAACATATACAAAATAACTCCTTATGCAAATCAATTAAGGACTAAGTGATATTCATACAAAATCTAATACATAATGATTAATATCCTAATCCTATTAATCCAAATAAAATTTTCTTCTTCAATTCAAAGTTCTAAATAAAAAAGTACATAATTTCAGCTCTTGAATTCATAAAACAAGAATAGATAGTATATATATAAGGAATAATATCATCACTTAACCTAAAGATGTTCGCATCTATAATCACTAAAACACGAGTACATGAAATCATACAACTCTAACTTAAATCACGTTTGTTTCCTATCGCAAGTCTTTATTTGGTTCTCTACCTGTATTCTTCTTGTCCTTATTGAAGTTTCTTGTTTGCTATGTTACCATCAAATGACATGTAGAACCCGATGTCACTGATTTCGTCGTCAACTACATCAATTGCGACCATGACTTCATTGTAAACAAAAATTAAGCAAGGCAAGCACTCCTTTTGATCATATTGATTTCAGTATTTAATTTTCACTTTGTTTTACTAAATTAATTTATGCATGCACGTATTTTCTGTAAATTTGTTATATTGTAGTACTGGTAGATATACTTGTTGTCTCATAAAACTTCCTTGATAAGTATGAACAAGTGAACCTTGACAACCCTAGAATAAGGGAAGACAATACATAATGTCAACATGGGTATATGTGATTACATAATAACCATGCTTAGCCATGCTTTAGTAACAAACATTTAGATAAACAGATCAAACTACTTCTTGAGAATTTAAAAAAGTTGGATATAACATTGTGGGATGCTGGTATTTTGATTAAAAACTCAAAATAAAATTATGGTTTTGACGCAGGTGATTATTAGCAATAGTCGGTTGTACAGATGAATTTGCATGTAGTGTAGGGAGAAGTATCGCCTTTGTCGGATTAAGGACCGAACTATGAGACGCTATCGATTCGAGAAACACGTACAACCACAAGTGCTAGTATAGGATAGCTTTAAACATATTAAAGTATCTAGTTTAACTTTGCACTTCGGAAGATTGGAGTAGCACAGGCATTCCTTTCAATGTCTGCTTGTAGGGGTTCTTACATACTAATGCAATGGTGTACGCCTTGCTATAATGGGGGAGTGAGAACTCGATATGACCTACTGTTGAGAGTATAACATTGTACAAATATCTTCCACCGGAAGTGAGAACTTATTAGGTTTAACCTGCTGATAGTATGATGGATATACAAATATCTTCTACTATCATAGAAAGGGATTTATCGTCACTGGGCTAGTGCAATGTTAACCTAGGTAATGTAATGATTTTCACCATGAACATTCTGGCCACACGCCAAAGGTGCGTGAAACATGCGGCAAAAAAAGGTCATGACTTGTGAGTAAAGTTGTACACCTCTGCAAAGTGTAAATCTAATCGATTAGTCACGACCACGGTCATGGGCACTTGGTGAAGTCAACATATGGTTAGATGTTTTATTATTTTCAAAATGGCTTGGTTTCATCTGTTTTGCCTTGTGTTGGCAAGGAATGGACGTCTCGATACTCATATCGTGAAGGACTGTGAGTTATTACTTATGCTTTACTTGTTATTTTCTTAATTATCAGGCAAACTCACTTTTACAAGTTCCGTTTCTAAATTGCAACTTGATTTATAAATTCAATTTCGTTTTATGCAAATAAACCGTAGAAGTCTCCTTTGACATAGCCCGAATTAATGTATTTTGCAAATACCATTTTAAGTATTATTGAGTACGAAAGTACTTAATCTTGCTTATTATATTGTTTTAGGAGGGAAAGATAGCAAGGCTCCGAAGATTACTTTTCGTCGCAGGATACGAGAACTCTAATGAAGCGATCTTTCTAAGGATTTATGCCTTGTTAGTTGTCTGAGGGTTGGATGAGCACACTACAAGACTTTTGCTTTTTCTGCCACTATATACTCTGAATTGTAAGAATACATTGTATACATAGCTTCTGGTTTAATAATATGATGTATGGTTATGATTTCAATTATTGTAAATATGCACACTAGCTATTGATTATGGGACTAGTACTGAATGTACATAGATTCTCATTTTAACATTTTATACAAAAATAGGGGTTATTACTACTTGGCAATCAATTCACGCAACATGGATCACAAAATTTGGGAATGTATTGGTTTTACGTAAGCAGACTTGGTCAAATAAACATCTGCAGTGAAATGACCACGTCATCGGGGGGAAGAAGCAGCCAAGTTTGTACTCCGTGCCATGCTTAGCATGTAGCAAAAATCATTCAGTGGTTGTGATTACAAGCAAAAATCATTCAGGTAGGTGCCGTGCGTAGGATGGATTGGAGCGACTACAAGCAACCTGATCCGTTGGTCAAGTCCTATATACTGTATCATTTAGAGTACATCCTTGATGTAAGCAATGAGCAACCACGCCAGTTGCTCAATTCATTAGGTTTTAGTCAGATGTTGATGTTATAAACAAGAATGGCAGAATATGATCAAAGAGACACATATTTAACAGGAAAAGCGGGAAACAAAACATGAGTCCCAACAAAGCACGGCAGAATATTATCAGGAGAATATGATGTTAAAAGGCATGCATGCGACGAACAAAACAAACGCACATGTAGATATGACCCAACCTAATCGGATCATCCGGCTTAATTGATATGACCCAACCTATTCGGATTGTCCGGCTTAATTGATATGACCCATAGTCCAATTGACTTTAATTATTTAGGTCCCATCAAACTTCATCGCTGCACTTCTCTAGAAAATTGTTCCAACCCATGGTACAGGTCACT
The DNA here is from genome assembly GCA_036346375.1 of Guadua angustifolia. NCBI lineage: Eukaryota > Viridiplantae > Streptophyta > Magnoliopsida > Poales > Poaceae > Guadua > Guadua angustifolia. Next base: position 50,481,265 of record CM070514.1, on the reverse strand, counting down.
CGGATCATCTGATCCTCATTGAACTCCAAAAACATACCCTTTAGAAAATTGATCCAATCTATATTCTATATTCTGGGTCACTCGAATCATCTAACTCTCGTAAAAATGCTTGGACATGCTCTATGGAAAATCGATCCAACCCATCGTCTTCGATTATCCACCTTAGTGCAAATCTTTTTGCCAAGTCTGAAATCAAACAAGCATCCAAAACTAGCATCCATACTAGGTTTCTTGGCTTCGTGTGCATCACAACTAACTACCTAACTACACTAAGATCAAGCTAGCTACTAGATTTGAACCCCCCTTGGTAGTACGGACAAAGAAAGGACGAAACATATTACTAAAATGATCCAAACTCAACTCCACAAATCATTTCTAGTCACATGGTCTTGCTTAATCTTCATTCATAGCTAACATTTACACCAATTTGGGGATCCATGAATACCATGAACAGCCAATTGCTAATGTTAATGAAGGACCAAAAATGACGATAAGAGTGGGGTGAATGATCAACTACAAAATTTCCCCTAAAGAAACCCACCAAAACCTCACTCTTTACTCGATCAAAGAAGAGCGAAAGAAATACTTTTATGAGAAAATCAGCTCTGGAGTGGCACTACCACACTACAGAGGTGGTAGTGCTGGATAAACAGTAACCACGATACTTTTTTCGAAGGAGCAGCAAGAGGATTGCCGCAAAGTTTATTAAGAAGGAAAAAGATAGAATGGCCTGTTTTTTAGAAAAAAACCGGACCCGAAAAAACCTCACAATATAACCACCACTCACTCCACTAACCCTAGGACTACACACCACCCACCACTAGGAAAGACAGTGAGATAAAAAGGAAAAAAAACGACCCAAGAACTCCGGAGTGAATGTAATCCGCAATGTTCGTCGACCAAGCAAAAACATGGTTTAACGCTGCGTCCTTGATCAATGTCGCCACTTGTTCAGCCGTTCTAGTTTCCCCTTGAAATGTGCGTCGATTTCGCTCTTGCTAAATATTCCACCAGAAGTAGATAATGAGGCCATCTAAATCCCGTCATCATTGTGTGTCATATTGTGCTCTTAGCCTACGCCACCATTCACTACTACGGAAAGAGCCTTCAATCCCGGTCCAAAATCGCCTTTAGTACCGGTTTTGAACCGTCTGAGCCATCCGGGATCGATGCTCAAGGGCATCGATCCGGTTCACTCACCCGTCTTGATAGAGTATCGATGCGGTTCGAATTCCTGCGTGGCGCTGCGGAACCCCCCTCGAGGACCTCATCGATGCGGTTGGTGTCTCCAACCGCATCGATGAGGCCTCATCGATACTGTTGGTTTCTCCAACCGGTCTTGATGTTTTGTATATATATAGGTCTATTTCTCCAAGAGCTATTATATATATGTGTGTGTGTTAAATCACAACTAATTAAAAGCATAGATAATCAATCATGCACTTTGCACGATAATTAAATCATCGAACATTCATTAACAAATTTAATTACATCTAATGTATTAAAATATGTACACATATTTGTTCTTACGCTCATCGTCTAATGTATCAATATATATGTACACAACTTTAATTACAACTTTAGTATTTTTTTCCTTACATTCATCGGGATCTTTTACGGCATACGCTCTTGCTAGCCGTAGATGTCGACCCGGCATTCATCGGTCCTTATCGAAGGGCGAACACATTAAACATTGGTTCGTGAAACTCGCCTTTTGGATTTACGACCTCATCGTAAATAAAGCCGACGAAGTTGTTCTTGGATTGCTCTCACTGCGTGCGGCGAGAGTTCGAACCTTGTTCCGCCAAATGTTGAGGCACCTATCGTTAAGTCATTAACTAATCAATACTTGAACTTGTACAAGATATAAGGAGTACCTATACATCATTAAAGCTAGTAATTATATTTACTCACCCCTTGTTGCCTTTTAGCACGCTATCGACGGCTCCGGTTTGGGTGTGCATAAACTCGCATACATAGTAGCCGCATAAATTGTTACCCGGTAATTTGAGTCAAGATCTGCAATGGAAAAAGTTGAAAGCGTGAAATGGATGCAAGGAAATTAAGTTAACTAACTAAAAAGCTAGCATTATGATATACATTACGAGAGGCAATTGTAATGTCAAATTTCTCCTTGAATACGCCACGTTTTTAGCACGGAACCGTGTGAATGCACTACACATGTGATTCTGAATTGTACATGATTAGAATTTGTTTCAAATTGAAGGAAATAGAGCTAGTACGATAATAAAAGGAACAAGAATTAATACCGGTCGAGCATGTCGATAAAGTTTTGATACTTTTCAACTGGTCTCCCTTTATGAGTCCATAATTGTGATCGAGCTACGATCTAGCTCGATCATAAGAAGAATCCAATGAAAACTATACATAGATGTGTCAACATAGATAACTAATTAGTTCTAACATCGTGTTATGAAAAAGGAGTAGAATGGGGTGAATGCGAAAACACGTACTCAAATGAGTAGGCTAGATATATCTTTGACTTATATCTTTGACCCATTAGCGCATTGAATACGTTAGTCTCTGTTTAACTTGGGTGGTCTCTAACGGTTGTCTCGTTGATAACTCTGGGTCCATGAAGCCTATGTAAAAAATCGATCCTTCGGCATCTTTGTATCTCCATGCTACATAAGAAATTAGTTAGGCTTGCAAGTTAGTATAGTACAAGGAAGTGCACGATAGTTTTTGTAAATAATTAAGACACTTACGAGTCCAACAACCCATCAAGCTCACGCCGAGGCGTCTCATGCGGTATAGATAATACATGTAGTCGATCGACAACAAATTGACCTTCACCGCGAAAAAAATCTTGTTGCTTAAACTTGACAAATAACATCTCTAGACCATGCTTGGTTGCGTCCAAGTACCATTCATGAAATTGCCGCATCTTTGTCGTTAGGTAGGGCGGCTCCTCATGCCCGACCAATGATCCACCCATTTTAAATAACCATTTTACTTGGGCAACCTCAATCTTTTCCGTGCCTAATATTTGATTTGCGGTAAGGCCGGTTTCTTGAAGAATTTTTGCATCTCCTTACTCTTCCCTCACCGTGACATCTTCTTCTTGGGGCATTCCTTACTCAATGTCGCGCCGTAGTTTGATTGGCGAGGCATTTCTTTTTATCCTTCAAATTTTTAATAGTCATTAAGCCTTTATAAAATTCTTACCGTGCGAGTTGAACCTTCTTCTCTGGGTGACTTGGGTTTAAGAAATTTAGTTACCTCTCCTTTTACCACCTTCTTGATCTCCTCATCGTTCATATCATACTGGCCGCTTGGAAGTTCACCACTTCTTGGATTGGGTGGAGGACCCGTCTTCTTGGGAGCTCTTGGCCGAGCCGGGCTTCATTCCTTGGTCGGCGCCTTCTTGGGAGGAGACGGGTTCTTGTGGCGCTTATGTGCGCGGGAGGTGGTGTAGAGTCGGCGCCTTCTTGGGAGGAGACGGGCTTCTTCGGGGCTTATATGTGCAGGAGATGGTGTAGGAGGCGGGCTTCTTGTCGGGCTTATATGCAAGAGGTGGTGTAGGAGTCGGCGTGTTCTTGGGAGGAGACGGGTTTCTTCTCGGGCTTCTTCGCGGAGAGGACAAGTCCATGTTATCTCGGAAAATTATGTACCGTTTACGCCACAGGATGAAATTGTGTACTGCCTCTCCTAGCTTCGTAGTCCCGTCACCTCCAGAATTTCGAGGTCAAGGTCCTCGTGCTCAAGCGACCTCCTCCACCGAGACCTTGGAGTATCCTAACCGTGATCATTGGCCATGGATAAGCTGCCCCGGCTCTAATGGGTGAGCCATACCATCGGCCGCCTTGAAGGTAAGGTTCCGTGCTTGGATATGCAGCTCACAAGGTGTCCGCTGTCTGATGTCGTCTACGGGATACTTGTCCAAGTCCGCTTCGCCAAACCCACGAGAATCGCAGCCCCTTACGCCCGAGGGGCTAATGATGTCTGGATTACTTGGGGGTTCTTGGCCCGTCTCACGCTGTTGGCTCAAGGCTAGCTGCACCTCTCTTCGGATCTCTTCTTGCATTCTCTCATTTGTTTGATTCAAGCGTTCTTCAAGCGCACTAAGTCATTGTGTGCCGAGCCTTGCTCCTCGCCTCGACTCCTATAGGTCTCGGCGTCTGAGCAAAACCAACCTTCCACGGACAACGCCGACGCCTGCGTGTACGTCCAGTGGTGCTCTGATTTTGCAAGGCCCTTGTTAGCGCGTCGTTCTCCTGTTTGGCACGGTTACCCCGGGAGGAGTATCCACAAGGACCTTCACCTTTGTTCAAGAACTTAATCATGTTTTTTTTCTCTTCCTTGCTCAAAGTGTAGCTCGCAGGGTGGAGGTAATGTTGTCCTTTCTCTCTCTTTTCCGGATGTAGGTCGTTCCTGAGTCCCAATAGCTGTAGGTCCTTTCGTGCTTGAAGTGTATCTTTTGACTTACTGTACATATCTAGGAAACCCTAGCGAGTTCACGCAGACATTCTTCGTGATATGCATGAAGTCCATGAGTGGCGGACCTCTAAGTCTTTCCAAGAAGGTAAGTCCCAAAATATTGACTTCTTCTTCCAAATGGCCTTCGTGTGACCTTGTTCAGTGAGACGGGTTTGCTACGAGTGACCTTTTCCAAATACTACTTTCAGATCTTTTACCAAAGAAAATACAAGCGTCCCATCGCGATGCATGGGCTTCTTCGTTTTCTTCTGTCCCATCAAAATTCTCACCCTTCCTCCGTGAACGGGTCCTTCATATGGAGGAACCTACTGTGGCCCATGTACACAACCTTTCGAGAGTTTTTAGGTACTTGCTGTCCGTATCCTCTAAGCGATGAATGCGGGCTTTATATCCTTTGATAGATAGGCCGATAGATTACCAAGTGCAGGCGATCGTTGATGGTTACGAATAGCAATGCACGTAGAGTGAAGTGCTCTCTTTGTACTCATCCCATACCGTACACCATCGTTCCACAGTGTTATGAGATCTTCAACCAACGGTTTGAGGTACACATCAATGTCGTTTCGAGGTTGCTTGGCCTTGATAAGCAATGGCATCATAATGTACTTCCGCTTCATACACAGCCAAGGAGGAAGGTTGTAGATACATAGAGTCACGGGCCAAGTCTTTGTGATCGCCGCTCATATCGCCGAACAGGTTCATCCCATCCGTACTCAACCCAAACCTTATGTTCCTTGCATCCTCAAGAAAGTCCGGGTATGTTCTATCGACTTTCCTCCACTGGAGCCATCAAGAACGTGCCTTTAGCCTTCCGTCGTCCTTACGGTCTTCCTTGTGCCGCGCATCATCAGGGCATGCGCTTTGTTCGCAAATAAACGCTTCAACCGGGGATTCTGAGGAAATACCACACCACCTTAGCAGGAGGTCTCTTCTTCTTCTTGCGCCCCTCTACCTCACAGGGTCATCACGCTTTGGTCTTATACCGCAAGTTTTGCACACCGGACAAGCTTAGAATCCTCATACTCATTGCGATAAAGGATACAATCATTACGGCATGCATGTATCTTCAGTACCTCCAACCCCAAAGGGCGGACAACTTGTTTGGCATCGTCGTAGTTTCGGCGATGTGTTCCCCTCTGAAGTAACTTCTTTATGAGGCATAACAACTCGTCGAATCCTTTATCGGACAATCCATTGGTCGCCTTCCATTGCATCGATTCTAGTGTGGTACGCAACTTTTTATGGCCTGTCGACGGTTTGGGTACAACAATGTTCCGTGGTCCTCCCATAGGCGCCGGAACTTTTCGTAATGTCTTTCATCGATGTATTCTCCTCTCCATCACGCAACATCTGGTCTAGGTCATCATCACCACACTCCCCAATGTATCTTCGAAGAACCATGTTGACCGTCCAGGGATATTGTTGTCGCCTCTTCTTCTTCACCGTCTTCTGTATAATCTCTTCTTCACCGTGCTTGGTCCAAAGGTATAGTTTGACATGAAACCTCTTGTGAGCAAATGAAAGTGAAGGTGGCTGGATTTTGGCCACTCCTTCTCATTCTTGCGTCTATGCATGGACAGCATATGTAGCCCGACGTCGTGTGTGCATCGGCCAGACGAAGAAAATCTTGCAAACCTGCAAGAACTCAGGGAGCGTCGATCCATGTACATCCATCGCCGGTCCATCTACATTATGTTACATCAAGATAAGCTGTTACCTCATTTTTCGATAATGAATTGTTGAACCAAAACCTAAATATTAGCTAGATCCACACCTTCAATCCGAGCTAAATAATAATCCAAGCAAAATATAAACCCACACAACAAGTTTTTGCAACCTACAAAAAAAATTGGTCGTCGAGTCCGATTCAAAATTACGAACAAAATTCACGACGACTTTGTTTGCAAATTCTGTGAAATTGTAACACCCTAAAAATTTCTAAATTATTATTCAATCATTTATTTTTATTTTTTCTAAATCTCTAGCACATAATTAATGATGTTTTCAAAAATAATTTGCTGATGGAAATTAAAACCAAAATTATACTAGAAGTAATTTTCTAAGTTTAAAATATTCCAAAGTATTTTTGAAAACTTTTCTCAAATATTGAACTCATTTTATATTTTCTATAAAGCCATTCATATTTACGATATTATTTTAATTCGCAAATGAATTTAAATTTCTTCTTTTCACATAACCATTGCCATTTGAAGATCCCAAACTCCATGATTTCCATGCACCATTCTCCCCAGACTACGTGCAACCAAACCTCATCCTTCATCGATCGATGGAACTAAAACCTAAATTTAAGCTAGATCCACACATTAAAGGCGAGCTACATTATAATCCAAGCAAATTCTAAGCTTACACAACAAGTTTTTGTATCCTATTTGAAAAGATCAAGCTAGATCTCTACATTCATATTAATCTTTCATCAATCATGGGAAAAGATCAAATTTTTTCATAATTCAAGCAAAAAAAGAGGCTCCATTTAACACCAAATGATGTGAGGAATGATGTTACTAACCTTAGTTACCTTGGTTATGAGTAAAATGACCAAAATTTTGAAATTTGGGCAGCACCTCCTCTACATTCATAATCTTTGATCAATCATGGGAAAAGATCAAATTTTCTTCATAATTCAAGCAAAAAAAAGGCTCCATTTAACACCAAATGAAGTGAGGAATAATATTACTAACCTTAGCTACCTTGGTTGTGAGGAAAATGACCAAAATTTTGAAATTTTGGGCAGCACCTCCCCTCCTTTCAAGCTCTTGGCCGAAGCTCCACTGTTCTTTTCGCGGACTGAAATGATCTGGGTCTGGCAGAGAGCGGGAGGAGGAAGAAGTTTAAATTGGGACCCGATGAGGGTTGAAGACACTGACCTATCTTGATGATATAACATCAAGACGGTTGGTGTCACGAACCGCATACTATTTAGTGGAGTGCTAAATAGTACCGGTTCGTGAAACCAACCGTCGAGCAATAGTTATCTCTTGAAGACGGTTCGTGTCTTCAACGGTACTAATCACTCCTCGCAGTTCAGAGCATTGAACGGGATCGATCAAATATCGGTCCCTGGTTCAGTACTCAACCGGCATCTTGATGGGCCGATAGGAAAGGTCGGCTTCAGAGTAGTGTTCATTGAGATATCCAAACGGCAAAAGTAGTCAAATTACCAATTGAATTTGGTATTGGCCCTGAAACTCACAATAGGCGATATCCATGCTTTTCAAGTTATTGAGGTTACCAATTGCAATGGTATTGGCCCAAAAACTTCCAATCAAAGATCACCAAGGTTTTTAAGTTTCCGAAAACCAATTGTAGATGGTATTTTCACGAAAAATCGTAACCATCTATTTCCAAGTTTCTTAAATTCACAAGATTACCAATTGCAGACGGCATTGGCCCTACAAACCCATAACGTGTCAGCCAGACCACCACCCTAGCGCATCCGGATCCTGTGTCGTTGGATGCAAGACACACTCGCAGTCCAACCAGAGCAATGGGCCAAGGTCTCTTGGGTCATCTCCCCCAAAAAGCTAGCTCAATGAGGGGTGCTCCTCACCCTTATAAACCATGCTCAAGCCCTCTCTACAACCAATGTGGGACTATTCCCAACAATCTCCCCCTCACACATTGGGCCAAGATTATCTAGGAACCACCTGGAGCCACCTGGGCTCTGATACCAATTGTTAGTAAAAACAGGGCCGATACCAATGTAAGATCGAACGACACAAGGAGACACGATGTTTGGTAACGCAGCCGCTTGCGCCTACATCTACGGGGCTTCGATTATGGGCGCCTCCCAATCAACAATACCAAGAAGATATAGGCTACATGGAGCACGCCACAAGAGGCCACGCCCTTCTTTGCCTATGCTACTATTGTTAGTCGTTCACTTCTTACACCAGGGCTGCACCCTTTATATAGGGGACAAGGACATAGAGTCCGACTCCTACTCTATCTCCCCCTGCCTATTACAACATAGAGTCCAATTGTAATCATACTGCACACATATTCGACACAAATCCTAACAACTCCACCTTGACGAATATGGTCCGTCACCTTGAAGTCGCCCCTGTTCACGCCGAACCCGCTGCACTTGACTCGTTGCCGTCTTTGTAGCTCACGCCAAGCCACCCGATGAGTCTGACTTGGCTTCAGACCCACCGCCTTTTGAGCATGTTATCTGCAGTTAAAATTTTGCTATGAAGAAGTGTCCATGCGAAAAAACGGCATTTAGGTTCTGCTTTCGCCTTCCATATGGGGCAGAGTTTCATCCTACAGTAGACCGTGTTGAATTGCGCTAGGTAGGCAGACCTTGCTGAGTATTGTCCATCGGTAGTCCAGCGCCATACTATTTGATCATCCCTCTCCACATTTCTACTGATTCGTCGTATAGCTGCATGAAGTGTTACAAATTCTCGGATTGCATTTGTTGAGTTCAAAGGAGTACAGCAACGAACCCAGTAGTTGTTTGTTAATGCCTGGTGGACAGAGATTTTTTTCTTCTTGCTATTTGGAAAAGGTTCGGTGCCATATCTTTTGGTGCTTTGCCTTCCACCCAGCTTGATCTCCAAAAGTCTGTAAGCTTCCCGTTTCCAACTGTGACGACCGTGGAAGCGTTAAAGAGGGATACATCCGTTGCATCGCACGGCAGATCGAGTCCCGTCCAGGCCCTTTCATTGTTCTTCCATCTGAACCAGAGCCACCGAAGTCTCAAGGCTCTAGCAAAGTGTTCCAGATCCAGGATACCCAGTCCTCCTTTGGCTTTTGGTAGACAGGTAACTGACCACTTGATCAAGCAGTGACCTCCACTACAATTTTTAGGTTCTTTCCCACTCCAAAGAAAACTTCATCTAAGCTTATGAATGCATCGAATTAGCCATTTTTGTGCTGTGAAGACAGTTAAGTGATATATTGGTTGTGATGTAAGCACCGACTTCACGAGGGTCTCCCGTCCTGCTTTGGATAGTAATTTACCTTTCCACCCTACCAGTCTACTACCAATTTTATCAATCAACGGTTGAATTTTGATTCTTCTTAATTGCCTGAAGTGTAAGGGAAGTCCGAGGTATCTTCCAGGGAAGTGTGCTAGTTTGCTAGGGAAAATATTCAACAGATCTTGTAGGAGATCATCTTGGTACCTAATCGGGAAAATTTCAGTTTTGGAGATGTTGATTTTCAGCCCTGAGCATCTTCCGAAGACATCCAGTATTCGGCTAAGGGCCGTTAGCTCTATCGTATCGGCATTTACAAATATTCCCGCATCGTCTGCATAAAGCGAGCAGCGAAGCCTTGCTATTGCCGGTAGCAAAGGTTTGAGGATACCCCGATTCTCCGCTGCCCCGAGCAAACTTTGTAAGGGGTCAATTGCTAGGATGAACAAAAGAGGGGATAAGGGGTCACCCTGTCTTACCTCACACGCATGTCTTATCATCGCCGTTGGTTGACCGTTGATTAGAATCTTTGAAGAAGATGTCCTGAGTATCGCAGCCACCCACTCCCTCCATTTAATGCCAAAACCTAGGGCCTAGAGCACCTCGAGAGGATACGTCCAGTTCAGCGAATCGAAGGCTTTTGAAATATCTAATTTAATGAAAAGTGCAAGGGTCTTGTCTCTGTGTAGCTAGCGGATTACTCTTTGAACATATAAGAAGTTGTCGTGGATGCATCTCTTCTTTATGAAAGCGTTCTGTGATACCGAAACCAGTTCGTCTAGTTTGGGCGCTAGCCTGTTTGCCATGATCTTGGTGATAATCTTCATGAAACTATTTATAAGGCTGATTGGTCTGAATCGCTCCAATCTATCTGCATTGTCTATTTTCGGAAGGAGGATGATGTTTGCTTCATTAAACTTGTGCAATTTTCCATGACGAAGATCGAAGAAGGCCCTTATTGCTTCCATAAGGTCACTTTTGATGATGTGAATGCACGTTTTGTAGAATAGCCCAATATATCCGTCAGGTCCTGGTGCTTTTTGATTTGGAAGTTCCTGCACCGTGCTGATCACTTCATTCTCAGTTATAGGTGTCTCAAGCTCGGTGAGATCCCTTGCCGTATAGCCTAAGGAACTCCAAAGGAGCGCTTTGTCCCTTACTCCGTGATCTCCCAAGGCTTTTTTGAAATACTGGTAAGCCTCTTGTAGTTTATGTTGTTGTGTGATCATCACCCTGTCTTCTCTTTGTAGTACCCAAATCAGATTTCTTCGCCTCCTTGAGCTGGCAATTAGATGGAAAAACATGTATTGGAGTCTCCCAATCGGATTCTTGTAAGTCTTGAGTGTTGTCTGGCCCTGGATTTGTGTATGGCAGCTAGGCCTAGTAGTTTGGTTTTGAGAGCTTTCCGTAGTTCTAGTTCATCAATCGAAAGCGAGCGTCTTTCTTGTGAGCTTTCCAGGATGGCGATTGTGACATGAATCAACGCCGTTTGCACCGCTATATTTGCAAAAGATTTCCTCCTCCACAACTTTAAAGCCTTAGCTGTTCTATTCATTTTGACATGCAGCTTTAGCATGGGATCCGATGTGTGTACTGGTTGTGTCCAAGCGTGTGTCACTGCTTCATGGAACCCCGGCATCTTTGTCCAGCAAGCTTCAAAACGAAACCCTCTAAAGTGTTCGTAGGTTGTGCTGCCTTGCATAAGTAGGGGGCAATGATCAGATGTCATAGTTGGCATTGCACAAAGGTCCGCATTTGGAAATGCCTCGTGCCATTCTGTTGTTGCTAGGAATCGATCGATTCTTGTCATGATTGGTTGTTCGTGCTCGTTAGTCCACGTGAAGCGGCGACCCTGTAGATCAAGCTCTAGTAGCTGCAACCTATTTATAGTGTGATTGAAGCATTGCATCATTCTTCTATTTATCGGGCCTATGTTCTTCTCACTCACATGCCTAATGAGGTTGAAGTCCCCTAAGATCAACCAACTGGGTAGAACTGATCCATGCAGGTTTTCTAGTTCGTCGAGAAAGCTTCTTTTCTCATCGTCTGTTTATGGCCCATATACCCCAGTAATGTCCCAACTCGACCCATCGTAACGAGAAGTTAAAGTCGCTGTGATCGTGTATGAAGTGGTTCTAGGATTTTGGAGGTAGTAAATATCGTCCAACGCTGCCAGCAGGATTCCACCTGAAGCACCATCGGATGGAATAAAGGCGGTCTGGGCGGCCAGTCTCGTCCCCAACGTTTCAATTAGCAAACCTGCTGCCCAATTATTAATTTTCGTCTCCTGTAGACAGACAATAGTAGCACCACTTGATAGGATAAGCCGCTTAATGCTATTTCTCTTCGCCGGAATATTTAAGCCTCTAACATTCCATGAGAGGACGATGTAGTTTGCAGACATCAGAAACCATAAACTCCACTTTCAAGCATAACATAGTACCTAATATATTTGAAGTTCTTAGCCCCATCCAACTGGAGGGGTCCCTGCGATAAACCCAGAACATAACATGATGGGAGTTCTTAGCCCCATCCAACTGGAGGGGTCCCTACAATACAACACTTCTACAGGGGGATCTGGAGCACTGCCTCTGTTCCTGGCATCAAGTGGTCTGGCACAACACCTGAATAGCACTCCAGTTTCAAAGGGTTTTAGCCCCAATCGACTATAGAAAGGGCCCCAACGATACACTGGCCTGCTAGCCAAACTCTCTACGGGAATACAATAAACGGTGACCGGGGGAGCCTTACAAGGAAAATGAACTCCACCCTGAACTAGCTAACACTGAGTAGAGTAATTTAAATTTGCTATTACCATAAGCAAAAGTCTACAAACGCCACTTGTGGCGTAAACCCGAGATCGGGCCTTTGGGCGCGCCCTCCATTTGCCAAAGATGCTTCCATTCTTGATCCCGCCTTTGTTCTTCTTGATCATGCTCTTGTTCTTGATCATTCCTGTTTACCAGCCTGTGATTGCTTCCACTTTTTCTTTCTTGAGAGGTCTTTTCAAGTGCAAAGCAAACCGCTCAAATAAATCAACATGTGAGTTATTTTGATGTGTTGAAGGATAGATCCCCGAGTTTTGTTGCTAGAAGGTCTTGAGCTAATCAGTATTGACCCCGGTGGCTCCTAGCCTAGCTTTGGTTTTTGCAAATTAGCCTTGCGCTTTTCCTTTGTGTGGGATATTATGATTTGCGGTTTTGCCTTTGAAAATGGGTGGTTCCTGGACATTGAGGCATGGTGGTGTTTGTAATAGGGGTATTTCAGGGTTGAGTGACACCTCATTGATGTAATCGTCTAGAGTGACCTTGTTGATAGCTAGGCTTTGTTCTGTAATCAGTTCATCATTGTTTGCTATATTTTGGTCTATAGTTCCAGCGTGTTGTGGCGTTTGGTGGCTATCGACCGGGGTTTTCGGTGTTTGGGACTCCTGCTCTATCAGCCAACAACAACTCGTGTCAGTGGTTGTTTCTTCTTGAGTGTTGGGAACACTATTTTGGGATTGTTCTGTGGGAGAGCTGGTGTAACGAAGAAGCTCATTAACACTCTGGTCATGCGAAAGGAACTTTGGACTCGATAGCTAAAGTGCTCTCTGGAAACAATTTTGAATTTGTTCGGCTGGAGGGCTAGTCACCTCACTACCACTTTGCACATGCAAAAAATCACCAGGACTCACAACTGGAGGTGTGGAGACACTATTTTGGATTAGTGACCTGTGTGGCGCTAGGCTTTGTTCTGTGATCATTTCATCCTTGTTTGCTATGTTTTGGTCTGTAGTTCCAGAATGTTGTGGCGTTTGGTGGCTGTGGACCGTGGTTTTCGGCGTTTGGGATTCCTGTTGTACCATCCGACAACTACTCGGTTCAGGGATTGTTTCCTCTTGAGTGTTGGGATCGCCCTTTTGGGATTGGTCTATGGGATAGCTGTTGTAACGAAGAAGCTCATTTTCAATCTGGTCATGCGAAAGGAGTTTTGGATTCGACAACTGAAGTGCTCTCTGGCAACAATTTTGAATTTGTTCGGATGCTGGGCTAGACACCTCACTACCACTTTGCACATGCAGATAATTACCAGGACTCACAACTGGCGGTGTGTAGACACTATTTTGGATTAGTGACCTGTGTGGCGCTACTGACTCTGTGTACTGTCTGAGCTAGCCTAGAGCAATCAAGCGGTAAAGTATTTTGACATACCTGTACCCCCAAGTGCTCTTTAGCCTCCGAGCAAAAGTGAGAGTCCCCATCGCCTTTGTGGTTCTTCATCTGGCCGGTGACGGGCAGATCAGCAAATGTCACCCTTTTCCTCTCCTTCTCTTGCGCAGTCTTCTCTTGTGCAGTGTTCTTTGGCATGGAACCGGTGGTGATGATAGGCTTCTGCTTGTGCTGTCTGGGCGATGACCAGTCTCGGTAGCGTCTTGAAGATGAACCTGCGAGGCCACGCCAAGAAGAACTGTGGCAATCCGCCACTCCCCCCTACACTTAGAGTTACGTACCCAACTCGAGACATCATGGGTGTCTACACGCGCTTGGTGTCTGTCCGCCGTAGTTGTTGTCGCTGCTGCCGCCGCCGTGGTCGCCGGCGTCGATGGCGACCGATGTCTCTACCTTTGTCCATCTCCACACGTTCCCGCCGCTCCCCCACTTCGTCCGGAGCGCCGTACGCCCAAACGAATTCCGGCGTTGTTTGCGGTTGGGAGGGCCGCCCAAGCCTCCGCGCCCATGGAGGAAAGATAGATCTTCCACAATCTCCAAATGGTTGCGAAGGTTGAAAATTTGTCCGCGCTTGAGATCAGAAGGGTCGTCGTAGTGTGGCACCGCTTGAGGTAGGGGAGTGTTGGTTGGAGGAAGCTCTCTATCAGGCTCTATCACCGTCAAGCTTACTTCCTTCGGAATCGCACATGGGTCTGAGCACCATGCCCAGAGATCAAAAGATCTTGTGCGCTCCCTGCGCCTGGTGCGCTCCTACACAAAGTGAATCGCGTAGCTCGGACCTAATGCTCTTGCTGCCACCTCTTCATTCCAGCAATGCACAGGGACCCCTTCTACACGAACCTTGACATGGAACTCGAAGTTGACATTTATTGCATATCTTTGCTCGGACCATGCTGCAAATTTGAAGTCTCGTCCCTGGTATGGCACGACTGCAGTATTCACCACCCTTCTCCTGATCGCCGCCTCGGAGAAGATGATAAGAAATTGCTCCGGAAAGTGCTTGACAAGTTGGAACTCGGCGTGGCCGAGGTTGAAGCAGCTGCGCAGCATGTCACTCACAGTGAATGTCTCCACCTCATGGCTGCTCCCCTCGAACCAGCATACTGCCGCCCTATCGATCAGCTCATCACGGCAGCGTTTGATTACGCCCGTAGCCGAGATAGCGCAATAGGCCCTAGCAGGCCTGGCCTTGGGGTCACCTGGGTATTTCGCCACCATTTCACCTCCGCCACGGACAACGTCGCAGAAGGATTTGCCGTGGAAGTTGTGTGGCTTTGTGTGGAAGAAGACTGAGGTTTGTTGAGTTTGAGCTTCTGTCCCCCGGTTGATCTTGTATGTGTCCCGATTGGTTTTGAATGAGTCTCGGCTGGTGGTACTTCTGCCTCGGCAGTTAATGGCTTTGTGCCCAGAATGGAGGCATCGCCAGCACCGAGCCGGTTCTCGACAGACTCCAGCGAAATGGTCTGGTGAAAAGCAATTAAAATATCTTCCCTTCAGTTTCTGTTTGAAGTAGGTCGTGCCACTGAGCCTTGGGGATAGTTGTTCGGGATTGCCTTCTGGTGTTGAATAAGCCTCACCTTTCCACCACCAATATTGAGGTTTGACCATGGTCCATCCATCCGCTTCCGCATTTGGTATTCTGGACATCTTGCCATCCTGGGCATATGTATGCAAGCTTTGATTTCTGGTTATACCCGTCGAGGAGGAACTCGTCAAGGGCTGCTGGATTTCTACCTAGCACCTGTTGGATCCGCGGTGGAGCGAGCAGGACTCTCGAGCCCCGCACTCCTCATGATGAATCCATTTCTCCTTCTTCGAGGCTGGGATCCTGGATTTTCGGATCTCTTCTTCGGCCGCTGTCAATGAATGTTGTCCTGAGCTCGGGGATTGCATGTCTTCTCTTCCCACTGGTTGAATGCTCACCTGCCCTGATTCTGAATCCTTTATCGCCAATGAATGAAGCCCTGACTTTGCTTCCTCAATCGCCAATGTCTGTCGATGAGCTTTAACTCCACCGTGGGCTTGCCTCCCGGACGAAGGCAGACGAAGAGAAAGGCCTGACGAAGAAGGTGGACACGGAGAAGAAGGTGAATCTTCCCCCAAATCCCCCTCGCAGCCCTTCTTATCCGGCCACCCGGCCATTTGACTCCCGCGCAGTTTCGTGAGACTTGGAGTGAGACTCGACCTGGGGATAGTAGATCAGCATGCAAGGGAATCGGATCTGTGGTTATTTTGGTTGATTTGTGGAGGGATGGGACGGGATCTGGAGCGGAGGGGGAATGTAGCGGAGGAGGCGACATGGTCGCGAGAGCTCCTCACATTCTTAGGTTGTTATGCAGCCGTCTCCAAAGCCTCAACAGTAACCACGATACTACTGGTGAACAGTAAAATCAGCACAATTTTAAAATCAAAATTGGTGTAGTTTTTTATTGGCATATCCAAACCCTATGAAACTTTGTATGAACCTTCCTAACGATGTCAGGAACCTATTTCAACCTTCAATCACAAGGATTGACATCAAAGTTCTCCCTAAGCCTAGTCTCAGTCCATGCCATTGTCCGCCATGTCCATCACAAGTGCTTCAACCTCCAGTCCCTTGTCTTCCTGGTCTCATTCATCTTTCAGAATCCCTTGACCGTTCTGGACTTTAGCTCTCCTAGTCTAGTTTCGTCTCCTCCACCTCACCATGACCTAGCTCTGAACTCCTACAACCACATAGACAACCCTTTACGTGAAATAAGGACGGAAGCATAAGTGGGGTTGGTGTGAGTGTGTGGTTTGTCCGACGTGTGGGGTAGACCTTAGCCTATTTGGAGCTAGGGCATTATATTCAATCAATATTATAAGACTAGTGATATTGTCTTAAGTTGACATTTCATAGTGAATTAATCAATCTTTGTGCGAGTTTAGAGCAGTGTTAACAAAACTATCTGGCAACTAAATTTCAAAACCCCAACGGTAGTGAAAACCGCTCGAAAACCGTGAAAAAATTGAATGGTATAGAATTCAAACCATTTTGAAATCTAGTCAAACCGGTAAGCAAAATTCACAGTTTTTGAGCGAAAACTACTCGAAAAGGGCCAAAACCGAGCGGTTTTTGGCGAAAACTGCCAAAAACCGAAGCCGGTTAGAAAAATGGGGAAAATGTAAAAAAGGAAATATTGCAAAAAACTATCGTAAAATTTGTAAAAATCTAGTGAAGGCCAAAAAAT
Organism: Guadua angustifolia; assembly: GCA_036346375.1. Lineage (NCBI taxonomy): Eukaryota > Viridiplantae > Streptophyta > Magnoliopsida > Poales > Poaceae > Guadua > Guadua angustifolia. The sequence goes on along the minus strand of CM070514.1, from coordinate 50,464,438 downwards.
AGGAAAAATGTAAGAAATATATAACAAAATTATGTAAAACATGAAAAAATTTCGACATAACCTTTGCTATATTTTAGACAATTGAAAGTTGTAAACCGTTTCTAGCTTGACACGAACACTATGCTTGTTACTACTCTTCCTTTTATGCTCCCTAATTGGAGGTGTGTTCGACTAAAAATCTTCAGCACCAAATGAACATTTCAGCTCCAATTGAAGCTAGTACAGAGCAGTCACCATTGACAAGGTTCTTGTCCATCTATGGTTAAATAGCAAAGCTGCATAAGATATCTTGCAAATGGGGCTAAAAGTACTATTACAACTATATGCTTTTGACACACCCACTTTATTAATACTCAACAGTTCAACTAAACTCAGTTGCAAACTATACTTTGTTTTTAAACTCTCACGATGTAGTTTTCATTTATCAAACTGATGTTCCAACATGGCAAATATGTATCATGATTTGTGAAGCAAACATGAAGCTAACCCAGTTCGTATCAACTAGTGAAGCACACTCCAAATTATTGAACATATTACACTGTTCACATATCAATGCTATTCACATAGCAACACCATTTATATTTCAATACCTTACAGAAATTGCTTGTGTAAATAATTTGCAAGAAATTACTTGTGTCAAATTGCATGTTGTATAAACAAATAAGTACAGAATATAACTAGTGGTACAGAGTGCAACTTCCATACTAAAGTTCTGGTAGTTCATGCATGCATACATCAAGAAGTAAGCTTTCAATATTGGATAACATTACCATATTAAAATATTGTAAGGCTCCTAATTTTGATATTAAATACCAATAATGGGTTCTATGTGTATACAGTACTAGTCCCATGATTAGTGGCTAGTATGCATATTTACAACATTGATATCACATCTATACATAATGTACATATATTTCATTAAGTAATTTCTAGCTTACAAACCAAAAGTACATAATTGTTGCAGCGGAAAAACCAAAAGATTTGTAGTTTGCCCAATACTCCCACAGGCAACTGACAAGGCATAGCCCTTGAAAAATTCATCATTAATATCCCCGAATCCTATGTCAAAGTAAATATCGCCAGGGTTTTCTGGTTTTATGTAACATCCCAAAATTTGGAATTTTGGAATGTTTAAAATCAAAAAATGAACCATTTGCATTTTCCTGGAATCAACCGAAGCTTAATTTGAATTTCCAAATAATGAGAGGATTTAATTTGACTAATCTGTGCATCAAACTAAAGGTTTCCAGTTTTTGTTGGGGAATTTTTCTATAATTTTGGAGATTTTTCTGAATTTATTTGTTATTTATTTGAATTTATTCGGATTTATTTGGATTTGTGGGATTTATTTAAATCAAAAATGAATTTCTAAATCAAAAATCTCTTTGGGCTGAATTTGCCCCAGCCCATTTCCTGTTCATTCCTCGGCCCACTTCAGAACGCCTGCGTCGGCTTGTCTGTCGCAAACCATCCCGCCGTGCGGCCGCCCGATCCGTGATGTGTGTGCGGTCCGGATTGCGCCGCGTAGCCCGCACTGCCACCAGCTGAAACCCTAACCCTAGCGGTCTCCAGATTCCGTGCGTTGCACTGCCGTTCAGTTTCTGTGCTGCGCACCCCTCCCGGGGCTATTTAAGGCCTCGAGGACCTCATCTCGAGGTTCGCCTCATCGCTCTGGGTCCGCCGCCTCCTTCCTCGTCACCGGAGACCCATCCAGCCGTCATCGCAAGCTCTCCGAAGTGCGCCGCCACTCGGAGCCCTTTCCGCTGCTTTGTTTGCCATCTCCGGTGCTCCTTCGCCGCACCCGAGAGCTTGTTCGAGTCGCCCGTGTCTCCCTCTTCCAGATTCAAGCCGAAGCACGCCCGAACCGCCGCCCATTCACCGTCCTCCGAGTCGTCTTCTTCAAGTCCGGTAAGTGCGCGCCGCCACTCGCCGTCGAACTCCTTCTCTCGACCATGGCCGTCCGATCGTCTGCCAATGCACCCGATGGCACCATGTCTTCCCGCCTGTGCTTGTGCCCGTCGCCGTCCGATCTGGCCCCGTCGTCGGATGCATGCCGCGTGGCCAAACCCGCACCCGTGCTGCGTCAGCGCACCGTAGCCACCGTGTCACCAGCCACGTGGCTGCCAAGCCGGTGCCACCTCAGCCCTAATCATCCCGCGTGGCATCCGGGTCAGCCCAGTCCGCCACGTAGCCCCCGTGTCCCCTCGGTGATCTTGGTTCATCGTAGACCGAGTCTCTAACTCATGGGTCCCACTTGTCAGCCGGAAATTTTATTTCATTTTTCTGATTTTCCGAAAATCCCAGCCAATAGCATGTTGCCACGTGTCACCCCATGGGATTTTTTCTGAATTAAATCTTCCGGAGGCCCGTTCTCCTTCGTCCGAAATCCGATTGGAGCAATTCAAATTTCTAAATTTTTGTAAAATTAAGTTCTACATTCTAGATCCATTTATTTTCAGTTTTGAGCTTGTTTGTTTCTCTGTTTTGTATTTATTTGGTTTCGTTGCTTTATTTTCCGGTAGACGCGAACCCCGAAGGAGCGAACGAAGACTTTGAAGACCAAGATTCAGCGCTTGAACAGCAAGGCAAGTTGTAACCTTTGATCATATTGAACCCATGTTTGCAAAAGTAATTTGTTTTATACAATTGCATGCTATTTGTGTATCAATGCTTAGTTTTGGGAGTAGCTATTCACCTGATTGATGATATGCCACCTTGATTATTGGAATGCCATGTATCCATTGTCATCTTTAGGATGGGACATTACTAGTTGGACCTAATCATAGTACCAACATGGGATTATCGTAGCTATGCTTAGTTGTCCGATGGAATTCATATAACTTGTGAATTAATGTTAATCTTGACTTAAAGAGATATTGAATTGTGGCTGTTGACCACTGTTGTAAAACTTGTTGTACCATAGTAGGGGATGCCATTGGTCATGGTTGAACGAAATATTTTCCCTCGGGCAAGTGATCGTGCAGTAAAGGGGGTGCTTTCTAGCATATTGGGATGTGGCTGTCTTGCCTGAGACCATTTAAGGACTTAATCTTGTGCGCCATTGAACTGGGCCTAACCGTGCAACCACAAGTTCGGTATGGGACGGACCTAGCTGATTAATTTGCAATGTCTAGTCTTGAGTATTGCCACGTGTTGGTGTGGGTTCCGGGATGGACGGAGTAGACTCACATGGCTCTAGAGGGGGCTTCGAGGGGCGAAACCTTAGAGGGCAGTACTGGGTTTAGACATGCATTGTAAAGGCTTTGTAGTGATCTCTCTACGACACACCAAAGGAAGTGTGTTCTTAGCGCTTGGCATTAAGGGATGATCATGTCTTGTGGGTAAAGTTGTACAACCTCTGCAGAGTGTAAAACTATTTGAATAGCCGTGTCCGCGGTCATGAACAAGCCCGGGGATTTCACACGGGGTATAGAGTGTTTCTTGGAATGTGGAATTGTTGGGTTGTGAACAGGGAGTTCACTGCTGTTTTGTTGTCTCAAGCTATACTGTTGAATTGTGTGGTTGATACTTGTTGCGAATGATGTAGAGTGATGCCTCGTCATTCTGTTCATGTTGACTACCATTGATTTACCAGTTATTTATTATTGTTTTTATCAATCTGCCTTCAATCTATTTATTGTATTTAAATTCAAGTTATTGCTTTCTGCAAATGAACCATATGACTATCCTTTGTCAAGCCGTGCATGAATATATTGCATCATTTCCCTACGGCTTGTTGAGTACGCTTAGTACTCACGGCTTTATGCCCTTGTTGTTCATTCTTGTCGAGGAAGGACCAGGTAATGAGTATCGAGAGGAGGAGTACTATGAAGACTACGCCGACTAGGACTAGGATGGCGTCAAATGGCCCAAGATATTTTATTTCAAACGATTTTATTTGTTTCTGAGGCATGTCGAATAAGGTCGCTTGCTTTATCCAATATTTTATTTCTTAGTTATTTCGATGTATGGAATGATATGCATTTTATTTGCGTTCTAGTGCAAGATACACAGAGGGTTTCAGATTTGCATAAAGCCAATTTGAATTATAAATTTTGCAATATAATATATGCAAGCTTGAATCAAGAGAATTTCAATTAAAAGCAATTTAATTATAAATACCCAATAATAGTCTCAGTTAATAAAATAATAGTATATGATCATAAGTAATTGATTCCATGAACCTTCATGACGTGATCACCACAATGAGTCATTTCCTTCCATCACATGGCATAAACCAAGTTTTCATGAAAATAAAACATTTAACTAGTGCTAGCACACAAAGACTCCCATAACTACGGGAACGACTTTTTGAAAAGATTTACACTTTGCAGAGGTGTATAGCTTTACCCACAAGAAATGATCAACCTCTTTTGCTAGGCAAGTAACACACCTCTTTTGGTGTGTTGGCAAGGAGATTATGACATAACCGTTACATTACTAGTCCTAACTTTGCACCAACCCGGTGATGACAACACAAACTATGGTGGTAAAAGAAATTTGTACAGTCACTGTGTGAGACCCAGTCCAAATAAAACGGAAAATCTCCATGTGACCACTTTACTAGTCCCATGATCAGTGGTTAGTACGCACATGTTTATAACATCAGTATCACATTCATACACAAATTTTATTACAACTTGAAATAAAAGTTAATTGTACAAAGTTCTTTACAGCATATTATAATACAATTGAATATAATATTGGAAAACCAAAAAGCCTCATAGTACGCCCATCCAAACCTGTAGGCATCTGACAAGGCTAACCCTAGAAGATGTCGTTGCCAAAATCCTGTGTTCTGACTAGAAATAGGAGTCATCGGGCATGTCGAACTGTTCTCTTTTTGAGACAGCGATTTAAGCAAATTTGAGTACATTTGTACTTTGCAAGACTTATAGTGGTTCACAAATGAAGATATATAATCACATACAGGCTTTATCAATGATAAGGCTTTTAAGGTTATTTTGCATTGGCGTAAAGAGTTGTAAGAAAATGGATACGATAGATTGCAAATGGGATTTGTAAAGGCCAATAAGATTTATATAATCAAAATTAAGTGAATGATTCCCACAAAACAGTTTACCCAACTGTGAAGTCCAACTATGTCAGTCCTTTGATATAAAATGATGGTTGCTTCACAAGTTTCAAATCAAAACCCATTTTTAGAAAATACCAAAGTCTAACATTGGAACAACTTCACCAAGTGCCCATGACCATGGGCGTGGCTAATCGATTAGATTTACACTCTGCAAAGGAGTATAGCTTTACTCACAAGGAATGATCAACCTCTTTTGCCAGATTAGTTGACACACTTCCTTTGGTGTGTTGGCAAGGAGATCATATATAATCATTACATTACCTAGATATGACTTTGCACCAACCCGGTGACATTAGACCCTTGCTATAGAAGCAGAAACACACACCCAAGATATGGATCAATTAACACAGTACCGAAGGCAACCAGACCTGCCCACATCTTTTCTGCTCATAGCAAGGCGTACACCGTTACATTGGTATGTAGAAACCCCTACAAGCAGACCTAACCAGAATGCCTGTGCTATCTCCCAACTTTTATAGTGCAAAGCCATACTATCGGCGTATTCCACCTGACAAGATCCCATCAATGAATGGGGTTGACTACACCCTAGACGGAAGGTATGGTTCGGTAGAGGGCATCTTTGTGGCTAGAAACCCTAATGTCTCTCCACCATGGATCCTTGGAATCAACAAACTGAAGGACATGGCGATGTACCCAGGTTCAGGCCCCCAGCTCAGGTAATAGCCCTATGTCCTGCTGGTTCTTTATTGAGGGAATGTGAAGGGGGTTACAATGGTTTCTTCACCCTGTCTGTGTCTGTCTGTGTGTGTCGACGATCGGGATCGTCAACCGCAGAAATTGGAATGGGGGTTAGTGAGACTTGGGACCCGAGCAGAGCTTAGCTCAACGAAGGAAATAACTCGACGTGCCGAAAGGTCGGAGCTAGGCATCAACGAGCGTGAGACGAGGGTTTATACTGGTTTGAGCCCCTGTGAAGGTAATAGCCCTACTCCAGTTGCCTTGTGGCGGGGATCTTTTGTTACTCCCGAGTTCAGAGGTGTGTTACAACTCAAGCTCAATAATAGTGGTACCTAACGCTTGAGCTCTGGTGTCCTGTCCCTCAGGCTGTGCATCCTTAGCCTTATATCCTCCCTGCTTGTAACGGACGGGAGATATTCACGGGTAGTGGTCTTCATGCGCATTGAGGGCTGGCAGTAACCGCTCCGGTCTTGTTGTGTGCGCTTGCTTCACTCCTCACGATCCCACGTCTTGGTAACCGCCGAGTAAACGCACATTCCGGAATTCAAGGGGACTCCGGCACGAACGGGAGCCGACCCGAGCTCAAGGTCGTGCGGTTGTGTTCGAGGTCATGCGCGCTTAGGTCAAGCGCCGCATACGCCCAGTCGTGGTCGGGCCTCCCGAGCTTGGGGCTCTGTTGACCGCATGCTTTGGCGGCCAAGGACGCCAGCCTTCGTCGGCCTAGCCCCCGAGGCTTAAGGTCGTGGCTGGGACACGGCCCGACCTTGAGCCTCCACAGACGGGGCTAACTTCCGGAACCTTCATGCTTGAGGTCGAGGTTGGGTGGAAACATAACGCTAGCCCGTGATGAGATGACACCTGGCGCCTCTTGATCTCCGAAACTCTGGTACGGTCGGACAGCGGAACCGTTCGCAACGCCTCGATCCCTCCGCGCAGCCTTAAATTGCTCCTGTCGTATCACTTGACCGGCGCGCCCTTCGAGATGCCCTTAATCAGCCGGCCCGTAGCTCCTTGGTCTTATAAAGCTTTGCGACTGCCGCTACCTCCCCGAACTCTCTGCTTCTTCGTAGTCTTCGACCCCTTGCCTGTACTCTTCTTCTTCCTCCGACCAACAACTCCCTCCCAACCGCCATGGCTAAACTCGAAAAGCACTGGACGTGGCGAGGATGAAAGAGCTCAAGAGCTCGGGGTTGTTGGACCCATGGTCATGGCGACTGCCGGGCGGGGAGACCGAGCCGCAACCATGGGACGACGAGCTCGTCAGTACGGAGCAATACATGCTCTTCGGCCTGCGAACGCCAGAAAGCGAGTTTCTTGTAGATGTTCTCACCGTATGCGAGATCGAGCTGATTAACCTGGTACCCAACTTCATTCTTCTACTTTCCATCTTCTCTCACTTGTGCAAGGGGTTCCTTGGAATCCTTCCCACCCCCTCGCTATTTCTCCGCTTCTTCTCCCTTTTCCGCACCGGGAAGGACCCCGTGGTTGGATGCCTCTACTTCCTGCAGCGGACGGAAATTCCGTGGTCCTTCCCCCAAATGCGCTACCGCAACTCCCTTGGCCCGTGGTCCGAGCGATGGTTCTACTCAACGGGCGAGGGCGGCGCTACCGAGTTCGAGGGTACCCTCGCGGAAGAAGGAGACCCAGTCGGGCGACTGAAGATGCATCAAGAGGCCATCGCGACCATCCATATTCGCGCCACGCGAGGCCTCACCGAGCAGGCCATCGCCAACGTCTTCTTGAGAAGTCGGGTGTTCCCCCTGCGGAGGAGGGAGCACCCCTTCTACGAGATCCAAGGTCGCGACGACATGACTCGCGAAGGGACGACCGGTAAGTTGCATTGCCTCTAGATTCGCTGCGGATTTGCTCCCTGGTTCCTCTTGATGATTTGATCTTTTCAGCAGCGCCGAAGGAATCCTGGATCACCGCCCGAATGAACGAAATGTTTGGGAAGGCCACGAACGACTACACCCTCAACGGGCCCGTGCCGAGGAACGTGCTGCGCCGCAAAGCCGAGGTAGGCCACCCCACTAAGTACATAATTCGAGTGTCCACGAGGTTCTTCTTGAACCTCGTGATGCTCGCAGGATCATCAAGAACTGACCGAGACAGCCAGGAGAATGCTCCCGCTGCCCGACGGGGACAAGGGCAAGAAGGGGAAGAAGAGGCCTCCCCCGTCCAGAGCGGACCGCCAGGAGGTGAAGAAACTTCACGTCGAGTTGGGCGACCGCGCCATGGTAAGGATTCCCATGGCCGAGCCCCCTGTCCTTCGCCAGGTTCTTCATCTTCCGACCCGCCCCTTCTCGCAAAGAACAGAGCGGCAGCTTCCGCCAGACTTCGAGCCCCTAGTCGACCCAGAGCATCCAAGCTTGGGTCCCTGTGTCCGCCGCCGATGACGCTGGACCCGGCGCGCGTAGCCCGAGGTCCTGTGCGGGTGGAGCACGAAGCCGGTGCCCCGCAGCGGGCAACAAGACCTACGCCAACCTCGCTAAGGCGAGGCCGACGACCCATGTAAGTTCTTGGCTTCGGCTTGTTCCGCCTTCGTGGTTTTCGGCTTAGCGCCTATTCTAATCGCAGACCTGAGCGCCCACGCCGAGACTTGCCCGCTTTTGGACGATGGCTATTGTCCGTAGCGAGTCCGAGTCCCAGGAGGAGGAGGACTCTTCGCAGTCGGGCTCACGCCGCCCTCGGCCGGGCGCGCACTTCTTCCGGAGCCCCGCTGGCGAAGTTCGACCAAGGGCTCGGCGACCTAGCCGAGGATATCCAGCCGCGACCAGCCGAGGACTTCGACACCGCGAGGAGGCTCACGACCAGCCCAGCCGCCGATCCTCCCGAGGTCGACGCGAAGGCAGACTCAGCACCACGGTCACAACTGCAGTGACGCTTGTTTCTCGACCACGGTCGCTTCCGGGCGCCGAGGTTGTGACGCCACCGATCACCAAGATGGCCACACCACAAAGGCGCCGCAGACCGCCAATCGCGGCGTCAGTCGGGCGCCGCGGTTGGTATCCTCCTGCCACGGAGGCCGAACGCCAAGGGAGATTGCGTGGCGGATCCAGCATCGCCCCTCGATGCCAAGGCGCAGCGGCCTGCCCATGGAGGTCGGGGCCAACGCCGACGCCGCCTCCTCGCCATGAAGTTGAATCCGCCAAGGAGGCGACAGACACTGTGTCACCGCCGTGAGAGATCGAGGGTCTTGGCCCAGCGCTGCTGGGTGGTCACGGTCGGCTCCGGCTTAGAAGCGCAGGTCGACGAGGAGGAGATCTCCCGCAACCGCATTGACGAGCGTGAGGAATTCACCCGCGTAAGCCTTGAGACTCGTTTTCGTGAGGTAAGGACCCCATCGCGCACCTTGTTGCATGTTAGCTCGAGTTCCCTTGTTCATACTCTCATTTTGCACCACTCTTTCTGTCATGAAGGCAATTGGCAACGTCTCCCGAGGGCTGAAAGGCCTTTAGGAGCACGCCGTCATTCTGAAGGGCCTCATGGACGTGGTGGAGGCGCGGGAAGCCGAGCGCTCCAAGTTGATCGTGACCATCGAGGTCGAGCAGGGGGAGCTCGAGCAAAAGACCAAAGAGCTCGACGACCGCGCTGCACGATGAGGGCGCAGGAGGTGGCCCACGCGCCGAGCTTGAGTAGGCCAGACTTCGAGCGAGCATGGCTACAAGGCCATGGAGCAAGAGCTGCTGGTCGGGCCAAGGCGCCGAGGCCGAGCGGCTAAGGTCGGGCCAAGAAGGCCGCCAGGAGCAGCGCCTTCCTTGTCGGAGACGCCTCCCGAGCTTGAGGCCAAGATCCTGGGCTCGAGGAAAGCTTGGGCGCCAAAGAAGGCGCCGAGACCGAGCGGGCTAAGGTCGGTTGCTGAGAAGGCCGCCCGAGCAAAGGCCTCCACGGGCGAAGGTGTCCCCGAGCTCGAGGCCAAAATCTCGAAGCTTGAAGAGAAGCTTGGGCACGCCAAAGAAGCGTGAAGAGCGCCTTTGGCTCAACTCCGGATGAACGGGCGCCAAGTCAGGATGCCTCAAGGAAGCCCTCCAATACCGTGAGCGAGCTATCAACCTTGAGGGCCAAGGTAGCCGAGCTCGAAGCAGAGAAGCTCACTACAGATGGCCGACCAGAGATGAATCCACCGATCGACCAGAAAAATACTTAAAAACAAAATGTTCTAATAGAGCTAGATTTTTTTGGAGAACAAAGAAATCTTGTCTTGATTTAAATTCATAGTCGAGGATATTTGGAGCTCACCCTTTTCGCTTTTTAGTCGTGCTCCTTAGGTCGTGCGCCGATAGGATATCCTCATCCTGCCCCCGTTGGGTCCAAGGTCGAGCAACGCCGGTCTTGGCATAAGATTTAGACGCAGGCAAACGCCCACGACCTATAGAGTTGAGGAAAGGTGCGCAGGGAAAGAGCGTGACAAAAGCGAGCTCGATAAAGAGATGGTCACACCTGCACTAACGCTCGAATCATGACCACGATGCGGCAAGACCGCCAACGGTCAAAATCGCGAGGCTTTGGCTCGAGCCCGGAATGTGGGGAGAGCTGGGTTATGGAGAGATTCGCTTACGCTTAGCTCGACCAATCGGGGTGAACGCGGCTCGCGATGCTCGTACTCAAGAGCGAAAAGTGCATGCACGGAAGGTCGTGCTCAAAAAGTCTCTTGACAATAATTACAAAGGCATAGTCAACAAAGGGAAGAAGTAAAGATCGAGAATAAAAGAATGCCTTTTATTGAAAAGTAAGGTATAGAAATTACATAAAACTTCCGGGTTGATCTATGTTCCACAAGTTAGAGAGCTCTCGCCATCGGCATCGCTAGCCCAGAAGCCCTCGTGCGATCCGCTGAAACAACTCTATAGGGCCCTCCCAACGCGGGATAGCTTGTTGGTGGACGGACGCCCTGAATCCGCCTCTGTAGCTAGGTCCCCAATAAGGAGCTTCCTAGGTCGTGCATCGACCGAGACGCATGTCCACGAAGAGCTTGCAGTAGTGCGTTGATCGTAGCAAAGGCACGGCATCTTACTTCTTCAGCGAGGGTAAGGTCGAGAGACCGCTTCAGATTTCGGTTGACTGTCGACTGTCGATTTTCGGCAGAGCCCAAAGAATCTCGTGGAGGCGGACCGCTTCAAAGACCAACACGAGCCGAAGGGAGTGGACCCCGGGTTCTACCGATCGTGGTAATGGATAGACTATAAGACGGGAAGTTCTTCCACCTGTGTCTTGCCGCAGCTGCTCGAGCTCATCTCGCAACTCGCTTCTTGACGCCTCGACGATTTGTCCGCTGGCGCTGCTCCACCGCCTCCGCTGTTCGAGGGTGAGCCACTAGGCGAAGCATACCTTGATGCCGAGGTCCTCGCAAAACTCCCGGAATAACTCACCGTAAACCGAGTACCATTGTCGCGATAATTTTGCATGGGACCCCGTACCTGGTGACCACGGACAAGCGGAAGAAACGGACGGCCGCCCGAGCAGTGATGGTCGAAACCGGCTCAGCTTCAATCCACTTGGTAAAGGTGTCAACAGCAACGAACAGGAACTTCTTGCCCTTGACCGCTTGAGGAAAAGGGCCGAGGATGTCCAAATTTCATGTCGAGAAGGGCCGCAAGCTGGATAGTCTGCTGTGATGCGAGTTGATGCGACTTCCGGCGTGAAATTGGCATGCTCGATAGGTGCGGACAATATCACGGCATCCCGGTTACCAAGGCCAATAATACCCCATATGGAATGCCTTGCCGACCATAGTCCTCAGACGAAGAATGTGCCCACAGAGGCCCTAATGGATGTCATTTAATGTACTTACCTCCTCTCAGAGAGATGCACCGCCGTAATGCCGAAAACATTCCGCCAGAGCGCCCCCGACGATTTAGCGTAGATAAACTCCCGGCGCTGATCCTGCTTCTTCTCGATAGGGTCGGCAGCGGCAGTCGCCTTGCAAGGAAATTATAAATGGATTCAGCCCAGAGGATACCTTCCACCACGGCGAGCAAGACCTCTTGGTCGGAGATCAAGGGAGCCGCCAACGCCTCTGTGATGACATCGGGGATCCTGCCGCCGGAAGAGCCGAGCTTGGAGAGGAAGCTTCAGACCGGGGTTGTCCTTCCCGGTATGTGCTTGAGCTCCGTGTTCGGAACCATTTCTCCATCCCGCGACTTCGCCAAGTACTTTTGACATCGAAGTCTCCCGAGCACCGGTACTCCTTGTTGTATCGATTGACGATGAGCCGAGTCGCTGATGACCAACCGACGACGCCTAATGCTTTGCAAGCCCGCAGCTCGCCAAGAGAGCTTCATACTCGCCACATTGTTGGTCGCCGAAACCCAAAACGGACCACATACCTCAAGCGGCCGCCAGGTGAGAATAAGGATTCCAGCCTCGAGCGCTTAAAGGACCTCGAGCCGTCGAAGAACATGGTCCAAGGCTTTTCCTCCTCGACTCGAAGTTGGGCGCAGTTATGACGCTCGCCGACCACGGTCGGCAAGCACTTTGCGATTTGATGGCCGCTCGAACTACGACCGACATCGAATGCCGCTAGCTCCATAGCCCACTTGGCGGCGCGCCGCCGCCTCTCCTGGTTCCGCAAGATGTCCCCGAGTGGAAAATTGCTCGACAACCACGAGTGCGCTCGAAATACGTCGAAGCTTGCTGGGCCATGAGGAGAGCGCATAACAAGCTTTTTGTACTGCGGGTAGCGCCCTTCGCCGCAAGACTTCACGACATAATAGATCGGGTATCGCTGATCCCCACTCACCATCGTGACAAAGACCGATTGCTTGGGTGGTGGCCGCAGGTAGAGCAACAACCTCTCGCAGGTTGTGGAGTCGTAAGGTGGGGGGTTGACAGTATACCTTCACTCGCCGGCGACCGCCGCCCCGAGGTCCACTCAAGCCTTTGCTTATGCGTGAGCCCTCAAGAATGGAAGCCCACACTCGCCGAGCCTCGAGATGAATTGCCGAGGGCGCTATGCGGCGGTGAGGCTTTGCACCGCTGATCGAGGTCGGGCACCATCTTCTCGACGCTTCGATCTTTTCTCGGTTCGAGCCAACCCCCGAGCCCCGATCATGTAGCCGAGCACCTTCCCGGCGCGCGCCAACACGCACTTCTCGGATTGAGTTTGATCTTGTGCTCGCTCAGTTGTTGAAGGTTTCGAGGTCTCGAACGTGGTCGCCGAGGGGCTTTTGACGATGATGTCGCCCACGAGACCTCAAGGTTGGCGACCGATCCGAGGGTCGAACGCCTTGGTCATCGACGCTGAACGTGGGCCCCGCATTGCGCAGACTAAACGATATAGTCGTAGCAAGAGATGCCGAACGGGTGATGAACGACGCCTTGCTCTCGCCGCCAACCGCCAACTTGATCTCGGTGATACCTGAATAGGCATCCAAGAAGCTCAAAGATCTTGGCGCTCGTGGTGGAGTCGATGATCCGTCAACGCGCTGGAGAGGGAAGTTGTCCTTCGCAAGCCGAAGTTCAACCCCCGTGGTGGTCCACGACATTCTCCACTTTCCACCCTTCTTCCGGACAATGACCGTTGGCCCCACTGAGTAGTCGATCTCACGAATGAAACCGCCTTCAAGAGCTTGTCGAGATTCTCCTGATGACCGCGACTTTCTCGGGAGAAATGACGTTGCCTCAGCGCATGTGTCGAGAGTCGGGTCTCACCGCAATTTGTGCTCGATCACTTCTGGATGCTGTGCATGTCCACAGGCTCCCTGCTTAATATGCCCTTGTTGGCGTGGAGGAAAGTGACGAGCTCGAGTTCCTATTTGGAACTCACCACCAAACATGGATGCATCCGCCGTCGCCTCCTCGAGCGGACAGCCTTTGTCGCCTCACTGGGCCGATCGCCGCCGACGAAGCGCCTTCACCCCGCCTGGCCTTCGCTGGGCAAAGATGTCGGCAGGGCCAAGGCCTTGGTCTCGCATCCGCGCCGCCATCAGAGGTCACCCCCGCACGGTTATGACGCCGCTTGGACCAGTACTTCATACACCGATGGCCATAGTGGTTGGTCTCCATGAACTTGATCGTAAGCCGCCAAGGATGGCGCTAGACGGAGGTCCCCTCGACCACCTCGAAGTGATCACCAAAGGCGGAAGTTGGTCGAGTCGCCGAAGGTGACGGCAAGACCACCGCCCCAAAGGGATGGTCAAGCTTCCAGGACGATCCCAAGAAGGGGATGATGTTCTTGACCTTCGACCGGGAATCTGATCCCGTCCAGCCGCCCACCAGAAAGGTTAAGGGAACTACCGCCATCGACCATGACACGACCGACCACGGTGTTGCCGATGGTCGTGGTCACGACCAAGGCGGTCTTCGTGATCTCGGCCATACCTTGGAGTGCGCCCTCCGTGAGAAAAGGTGATGGTGGCCCCAAATTTCACTTGGTAATGCTGCTCGATGGGCATCCCGGCGCGACCGGTAGATGGTTCGCGAGGGCGGCTCTTGAGCTCGCCCGATCGGTAGTCGACGAGCCGCCGAAGATAACATCGACGCGCGCCGCCCCATCGAACTCCAAGTTCAGGTCATCGATCCGCCTTGCTCACCCTATCCTACCGGCGCTTCTTTTCTTAGCACCGCATTTCTCGACCATCGAGAAGGCTTCCAGCTTGCTTTGCCAAGCCCTGCAAGTTCACATGTCGTGGCCAGCTGCCCTATGAAACAGGCAGAACTTCGATTCATCATAGCTCGGTGCCCTCGCCTTTACGGCGGGCATCGCCCGGTCAGGCCTGTGTCGCCGCCCTGCTGGGCCGGCTCTGCTTGACGAGGTCGAGGCCACCCTTGACGAGATCAGGACCCTCCCCGAGCTTGATCTCGACCAAGGACTCTCGCTACCGCCGCTCATCAAACGACACCCGTGGCAGTCCGCCGTCGCTCGCGTGGCCGCCCGCTTCTGGTTATGGCGCCATGGTTTCGGCGCTTTGAGTTGGATGGGCTACCAGGGGTTCGCACTAAGCTTACCTCGGTCATAGTCGCTTCAGCGGGACAACGCCGTCTCGTGATCCGTGATATCACCCGCCATACGGAAAAGCTTGTTGACGCCGAGCTCGAGGTGATCTCTGTGTCCTCAAGAAGGCCCCCGGCCATGGACGCCGAACTTGAAAGCTTTTATGACGGCTTCACCGGAGATGCTTGGGATCAGTTCTCGCGCGGATAAACCGCCACACGGGTCACGGCTGCTCATTCTTGCCCCGATGACGCGATCCAGTCTTTCTCCCTCCCCGCCGCCATAACAACTCGAAGTTGGAGGGAGGGCGCTCGATTTGGCTCCACGACCAAGGAACCAAAGCCCGTTGAAGAGCCAGTCCGCTGCTGCACCGGCCCAACACACGGAGGTAATTTGCCATCACGAAGCTCATCGCCCGCCGCCAGGATGGCGTCGAGTAGATAGATAGGAACTCGCTTGGTTCTTGGTCCCGCTGGCGCTTATCAACGCCGCTTGAATCGAGCCGCCAACAAGACGCGACGAAGGTTGCTTGTACGCCATGCAGCCGAGGGTCGACAGCGACACCGGTGTGGTCATCACCGACGAGGTCCTCGCCGCCGCCGGACTTGAGTCGAGGCTGCCTCGGGCGTCTGACCTTGAAGAGAGCGACCACGACGCCAAGCGCCGAATCACCCGAGGTAACGCAGACGATCTCGACCTACGGCGCTCGGGCGGAATATCCGGGAGAGGCCCCGATTCATCACCGCCATCGCAGAGCCTCAGAAGCCTCGGTTCACGCCGACCCGCCGGGTTGGTGCTCGCAGACGGTGGCGTGGCGGGCCAAAGCCACGCCCCGAGATCGCTGGCAAGGGAGGGCGCCGCAGGAGGCGACCTGACGGTGTGCCGCGACGACGTGATGAGTTGTCATCACTTCAGGAGTGGGTCCCCGAGTGATGACTTCGTGCCGCGGAGGTATGACCTCGCCCGTAGCCCGACGAGCTTTCGCCGTGGCTCGCCAAAGAGTTCCGACCGCCCTATCGGGATCAACCATGATCCGGCGAGTAGCGGAGGCGCTCTCAAGGAGGAAGCCTAGGATGCCCGTAAGATGTGCCGCCTTCTCCTCGATCTTCACGGAGGGCGGTTATGGCTTGTTGATGGCGACATGCACCATCCGGCGAGCCTCCTCGGGTTCTGCGGGTCACGGGTTGCCCGCAGCCAAGGCCACGCCATGACCGCCCACCATCAAGACGCGTGCGGCGCGTGGGCGTGGCGAGGGCGAAATGTGGATGCGGAGTCAAGTCCGCACCAACCCATGCTTGAGGAATGTCCGTCAATGAAGCGCGCCATGCTCCCAAGATCTTGGTGCTTTTCCTAATAATGAGCGGCTTATCGGGCCCCACGGCGCCAATTGCCGACGATCGATCACAACCGCAGAAATTGGAACGGGGGTTAGTGAGACTTGGGACCCGAGTAGAGCTTAGCTCAACGAAGGAAAGAACTCGACGTGCCGAAAGGTCGGAGCTAGGCGTCAACGAGCGTGAGACGAGGGTTTATACTGGTTCGAGCCCCTGTGAAGGTAATAACCTTACTCCAGTTGCCTTGCGGCGGGGATCTTTTGTTACTCCCGAGTACAGAGGTGTGTTACAGCTCAAGCTCAATAATGGCGGTACCTAACGCTCGAGCTCTGGTGTCCTGTCCCTCAGGCTGTGCATCCTTAGCCTTATATCCTCCCTGCTTGTAACGGATGGGAGATATTCCCGGGTAGTGGTCTTCATGCGCATTGAGGGCTGGCAGTAACCACTCCGGTATTGTTGCATGTGCCTGCTTCACTCTCCATGATCCCACGTCTTGGTAACCGCCGAGTAAACGTACGTTCCGGAATTCAAGGGGACTCCGGCACAAACGGGAGCCGACCCGAGCTCAAGGTCGTATGGTTGCGTTTCGGGTCATGCGCGCGCTTAGGTCGAAGCGCCTCAAGATACACCTGTGTCGTGATCGGGCCTCCCGAGCTTGGGGGCTGTTGACCGTGATGTCTGGCTTGGCCAAGGGACGCCCAATTTCGCCGCAGTGTGTGTGTTCATCCTCCTTTCTTCATGCACCGAGGCGAATTTTATATAGACGAAATACCCGGCAGGGAGAAGGTGACGTTATACTTATCTACAACACATTAATTACACCCATCATTCCAACTTCCGCGTCGACCCACAACTCATTTATTACACACGCCTGCGGCCTCGCTCTTCAAACCTCATTTAATGTCGGTGAGTGGCCTCGCCAATCCGCCCGGGATATGACGCCCCGCGACGAAGTTTGGTAAGAGGCGCTGAGGGACGCCGCTGCCGTCAGATCGATAGCGTAATCCTTCACAATAATGACCCCGACACAAGGTGCCAGGGGAGGGAAACTTCGAGGTGAAGCCTTCCACTCATTCCTTTGGTTGCCTCCGTGGCCTGACAAGGGGGGCCCAGATGCCCGCCCACTTGCCAAAGCCGCCATAAGCCGACGCCGGTGATTGTATGCGATCGCCGGCCGCTTCGCCAGGCGCCACGCTGGCCGCCGCCCAATGAAAGGTGGCATGATCGCCCACCGCCGCCAGGGGGCCACGAGGGCTCTCGCCTCCGCCGCTAGGGCACCAAATCGGGCGTGCCATTTCTTGGGCCTATTACTTTACTACGAGAGGGTACCCCGGCAAAGTACACCGACAAGAGTCTCCCGGGCCATTCCTGAACGCGCCAGCTTGCTTTTTCAGACCTTATTTAATACAAGATGCTCCTAGATGGGCCCACCACTTCTGTGCACACGACTGCTTCGGTCCTCTCCACTTCCGCCGATTTTTCTTGGGACTTGAAACGCCACGTCTCTTGCCTGTTCGCAAACCGTCTTCATGGGGGGGTCTATATATATACACGCCCCCAGCCAGTAGTTCACGCATTCTGATCTTCTTCACACTTTGCTCTTTACTTTTTTGCCTTCTTCGCTCGAAGAACTTTGCTTCCGCTTCGATGGCGCAGCCTCTTCTCTCCTCCACTATTGGCCAGAGCCGGGTGGATCTCGCTGCCAAGATGTCACCCGAGGGCTCCTCAAAGACACCGCCGCCCGGGACCGCCGTGCTGTCGTAAGCTAGGAGATCATCGCTCACGCCTGGGGCTTATGGTGGGCTTGATGCCACCATTCTCCGAATTTTTCCTCACCATTCTCCACTTCTACGAGATTCATCATCTTCATCTCTCCCCAATTCCATCGCCCTTCTTCTCCACCTTCGCTACCTCTCATGAGATGTTCATGGGGGTAATGTCCAACCTTCCCTCTTTCGCTACTTTCTTCACCGCCGCAGCTCTCCGACAATGGGTCGCAGGAGCTGCTACTCGGCCTCAGCGATGGGTCGGCCTCGCTACATTCCCTTCCACCACGCCCAATCGAAGAATTGGCAGAGCGATCGCTCTACATCGGCGCATTTACAGCTGGGTCAACCTTCTTGGGTGCCTTTGCGCGGGCGAAGTCCACGAGAGTTGAACTCGCCTGCTGAGGAGACAAAGAGAGCTCCAGCGATGGCGGCTAGCATCGATCGGTTGCGGGCGCCGCCCGATTGGGGCGCCAGTCCGGACTTCGTGGCTCGTGAGGATCAGCCCTGTCGCCGTCGCGCTCCACTCGCATGGCAAGATATGTGGATGACGACATGACGCGCACGCACCGGCAAGAAGTCCCGCTGCCTTTCTTTTGAATGTATATTCTTCTTCATGATCACCATCGCCTAATACTCCCCGTTTTCTTTTTGGTGTCAGCGAGGGGAACTCGATGGTCTCCGCCTTCCAGATGGCTATCTGGCCGATCCCGCCAGGCCGAGCGGCCCGAATTTCCGACGAGGTCCGCCGCTCATGATCCGAGTTCGAGAGCGCCCGAATCATCCAAATTCTTTCCGGCGATGGACTCCACTGGTCCCGCCATGGTGCCGGCCCGCGGCCCCTTGGTGATTAGGGACCAGCCTCGGGCCGACGATCGGAGCACAGGCAAACGGTCGATCGCTCTGCACGCCCCGGCGTGGACCCTAAGAGGGTCTGCACCGGGGGCCCAATTTCTGCTGCCGCCGCTTCCGCCACTTCGCCAAGTGCGCCTGAAGCGGTGACATCTTCATCCGGGGCGGTGACGCTTGCCGCCCCTCCTTCGGAGCCGGCTGCACCGACGCCGACTTCAACTCCTGCGGCACCGTCTCCACCGGCACCGACTCCACCGGCGCCAACCCCAGCGGCGCTGAGTCCAATCGCTGCTAGTGCCCGCCCGGGCGGGCTTGCCATGGCCGTCACTTTCTTCAGCTTCAAATCGCCCCCGAGGGCAGATCGCCAAGGTGCCCCAGTCGTGCAGACATCCGCAGCGCCAACGGACGCGACGCACTTCGTTAAGGGCGTACTTTAGCGGCTCGGCCACCAGATCGACGCCATCGACTAGCATTCTCGCCCCCGCCCGACGCTTCCCCACCTGCGTAAGCATCGACCGCATGCGCTGCTTGCCGAGCTTGGCGAGGCACTTGCAGCCGCGAGCACTCTCCTCTCGGCAGCTACCCAACGTGAAGCCCACGTGACACAACAAGTGGCGGCATTGCACGGGAGTCAAGAGGACCGAGGCGAATCGACCCAAGAGAGGGCTGTGGGCGACCTTACTTGCCCGGCGCAGGAGGCCAAGGCAAGATGGAGGAGGCATGGAGGAGCAGCAAGCAAGGCGCAGACAACATCGTGACCATGCTCCGGTCATCATACCGGCGTATGGCGAGGGTCTTGGCGCCGATGGGGGTGGAACTTCGTGAGCCGCTCGAGCCCACAGCGATGCAGTACGCCCACTGCACCACCCGGGCCGCTGAGGTGCTGCTCTCTGCCCTGCCGGCCACCATGGCCGCCTGCTCCATCCAGGAAGGGCAGCAAGTCGCTAGGGCCACCACGACTTTCGTGCTCGCGTGCTACGCTAGCTGCGGACGGCATTGAGGGAGACGAGCCCCAAGTGCAGGCGCGCGTGCAGGAGGTAGCGGAGCACGCCGTCAAGATGATGGCGTGGCCCCCTGACCTTGGCGCGACAAATAGCCGAGCCGGAGGTCAAGAGGATGATGGGGGCATTCAAGTCGTTAACGGCGATCGGCGGCCCGGCAGCTTCCTTTTGTTTTCTTCTTTAATCCTGTTTTTTGTATGCCAGAACAATATTAGCAATTGTAACGAAGTTGGCATATTTCAATTTCACCTGGGCATGTTCGTCTGTTCGCGTTTTGGGTGTGCTTGCTCAACTCGATCTTCAGGCGATCAGCCCCCAGCCTTGTTATGATGCGAACCTAGACACTCAGGTTAGGTCAATACTTAGGCATTTCTTCGAGTGATTGCAATAATGCGAACAAGGATTATGCAGAACATGCAGGATGTAAACAAGCAAAATCTTGAGTTTCTGTGCAAGGGTGTCACTGACTTCTGTTCTTTTGGAACTTATATCCCCGTGACCTCTTGAACCTCGACCGCAAAGATTATGCGCAACAAGGAGGCGAGCCTGTATAAAGATCGGGCTTATGGTGCTCGCAGAGACACCAAATGTGTCATGAGCCAACCCGTGTATAAACCGCTTGAGTCACCATGCCACACTCGCACTCCCGGTCATCCGTCCTTGCAACACAAACGCTGGGCTTTTCCTTTTATCAGTGAGGAGCCATCAGGTTACCAAAGCCAGTGACAGCCATGCATAATTCAACCCAACAGGGTGCAAATGCGGAAAATAAGTTGGCACTGTTAAAGCAAACAACTTATCTTTACTATAGTTAATCCATCGCCACCAGCCCCGGATCGGTCGCGAGGCCAACACTTTTAGCGAAGCAGGCGTGGTCGCCCACCGCCGCCTCCGCAGTGGTGTGGTCGCCACCTACTCGCCGGACCCACACGGCTTTCGCCAGCGTAGCAGGCATGATCGCCCACCGCTGCCCACCCCACAGTGGTTACTTTCGGATGCTTGAGCTATAGGCGCCCAAAGACTTCATCTCGCGATGGCGCATGGCTACCGAAGCACAAATAAGTATTGCACAAAGCATGCAGAAAACGAATTAAAGAACGCAAGTCCTTGCGCGGGTATGTCATGGTCCTTTTCTTTAGAACTTAGGCTCTTGTGACGAGGGTCACCGCGGCTGCGTGGCATGGGAGCGGTTCCTGTGAGTGGTATTGGCTTTATGTGCTCAAGGGCAACAGCCAGCGGTGCTTCAAGGAGCGAATCCGGGGTGTGTGAACCGCGTCTGAGTCACCGTGCCACACTCGAGCTTCTGGTCATCCGTCTGGGCACGACGCGAATGCCGGGTGTTACCACAGATCAGCAAAGAGTGGCCAAACCGCCAGAACACATGACATTCCCACGCAATCTTTCCCACCAGGGGACAAGTAAGGAGGATAAAGCAAAAGCTCTTAAGGCAAAAATTTTTGCTAACCATCAGCAGCTGCCGATCAACTGGGGGAAAACTCACCCACACAACTGAACAAAGTGAACCATTGGGAACTTACAGCTTTTTATGGGTAAAATTTTTGCAACAACTCCACGTTGAAGGAGTTGGCCAGCTCTTGATCGCCCTCGCAACCGACCGCCCGGTCGAGATATCGAGACCACCTTAAAGGGGCCTCCCATCGGGAGACAGCTTAGGATCCCGCATGTGTCCGGATTCGCGAAGACCAGTCGCCAATCGCCAAGTTCTCTTCACAGACCAGCGGCGTGGTACCGCCGAGACTTTGTGCTGGTACCGGCAGCGCAGAAGGCCGCCTTGGCCACGCCTCCTCCGTAAGGTTGACATCTTCATCAAGGCGCGTCTTCTTGTCCTTCTCGCTAAACGCTAAGACGCGGCGCGAACTGAACGACACTGGACGGAGGATGCCGCGCCAGAGACCAGAAGAAGGGCATTTCGCCATTCGCCGATCGGGCGTGGTTCGAGCGATCACAAGACAACCGGAGCTTTTTCCGCCCACCGCGCTTCGCTTATGGAGCCGATTGAATGCACCGTCTTCGCCCTCAATACCAAATAGGTTGGCATGCTCACTTAGCCATTTCTCTTAGGATGGGCCACCAAAGCAAAGCATACCTTGGTGCCCATTTCTTCGCAGAACTCCGTGAAAGCCGCTACCGTGAACCGAAAAGCCGTTGTCGGTGATGATACGATTGGTGACTCCAAAGCGGTGAAGATTCCGTAGATGAACTTGATAGCGCGGAAGTCGTGATGGCATCGATCGCTCGCTTCACCCACTTGGTGAATTTGTCGATGGCGCATTTAATAGGTGGGTGAAGCCCCTCGGGCCCGCGAGAATGGGCTCAGATATCCAAATTTCTGCACTATGAATGACCGTGAGAGCGGGATGGTTTGCGAGCTTGGGTCAGCGGTGGATTTGCTCGGTGAAGAATTGGCATGCTCAGATTTCTCACCACCGCAAGCATCCCGAGGGCGAGGGCCAATAAAATCCTTGGCGGAACGCTTTGTCGATAAGTGTCCTACCGACATATGGTTCCCGACATGCCTCCATGGATATCGGAGAGCGCGGCGCCCCTCTTCCGAGTGATGCACTTCAAGAATTCGCTTCGCTCGGGCGGTATAGGTCCCCATCCACCGTGAGTATAGCACTTGGCCTTATGCGTGCTATCTTCTCACCGAGGCATCATCGCCGGGATCTCTCGTCTCAGGGAAGGCTAGGATGGGGTCCATCCATTGACCTTCCGGCCAAGAGTGGCGATCATACGGTGATCGCCTGCACTCCGCTGGCGAGTTTTTCCGTGCCGTGATCAAGAAGACCACCACCTTCCCTCCTGGACTAGGGGGCTGAGACGGGCGCGCTGCCTACCCTCCCTGAGTCGGAGAGCACTACAACCGCACCGCCACCCGCGCCTGGATCGGAGGTCGCTACGGCTATACCGTCCTCCCCGCCTGGAGCGGGGGCAACGACGGACGGTCATGAGAGTCTTTCTTCAAAGACTCCGACCGGAGCAGAGGCTCTTGAGGACGTGAGCTGTGAAAGCTCGTCCGCCAGATGATTGTCGCGTTGAGGGATATGGATATATCCCAGTCCTTCAAAGTGGCGCTCTATTTTCCTGATTTCCGCCTAGTAGGCGGCCATGGTAGGATCAGAGCATTGGAATTCCTTCCGCGCTTGATTGATGACCAGTAGGGAGTCGCCTTTAACTTGGAGGCGCCGGCCGCCTAACGTTGAGGTGATACGCAGCCCCGCCAGTAGGCCCTCGTATTCAACGATGTTATTGGTGGCCTTGAAGTCGAGGGCGACCATGTACTGGAGGATGTCACCGGTCGGAGAGACCAGGACCACCCCAGCCCGCGCCTTGAGCCTGAAGGAACCGTCGAAAAACAAGGTCCATGGGGAAGGCGTGGGTGCTTCTTCAGCCTGTGAGCGGCGGAGTCCACTCGAACGAACTCCGCCAACTTCGGCTCTTGATGGCGCAAAGGGTACAAATTTGAGACAAAATTCCCCCAGCTCCACCGACTATTTGGTGATACAACCTTCTGCTTCCCGGTTGTGAAGAATCTCTCGCTGGGGGTAGGCAGTGACCACCGTGACTTCTTGCCCTTGAAAGTAGTGTCGCAGCTTCCTGGACGCCACCAGACGGGCGACAAAGATCTTCGCGCTATGGGTATCTAGTCTCTACCTCGTGTAGCACCTTGTTGACGTAGTAGACTAGCTTCTGGATGCCTTCTCTCCGCCAAAGAAGATCTGCGCCACCACCGCCGGTAGCAGCGATGTCTGTGGAGCAATGGTTCACGAGGCCGAGGGGCGACCAGCACTGGTGGGGAGGAGAGGTACTGCTTCAAGTCTTCAAATGCTTGTTGAGCCTCCTCAGTCCACTCGAAGTGGTTTGTCTTCTTCAGCAGCTTTGAAAAGGGCAGGCTTTCTCCCAATGAGCAATAAATCGCTTCGAGGGAGGCCAGCGACCAACCAGATCAAGACTCGCTTGAGTCGAACCGGCGGCTTCATGTGTTCGATAGCCGTTATCTTGTCAGGATTGACCTCGATGCCCCGCCTGGACATGAGGAACCCTAGCAGTTTCCCAGAGGGCACGTCGAACACACACTTCTCGGGGTTGAGCTTCAAGCAATTCTTACAGAGGTTGGCAAAAGTTTCCTCTAGGTCTTCGATCAGTTCTTCGCTCTTTTTCACTTTCACGACCAAGTCGTCGACGTACACCTCCAGATTGCACCCTATCTGTGGACGGAAAGTGATATGCATGGCACGTTGGTAAGTAGAACCAGCATTTTTAACCCAAAAGCCATTCTGACATAACAATAAACGCCCATGGGTGTTACAAAAGCAGTCTTGTCTTCGTCTTCTGCCGCCATGCTAATCTGATGGTACCCAGAGCGCGATCCGAAAAGCACAAGAATTTCACATCCCGCCGTGGAGTCGACGATGAGATCAACGCGCGGCAAGGGGTAAGGGTCTTTCGGGCAGGCCTTGTTGAGGTCAGTGAAATCGATGCACGTGCGCCACTTCCTGTTGGACTTCTTGACGAGCACAGGGTTGGCAAGCCACTCAGGATGAGAGACCTCCCGATGATCACTGCGCGCAGCAGCTTCTCTACCTCCTTCCCATTCTTGCAGTCTATGCATGGACAGCATATGTTGCTTAACGTCGTGTATGCATCGACCGTACGAAGAAAATCTTGCAAACCCTGCAAGAACTTCGGGGAGCGTCGGTCCATGTACATCTATCGCTGGTCCATCTACATTATGTTACATCAAGGTAACTGCTAGCTCATTTTCCGATAATGAATTATTGAACATTTCTCAAAATCTAAATTAAACTAATATTTACTTTATTTAAAATTTTTTGTGGATAAATTTAATTTTAGGTGAAATTTCTTTAAAGAAGTAACTATATTTTAAAATGACTTTATTTCATTACATGTTTTTAAAAGGACTAAATTTTATTACATAATTTTCTATAAAATGATTATTTGCTCTGGTATTCATACTCGACAAGTTTTTGCAACCTAAAGAATTGGTCAATCAAAATTCTTCATCGATTGATGGAACTAAAACCTAAATTTGAATTAGATCCACACCTTCAATGCGAGCTACATTATAATCCAAGCAAATTCCAAGCTTACACAATAAATTTAAGCTACATTATAATCCAAGCAAATTCCAAGCTTACACAATAAATTTTTGCAACCTACTTGAAAAGATTGAGCTAAATCTCTACATTCATAATCTTTCATCGATCATGGAAAAGATCAAAATTTCTTCACATTTCAAGCAAAAAAGAAGCTCCATTTAACACAAAATGTAGTGAGGAATGTTGTTACTAACCTTAGTTAACTTGGTTTTGAGTAAAATGACCAAAAATTAGAAATTTAGACAGCACCTTCCCTCCCTTGAAGCTCTTGGCCGAAACTCCACTGTTCTTGGTCGGGCACAATGTTGGGGGAGGAAGAAGTTTAAATTGGGACCTAGTACCGGTTAGAGGCACCAACCGGTTCTGATACTCTAACATTAGAACCGGTTGGTGGCTCCAACCGGTACTAATGAGCCCTCGTGCCAGCTAGCCTGTCGGGGCTCATTAACACTGGTATGTGACACGAACCGGTACTGATATTAGATCATCAGTACTGGTTGGTACTTTGAACCGGTACTGAGTTGCCCCCGTAGCCCAGTAACCATTGAACCGGGACTGTTGTAACTGTCAGCCCGGATCATGCCCAACCGGCACTGATGGATCGGTATCAAAGGCCAATTTTGTAGTAGTGTGTGCTGCACTAGCTCCCATGCTGCTAGCAGCTAGCTAAGGAGTAATTAACTTGTCTACTTTTAAATTGTATTCTTCCTGTCTTTAAATGGATGTTGTTTTAGAATATGCATGTAACCAAAAGCATATTGAAAGCTTTAGCCACTAATATACACAATACTGTTTAATTTGTCGTATGAGAATGGTATTGGTGTAGATTTATCATCCAAAGTCTACCATTGTGCTTTATTAATTTTTACTAATACATAATTAAAAAATGTTGTGGTCAAATGTGTATTAAAGAGTAAAGACTATATAGATGTCAAAAAATAACAAGCAAGAAAACCGAGGGAGTAATAAGCTACACATTGGTCTAAATGGGATGTTGTGCCTCATCAAAACTGATGATCATCTCATGCAATGTTGCGCTGAAAACTGAAAAGCTGATTTTTAAGATTCAGATAATATTTAGCCACATGAACAAACCATAATGTTATAGGCAGCTAAAAGATTTAGAGAAGATGAAAAGAAAAAAATAATTGTCCGGAACAAAAACTGCAAAATTTAACGCCATTTGAATTCTGCTGAAAGCAATTAGACTACGAGCCAATTAGTAGTTCAATATATGGGTATGGTGTCCCATATTTATGGTGGATGTTTTCGGATTTTTCAAACTCTGCCAAGAATGTTACAATGCATCGTTCCATAAATAGGATAGAAATATAATTAAATTCATTTTTATGCTGTTTTATTAGATAAAGTAAATTTCAAAATAAAACCTTATGGTTATAGTTGATTACTACCCCATGTTTCATGGCTAGTTGTACTTAATTAATCTCAGGTTTTGTAGTCGTGACGTTTCATAAAAGCCTGAGGTGATGGAGGTCATTAGGAGCAGATCAACAACTGAGGGGAGCTCTACGGTGAATCCACTCATCGGAGCTTTACCGGAGGTGCGCGGGGGCGGCGGGAGGAAAGGATATATTTGGTTAGAGTGTGGGGTTTTGTGAAACCTGATGACCATAAAACTACAGTTAATTAAGTGCCACAATTACCAGGAAACGGCAAATTAATTCCTAACGGCTAACATGTATGGCAACGTACGCATCCTATGCACGTAAGGTTTCTCGTGCACATATCGTGCACACCAACTAACAAAAGTCATAAAAAATTCTGAAAAAAAAATCTACCTATTTATGATGTTTCAAGATCAAATTCATTATATATCGAGAGTTAAAAAAAGAGAAAATTTTGATAAATTTAAACTATTTATATATGAAAAAAAAGCCGAATAGCCATCAGGAGAAAGGTTCTCTAGCTGACGGGTGAGCGTCAGGGACAACCCATTGGCCACAAGTTGTCAGAAAAGGCCATTTGTTTGCGATGGTAATCCAAGAAACATGGTTTTTTTTTTTTTGCAACTATGGCCATAAAATGTGCTGTTTTCTGAAATTTATTCTAGCTATTTGATGACGCTGGATGTAATACAATCAAAACTTAGCCTCATAGATATAAACTAGCCAGTGTCACGCACTACGCCGCGACGTGCGAAATTCGGAAAATTCTGTTGCGATAGTTGCTTCAAATTTTGTTCGCCGGATATTTCTGTAAAAAAAGAGGTAACTTCGAAGAATCTATATTTTTTTAAAGAAAAATGTAGAGGAATCTAAATATATTCTCATTTTTTTGCATAATTCCCGCGTAATTTTGATTTTCTTATTTTTTTAAAAAATAGGTTGCTAGAACCTATCGGCGAATCTTTGGATTGCTAGAGCCGTCGGTGAATCTTTGTTTTTTTAAAGAAAAACGCAGAGGAACCTAAATGTATTTTCATTTTTTGGCATAATTCCGTTTTATTCTGTTTTTTAAAAATAGGTCGCTAGGACTCGGCGAATATGTGGACTGTTATAAACCGTCCGCGAATCTGCAGTTCCTATTTTCGGGAGAAAGCAAACGTATTTTTATTTTTTTTTGCGTAATTCCGATCTTCTTGTTTTTTTAAAAAAAAAGGGTCGCTAAGACCTGTCGCGAACCTGGGGACCGCTATAAATCATCAGTGAATCTATGTTTTTTGTTTTTAGGAGAAATCCGTGGAGAGATATAAATGTAATCTTGTTTGTATTTTTATTTTTTGCATTAGGTCCCGTCAGCAAAACTATGTCATGCTATAAATCTTCGACGAATCTGTGTTTTTTTTAGAAAACCGTTGTTTTTTTTACGTAATTTGCGAAATCTGGTCGTATTTTTTGTTTTCGTATTTTTTTAAAAAAATTGGGTTGCTAGGGTAACGCGCTACGCTGCGTCGTGCGCGAAGATGCAATGTGTAAAATTCGGGAAATTTAGTCGTATTTTCGGTTTTCGTATTTTTTTAAAAAACGGGTCGCTAAGACCCGGTGGCGAATCTATGGCTACTATAAACTTTTGACGAATATGCATTAACCTGTGCTTTTTTAAGAAAACAGAGCTGTTTTTTTTAATGTAATTTGAGAAATCCGGTGGTATTTTAGGTTTTCGCATTTTTAAAAAAAATGGGTCATTATGACCTGTCAGTGAATCTATGGGCTGTTATAAACCCTCGACGAATCTGCGTTTTTTTTTTAGAAAAGCACGGTTGTTTTTTTATGTATTCTCGGTTTTCTTGTTTTTTTTAAAAGCCATTTTCTTGTTTTTTTTAAAATCGCTTAGACCCGTGAGCGAATCCGTGGGTTTGCTATAAACTTTCGACAAATATGTGTTTTTTTGTTGAGACGTTTTTTGTTTTTGAGTCCGCTTCTCTAAAAACCGTCGAGAGGAGATAAACGTAAACCACAGAGGAACTTAAAGTAATTTATTGTTTCCGGAGTCCGGTCCGCTAAAAACCAGGAGAGGACCTAAATATAAACCATGAGATCTAAATGTAATTTCGATTTTTTTTCAGGTCTATTTTATTAAAAAACCGCCAAAAGGACCTAAACACGACTTTCAATTTTCCAGAGGGCCTCTATGCGATCGCAGACACCTGGCATCGCTGTGGCGCCGGTATTCTCTAGTGCTATAATATATGGTATTATACCTTTATTATTACTTGCAGACTTCCGGCGAGTGCACGCGTTTGAGCCGAGCCGGCTCGGCTCGGCTCGAGCTGTCCGGTCGGCTCGGCTCAAAAAAAATTTACGTTTTGATCCTTTTATAAATTACAGATAGGTCCTTCGCGATTTTTCGTGAGAGGAAAATATTTTTCCCGAAAATCGCGTTCAGGTCCCTCGTGCGCCGTTTTACAGAAAGAACCTCCCGTTAAATTCAAATCGCAAACAAGCCCTTTTCTAATTTTTAAGGATAGCGGACAGGTCCAAAAACGTAACATTCAGGTCCTTGCTCTTTATGTCTAGGTCCTTTCTCCGTTTTTCTCGGGAAAAATGTTTTTCGCCACCGAGAATATGTGTGCGGCTCTATCTCTAGACTTTTCCCTATCTCGATTTCCCATCTCGATCTCTAATATTTTTTAAACCATGTATTATTACTCGGCGAACGCGTAGAGTGTTAGACTCAGCAAAAGAAGGTTGTCATCTCTAATGATTTTTCACCATTTTCCCTCTATACTTTTTCCCCACCGCGATTTTCCAGCTCGGTCTCCAATATTTTCCAAATAATTTGTCGAAAGAGATATTTCTACAGCTCTATCTCTCTATTTTTTCCCCGTTTCGCTCATTACTTTGACGATTTAAAAAATTAAACGCCGCTAAAAAAAAGGAAATTTTCCTTCGAAAAAACAACACGCACGGCGTGTTACGCTACGAAATTTTTTGTATTCTTTCAGCCGTTTCACTCATTATTTTGACGATTTAAAAAATAAAACGCCACCGAAAAAAAAAGAAATTTTTTCTACAAAAAACACCACGCCGCGAAAAATTTTCTAGTTATTATTATGAGTGGTACGTAGATTTTTGCAGAGCTCCACTGACACGTCAAAAAATCATGATACACGAAATGATAAATACTATTGTATGTATATTTAAAAAAAAAAAAGAGAAAAGGAGGTACCAACGTGTTGCATGCAATAATATTCTTTATGGTTGCTTGCGAGCATGTCCACCTTGCCACCCTCTCCTCTATATAAGGTGCAACAACGCTTCGTCTGAGGCCACGAACTAGCTAGACTTGAGCAATTGTAGAGAGCTAGCATATATATTAGCCTATCTTGGTGAGTTTGAGAGATATCAGCAATCAACAATGGCGGACGGCGTAGTGAAGTTCGCGGTGGACAAGCTGGAGGAGATCGCGGTGCACGAGCTGAAGCTGCAGACGGAGGTGGGGAAGAAGGTGCTGGAGCTCAGGAACGAAATGGAGTGGCTGCACACCTTCCTCCGCGACGCCGACCGCAAGCGCCGCCAGCCGGCCGAGGAGAATGACCTCATTGAGGTGTGGGTGCGCCAGACGCGGGAGCTGGCCCACGACGCGGAGGACCTCCTCGAGGAGTTCTTCCACGAGGGCGATCTCCACTGCCACGGCTGCTTCGACCTGCCCTCCTTCCTCCAGTGGCTCCGCCACTCGGTCTCCGGCCTGTTCACCCGCCATGCCATCTTCGACGAGATCGAGGACATCAACAAGCGCATCGAGGAGATGAAGAAACAGCGGAAGGAATACCAGCTGGAGAAAATCTCCTGCGTCTCCAAACCTCACAGGAAGAAGTACAGTGACTGGTATACATACATGCATACCTATATATATATATACACACACACATACATACATATGGTCGAATTGTTAACCATGTTTCTCTAGCAGTTTATGTTTTGGTTGAACCAATCGGTGCATAAAGCATCAGGGAAAACATTTTCGGTTCCAATATCACAGAAAATTTTAGAACAGCCAGCTGGAGAAACTCTCCTGCGTCTCCAAACCTCACAGGAAGAAGTACAGTGACTGGTACGTACATACATACATACATACATACATACATACATACATACATACATACATATGGTCGAATTGTTAACCATGTTTCTCTAGCAGTTTAAGTTTTGGTTGAACCAATCGGTGCATAAACCATCAGGGAAAACATTTTCGGTTCCAATATCACAGAAAATTTTAGAACAGCCTGTAGGAAATTCGGCTTAATTCCGCCGGTTCTCGCCACTTCTAAGATGAGAATGTTTTGTCTGCTCGGCATAGAATGTTTTGTCACGGATTTTTATCACTTGCTGAATTTGCCGTCCAACCATCTTATGTTGCAATGAGTGCCGGCATTACCTAGTCTATTTTCTAGTCATTGAATGGAAGTTCACACATAGAAGAAAAGCTTTTCCCTTACACTTTGCTATGCGTGTAGGTCTACACTGAACGAGTCACACATAGAAGAAGAGCAGCGTAACAGACCCAACTGCTACTACGAAGACATCAAGAACTGGCTCCTCGACGACAAGGAGACCCGGCAAACCGTCATCGCACTCACCGGCAAGAGCGGCATCGGCAAGACGGCGCTGGCTAGCTTCTTCTACGGGTGGAGCAAAGTCCAGGAGAAGTTCGAGTGCGCCATCTGGGTGCACGTGCCCCACAAGTTCCGTTTTGTCGACCTCCTCCGCGACATCATCTCGCAAGCCTCCGGCAAGAAAACGGTCATCGAGCTGCAGCAGGAGCAGGAGAAGAAGCAGAAGCAGAAGACTTCCGTCGTGCCAACGAGTGGAGGAATTGAGGAGGAGCAGTACATCAAGGAGGAGATCGCGGCGGAGCTTGGGAAGAAGAAGTACCTGATCGTGCTCGACGACGTGCGGAGCTGGGAGGAGTGGTACTTCTTCCTGGCCACGCTGCCGGCGAGCAACGGCAGCCGCGTGCTTGTCACGACGCAGCTCGAGATCCAAGAAACAAGCAGCATCAAGGTGAAGGTAGTTGAGAAGCTGAACACCGAACGCGCCAAGCGGTTGTTCTGCGAGAAAGTCTATGTCAATAAAAACTCTACAGAAACCAATGACAAGCTGACGAAACTGGAGACGAAGTTGCTTCAGGGCAGCAGCTTGCCACTCAACGTGGTCATGCTCGCCGGGCTCCTGAGGTCGAAGAGCGAGGATGAGTGGGACGACGTGATTGAAAACCTCGCTTCCTCTTCCTTTGAATCGCCAGACGTGGATAGCGCTCCCGCCTGCGAGGCGCGGTCGTGCAAAAAGAAGCCGGTGGCCGCGCGGACCAAGAAGCCTACGTCGACTGAGAAGATCCTCACGGTGTGCATGGACGACCTGCCACCGCACCTAAAGCCGTGCTTCCTCTACTTCGCTTTGTTCACAGCCGAAGCGGCCATTGACGCTCGGAAGCTCGTGCGGCTGTGGGTCGCCGAGGGTTTTCTGAAGGCCAAGAATGGGCAGACGACGGAGGAGTGCGGCATGGAGTGCCTCAAGGAGCTCATCTCCCGGTGCCTGGTGCACCTGGTGGAGACAGACGCCGCCGGCAACATCGTCGCCGTCAGCGTGCACCAGACCGTGCTCGACTTCGTCCAGGCGGAGGCGCGGGACACCAACTTCCTCCAGGTGCACAGCACCACCGCCGGCCTATCCCAAGGCGGCATCCGCCGCCTCGCGCTCCGCAACACCTACGACACCTACCTCACTGTCGTGCTCTCGGCACCTAAGCTCCACTCCCTCCTCTGCGACATCCCGGAGAGCGCCGGCAAGGACGGGAGCCCAGCTGTCGATCGCTTGCAGTCATCTGCCAAGAAGCTCTGGAAGAGAGCACGGGGGCTCATCAATGGACGTGTCCACACCTTCTCCATCCACGGCTCGAGGTTCCTCCGCGTGATGGACCTGAAGGGCGTGCAGCACCGGCACACGCTGCCGGAGGAGATCGGGTGGCTGATCCACCTCCGGTACCTGGGCCTGTCGCACACCACCGTGAAGCGCCTCCCCAAATCAGTCAGGAAGCTCCGGAACCTACAAACGCTGGACGTGTCGAACACCCCCGTCGACGAGGTGCCGTGCCGGTTCTGGTGCATCCGGACGCTACGGCACGTGATCGCAAGGCGGCTCCGCGACGGGCCGAAGGAGTACCACCCCCTCACCAACGTGCAGACGCTCCACGGGGTGCCGTGGGGCAGGTGGGCTCAGAACGGGCGGCAATCAAGAGGATGACCAACCTGCGGTCGCTCAAGGCGTGGAACATACCCAGAGCCGCCGCCGCTGTCAACGCGCTGCTGCCGGCGCTGGCCGGGCTGGAGTGCTTGAGGTCGCTGGACCTGGAAACGGCACATGACGCGGAGCTCCCGCTGCAGGAGATCCTCGCCATGCTTGGCCTGCGGCAGCTTCAGTACCTAAGGCTCCATGGCAAGGTGGCGGAGTCGACGAAGCCGGCATTGCAGGGCCACCAGTACCTGCTCCCGAACCTGGCCAAGCTGGAGCTCTACGGGTCGGGATGCCGGCAAGAACACATTGACGTGCTCGCGAGGCTGGTGAACCTCTCCGAGCTCGTGCTCGGGGAGGGCTCCTACGCCGACGCCTACATGGTGATCCCCGCCGGCGGGTTCCTCATGCTCCGGAAGCTGCAGCTGGAGGATCTGGCGGAGCTGACGGAGTGCACCGTGGCGGGAGACGACAACACCGGCGCGCCCCGCAGCTGCAGCACGTGTCCGTGTTCCAGTGCAGGAAGCTGCGGAAAGTGCTGCCGTCCCTGCCGAAGCTGAGCCTGCTGACCGTGTCGCCGAGCATGGATCATATTCTTGACGGGCACAAGTTCATGACGGGGGAGAAGCCGGCCGACGTGGTGTGCGGCAGGATGCCCAGCAGGAGGCGGCTAGCTTGTTGAGTTAATCTTGTTATCTCAAACTCAGTCTGCGTCAGTTTGGTTGTTTTCGGAGTTTATGATTAGAGTCCAGAGAAGATACGGATAAGTATCGGCAAATTGCCGGATAAGTAACAGTAAACTGCATTAGTAGTTTTGTTGTCGTTTCGGATGTGGTCTGTAACTCGTATCCAGTCTGTTTCGATTGTTTTCGTTTGTGTTCAGGAGTCCAGAAAAAACTGAAAAACAAACTTGTAATCTTTTGCTTATATAAGGGATGAAAAACAGAAAAGGATGTGGGCAGTTTTCACATCGCAAAAGGATCGGGTGTTTTTCTCTGAACTTTTTAAGTTCCTGAGTTCTGTGAAGCCCCATTGCGCTTCGTTGCTATTATTCTTTTGGTTGTTGCTCTGATGTTCTCGTTTCAGGCATTGTCTCAGCTCTGTTGCATTGGTTGTAGCGACTCTCCTTTTTGGTATAGAATACTAAGAAGGATGATCTATATGCATATAGTACTAATCCCATGATCAGTAGCTAGTATGCACATTCATAACAATTGGAATCACAACCATACACAATATAATTAAAGCGGTAGCTATTGATACAGAGTAGTCTTACATTTTAAGTATATATATTGTAGCAAAAGAAGCAAAAGTTTTGTAGTATGTCCATCCAACCTTCAAGCAACTGACAGGCATAAACCCTAGAATAACTCGCTAAAATAATCCCCACAACCTGCGTCAAACTATATGCCATCTGGAGGTTCACTATCTTCACCTAAAACCAACAAATAAGTAAAAAGTGAGCACTTTCGTACTCAGCAAGACTTAAGGTGGTATTTGCAAATGTAGTAATGCAAGCTATGTCAAAGGTGATAGAATGATTGGTCCCGATCTTTCAATGAGAGAAGGGTAACTATCGATTTGGTAGGAATCGATGTTGACGGCCCGACTACAAACATGCAGGACGTTGCACCTTAGCGACCGATACACCAACTCTAGATGGTTATTGATTTCGTCGAGACGCAATCAACCTGACCAGGAAGGTCCTTGTTCCTGCAAGCAATCGAAAAATATAGTAAGAACAAGATGAACAACCAACTAAATTGGCAAATATGTATTAAGATCAGATCTGAAAGTATCACAAATGGTGGGGTTCTGTAACAATAAAGCAGACGGTCTATCCGACACGCGTGATTACCGGTATGTAGCAAAGGCTAGATATAACTAAACAAAACCCAAGTCTTAGATGAGGGTTTGGGTGGTTATTTATACTATGGGAGCAGAATTGGGTCGGCCATAGCATAGGAGATCTAATACAACTCAAATTCAAAGCACAAAGTCTACTTTGACTAGAGTTTGACACGGACTGAAAAAAGCAACGTGTGGTTTTTGGCAGTTTTCGGATGCAACTGAAGGAGTTTTGAGGTGAGGCTAGATCCCATGGAAAGTAGACTCCGAGATCTTTCCAACGAGTACTCATGGGCCTCTAGAAATCTCTGAAATCGAAAGTTATGGCCTTTTAAAGTCAGCACTGTTGGTGAGACCGAACGGACTCGAACTTGAACTTCTCTTTCCAATCCGACTTGAACTTGAACTTTAGCCCAATTTTGGTCTACGAGGGTCCTTCTCCATAGTTGCTAAGTATAATCAAATCATCACAAGTATTAAATAGCATTCCATTCAGATTATCACTTATGGGGAGGATTAGGAATGTATTCACCTGATGATTAAGCTATCGTGCGCGAGCTCGAGTCATCGGTCCTTAGACTATTGTAGGATCGGCTCGTTGGTGAGTTGTAGTAGGCGTGGTTGTATCAAGAGAGGTGATGTCCTCATCAGGAGGTGGCCAAGGTGGCGGCCTAACTGTTGGAGGTGAAGGTGCCATGCTCAGAAGCCTAGGCGGTGGCCAAGGCGGTAGCCAAACTGATGTAGATGATGACGCCAAATCCAAGGGCCAAGAAGGCCAACTACATGATCGTCTTGGCCAAGGTGGAGATCGATGAAACCATGTAGATGAAAGCAGCGTAGTAGGAATAGCCTTGGTCATATCCATGTCGAACATGGTCTCATCATTCTCCCTTTCTTCAATTGGAGTCGTCCTCGAGTCCATCATAGTCTCCTGCAAAATGTTAGTACCAACAGGGAACAAAGCAATATGCACATCTTTTGCAATTAAATTATTGGAACTAAAATCATCAACATTAATGTACTCCCTTTCTTGAAAAATATCATGTAGATTGAGAACAAAACTGGAAGTACTTGTTATGGATCAATCACATTGTTGCATATAAAATGATGGATTTGGATTTGAACAAATATAAATATGATTACCATATAATCTCCATTTTTGTAACAGCCCAAAATTTTGAGAACAGTAAAATATAATATTTAAACTTGGATGTGAATGTTTTTAGAGTTTTCTTGATGTTCTTGGTTTTATTTGGATTTTCTTGGAATTTTTGTGTTGCGAGAAAAATCAAACAAAAGGGAAATAAAGAATGAAAAGGACAAAAGGTCAAGAAGCAAAAAGGAAAAATTTAGAAAATTTAATATGAAACCCTGAGCATACAAGTAAGCTAATTCATTCACCAAATGAAATTTTATGCATAAATAAATGAAGAGATAAAAGGAAAAGACAACTTTTAAATCAAAACAATGCATTGTCAGAATTTATAAAATATTTTGGAGTAACAAATGGATCTGTAAAAATTATCATGAACATATCAATATAATATATACCTCTGGTAAAAATACTATAAATTAATAATGTGATTTAGGACTTTTATAATTTAAAAATAGAAACTCTAAAAATTTGGAAATTACCATGTCGAATTTCTATTAAATAATGGAGTAATATTTTAACTTGAAAATTTTACATAAGCATTCATAGCTCAAATACATTTGAAAAAAAAAATTCAAAAATAATAGACTTCAATTGGTCTCAAAGAAAAATTAAAATCAGAAACAAAATTTAGGAGCAATCACTGTTGTAAGAATATTTTTAATTTTTCGGTAACTCATTTTAACCTCAAAATTTTACCAGGCGTCAAAATCTATTCAAAGACCTTTGTTAAAAAGTTTGGAAATTTTCTACCGTGATTTGGTAGCACAATAAAATTGGGGACTAGAAGCATCCGAACCGGGATCATTTCTTTTGGCACCTCGCCTCACTGACCGATGGACCCTGACCCCACTCGTCAGCTCCTTCTTCCTTCTGTTCTTCCAATCGAACCGAAGTCTCCCGACGCCAGAGTCAGCCGAGGTCATCCGTTGAATTCTTCCGCTGAGTCGTCTCATCACTTGCGTCAACGAGCTTGATCATTGCCGGTTCGTCCTCGCTCTGTCTCACGCCATACCGCAGCAATTTAGCCCCGCCAGCTCGCCATTTTGTCGTGTTTGGTGAAGCTCTCATCCGAGACTGAATGCAACCCGGCCGAATTCATGCTCCTCCTTGCCTATAAATAGCTCCAGATGATCACTTGTGTTGCGCTTTCTTTCCCCCTCATCCTTCCCTTCCTCTGCCCAACCGAAACGCCAGAATTCCCTTGCACTTCCGCCATTGCCAGGGAGTTTCCAAGCTCAAAGCTGAAACCGATTCGCACGAAATAAGACTCCATTTCCAAATTACTTCCGGATACATCATCTACACCTTCTAAGGATCAGTACCCTCAAAATATTTGAGCTTCTCCATGCGAAATGTCGCCGTAGCTGTGAGCTCATCTTCTCCGAAGCTGGTCGCCGGTGGCAGAGCTCCTCCGTCCATACTTCGGATAGTAGGTAAAATAGACTCCTAGTAACTCAGTGATGCTTAATATTTTACCCATTCCAGCTCACTCGTATCCATTCTTGCCTTCGCCGGTCCGCCATGACCACCGCCGCTTGAGCTTGGTGGCGCACCACCCTGCTGCACCTCCGGCCGAATCGATACCTCCCCTGGATGCGCCTCACCGAGCTCTCTCTCCCTATGTTGCCGCCGCCGGAGAATCCGCCAGAAGCGCCAAGTTGCGCCGTGCTGGATCGCCTCTGTTCTCGTGGTTCGCCATGACCCCCCTAGTCAAGGACACGAGGATCTCCAGTTCATTTGGTAAAAGACGCCTTCCATATGAAAGCGTATTTTCAATTTCCAATTCAATTTCTATACCGAATGAAATTCAATTTTAAATATCTTTTGCAATCTTAATCAAAATTCAGTGAGACAAATTTCTATATTCATTTAAAATCCATAAGAATCTAAATATGCAAAAATATTTAATTTTTGAACTACAGAATTATTATTCGAATTAAACTTTGATTAATATCCCATTATGGTCTTTAATACAAATCTATGCACAGTAAGACATAAAATAATAAAATAAATATTCATATGATGGTAAGACCAGGATTAATTCAAATCTATAGAAATATTTAAATTTTGAGTCATAGAGCAATTATTAAAATTTAAAATGAGCTAAACACTCTATTATGGGCATTATTGAATATATGAAAAATATAACTTTTAAAAATACAAAATAAATTCTTGGTTGTCTCTGGAACCATAATAAACCCAAATATGCAAAAATATTTAAATTTTTAACTCAGTTTAAATTAATTGCTTGTTAATCATCATTAAACCTTATTATGGCCATTAA
This sequence comes from Guadua angustifolia, assembly GCA_036346375.1. Classification (NCBI taxonomy): domain Eukaryota; kingdom Viridiplantae; phylum Streptophyta; class Magnoliopsida; order Poales; family Poaceae; genus Guadua; species Guadua angustifolia. Next base: position 50,426,636 of record CM070514.1, on the reverse strand, counting down.
TAAAAATAAAAATATTAAAGCTCGTACAATGAGGAAATAATTTGTATTAATTTCTTGAAAATAGCAGGAACCCATGTATGTAAAAATATTTAGAATAAGGCTTAAATTGCATTCTGTTGATGAAAGAAAATGCAAATAACAACAGCAAATAAATATGAAATCTATTGCAATTGGTAACAAAATAATGTAAAACCAACACTAAAACATTCCTAGAATTTTACCATGCTAATACCTAAAAAATTAATAAAGGATCATGTTTAGTGTGGTCGCAAACTTAAAATGAATCCTGACCGATTTAGTGTTTGCGTTGTGATCATTTATACTAGTTCATCAGTTAATAAAATAACTCGTCTAAATGATAAAATCAGTAAGACCAGTTTAGAAGCACTGTACAAAGTTCATGCTACCATATTCTAGGAAAACATCTTATTTATAACTTGCTTCCCATATAAATCTTGCTAGCCAAATATCCTTAAGTGTTAACCTTGCGTTTCACCTCGCCGATTTCGTAAACTTTATAATGCCACATAAGTTCAACGATGAATATAATGTCTTGTCTAAATCCTAAAACTTATGAAATTAGCGCAATAGTAATCTTCAAAGTATAAGCTACCATAATATGAAGAAATAATCTTATTTCGTCAAGATTTAAATATAAATCCTGTTAACAGAATAACCTAAAGTATTATGAATTCTGAACTTTGTAATTGAAGCAAAACGCTCCCGGTAATAATGAGGAAACCTGTAGTTAAGATATTTGTATCACCAGAACCTTCTCAAATATCATGTAAATTAGGCTAGTAGCCTAAATCAATAGATTTAACTTGCGTAAAGCTAATTCTGTACAATATCGATCAAGGATCCAACCCTATTTATTCATGAACAAATTGTAATCATTTAAGCCTATTTAGTAGCCCGTAAAACATCTCGTCTAAATGCGAATTCGATGAAGAATAGCTTAGAAATGATCTTTAGGATATAATCTGCAGTAATCTAAGAAAATATTCTTATTTCATCTTGCTTTGAATCTGAATTCTAATAGAGCAAAACCCATAAGTAATAAAGTTGCAGAAAGCATATTGAGAATAGTAAAATCAATGAACTTTGCAACTAATGATTAATTCTATTAATCCAAACAATTTTTGCTTCTTGAATTCATAAAATAAAATTAATAAATTCATGAAAGAGCTACCCTGTTCCTTGTGAAGAGTTTTATTTGTTCTTTCTATCTATTTTCTTTTTTCCTTTATTGAAGTTTATTATTTGCTATATTTCCATTGATCAACGTGTAGAATCCGATGCCTCTGACTTCGTCATCGCCATCGTCAGCCGCAATCCTCGTCTTCGTCGTAAACGACAAATAAGCAAGGCAAGCACCCCTTTGATCATATTGATCCCAGTATTTAATTTTCTTTGTTTTACTAAACCAATTTATGCATGCGTTTACTTTATGTAAATTTGCTATTTTGTGGCGCTGGTAGTTATACCTGTTGTCTCATTAACCTTCTTTGATAATTATGGATATGTGAACCTTAATAACCCTAGATTGAGGATAGGCATTACTTAATGTCATAATGGGTATGTGCGCGTTCATATTATTCATGCTTAGCTATGCTTTAGAATCAATATAGCAGATGATCAAATCAAAATTTGTTTCCTGAAAATCTTGGAAATGGCACTGTTGGTTGCGGATATTTTGATTAAAAACCCAAAATAAAACTATGGTTTGACGCGGGTGATTATTGGCAATAGCCGGATGTGCCAAAGGAATTGCACGTAGTGTAGGGTGGAGTATCGCCCGTGTCGGATTAAGGACCGAACAATGGGACGCTATTGATCCAAGATTTCCGTGCAACCACGAGGGCTATTTATGGGGTAGCCTTAGCCTATTAAGTTATTTAGACATGGCTTTGCTCTTTTGGGAAGGCGGGAGCTTGCACAGGCATTTCGGTTTGGTCTACTTGACAGGGTTTCTACTTGCTAATGCAACGGTGTACGCCCTGCCGTGTTCAGAAACGTTGTGTTGGGTGTGTGAAAGTGGATCCATGACTTGGGTGTGTTTTTCTGTCTCTACGGCGGGGGTTAACGTCCCGGGCTGGATCGAAGTCATGTCTAAGTAATGTAACGGTTATATATGATCTCCTGGACGGCACACCTAAGGAAGTGTGTCGAGAAAAAGGTTGATCATTCCTTGTGGGTAAAGTTGTACACCTCTGTAGAGTATAAATCTAATCAATTAGCCGCGCTCGCGGTCATGGGCACTTGGTCAAGTCATTCCAATGTTAGATGTTTTATTATTTTCAAAAGGGTTGGTTTCATTTGTTTTGCAACTGTGTTTTATGTCAAAGGGCCGACATTGATGGATTTCAGGAATTGGATGATTCGTCGCTCACGTCATGGAGGACTGTGAGTGTTACTATGCTTTACTTATTTGTTATCAATCAAACTTGCTCTTATAAATTCCGTTTGCAAAGAACTTGATTTACAAATGCAATTTCGCTTTATGCAAATTAACTGTAGTAGCTGCCTTTGACTTGGCCTGCATTTATGCATTTGCAAATACCACCTTAAGTCTTGCGGAGTACGAAAGTACTCACCCTTGCTTAATTTGTGGTTTTTAGGTGTAAAGCTAGCGAAGCTTCGAAGGTTTGTTTCGTCGCAGGTTGCGGGATCCTTATTGTCGTGATCTTTCTGGGGATTTATGCCTGGTCAGTTGCCTACGGGATGGATGGGTACACTACAAGGCTTTGCTTCTTTTGCTGCTATATACTTTGAGTTGTAAGATTTCTTTGTATAATCGTTTCCGCTTAATTAATAAAATGTATGGTTGTGATTCCAATTGTTGTAAATGTGAGTACTAGCTACTGATCCAGAACTAGTACTGTGTGCACATTAGATTTCCATTTTGGCATTCTGTGCTAAAATGGGGTTTGTTACAATTTTTCATTATGTTTGCCGATAATATGAAAAGTATTTTGTGATAACCATGGCAAATCAGCATATACAAAAAGTTTCTCCTTTAAATTATTTGGATCACACAGAATATCAAATTCAATGTAACTTAAAGTATTTAAAGAAGATATCAATCTAAACTCATCTTCTTCACTAGCAATGTGAATAACACGTTTATTATCAGCACAAGTGTTTGTTTTTGTAAGAAAAGAAACATGTTCATTCACTAGTTGTGATATGAATATAAGTGAAACATTCTCACATAACTCTTCTTTATCACAAGAGATAGCATGCACATCATCTTGTAACAATGAAATTTCAGCCATGGGTTCCACTAAAGATTGCTCTATGACAGCATGAGTAGTGGACAATTTCAGCATATCAAAATTATTTTCACCATGTGTAAAATCAACACCTTTTACATTACCTCCTAAATTTTCATCCGTTGTTGTAGGTGTCGGGGCATCCATATCTCGTTCCATAGTCGAAGGGAATGTCCCATGCTCGACTTTCTCATCTTCCATGTTCTCAATCTCTTTTTGCTTGTGCTTATTTATCTGCAAAATGTTAGCCACAAGAGGAGGTGCAGCAACAGGCGCCTCAAGTGAAGCTAATAGTGCATTCAAATATTCAATACTACAAGCACTTTCCAACAATTGTGAAAGAGAACGATATATTTGATCAATAAGAATATCCTGAATATCCTTATTAAGCCCATGTATGAACCTAAACTGGATAGCTTCATCACATTCTTCTAAACTACAACGTAACAAACAAGTTCGCAATTCACGATAGTACTCTCTAACAGTATTACTACTTTGTTTTAAGCATTGAAGTTTAGTAAGCAAACACTCAGCATAATATTCAGGAATAAATTCAAGTCTCATAAATTTTTTCATGTCTTTCCAATTCTCAGGTTTTCTCCCTTTTTGACAAACATACTTCCACAATGTTAATGCATACCCAGAAAGCACATTAGTGGCAAAACTAATCTTTTCATTTTCAGACAAATTAGACATGCCAAATTGTTTGTCTACCACTATTTCCCAATCAATATATGCTTCAGGGTCAAAGTTTTCAACATATGGAGGCAATGTTAATTTGAGGTTACCGTGTTCAGGAGCAGGAGACGAAGCCATCATGTTGTTCACATCGCAAATCTTTTGGTTGAATCGAAGTGAACTCGTTTCATGTGGACCTTTCATGATTAGTAGACAACATGGAAAAATATAATCATATGTAATCCCCTATCAACTACTAGATGTGGTTAAACAAGTCGCTCACACTCAACTCGTTCAATCAAGTTTTTACCAATTCTTACCAACTGAGCACGAGGTGATAGCAACTGACAAGACAACAACTTCTGGAGATAAGTGTATTGGTGCCAAACACTTGTACCTTGGGTAATAGTATAAGTGGAGCTATAGGTGACTGAAAATGGTACAAACGAAAAGCTAAAACCACATTAGTCAAAGCAAGTTGAATAATCATTCAACGATGGTACCATGCTGGTCCTAGGCCTAACCGTACTAGAGACGCGAGCCGAGACACAAACGTCACCACGGAAATCCAACCTTCTGACTGAAAGCAAAGGCACTATCCCAAGCTTCTTTTTTTCACTTTCTTTTCTTTTAGTGCGCCTCTTTTATGTGCACTTGCCTTTTCTTTTTTTTGTGCGGCTTTTTTTTTGCACTTGCCTTTGTAGGATCGAGGATGCGCCTAGAGGGGGGTGAATAGGCGTTTTACAAAATTAATCGCTCACTAAACAATTCGCTCTAATCAACCCTTATGTCAAAACCTAATCAAAGATAAATGCGGAAGCGATAAACTAGGTTTTGACAATTAAAGCCTAAATCAACTAGACTCACTAGTGCACTAACTAAATTATGTCTCTATATAAGAATTGTTATATTGAACATCCAATTAATACTAAGCAATTCTAATATGATCTAGCAATCAATAATATATTGATAATGGAAATGCTAGAATATAAAAGAGACAAGACAAACAATGTTTTTCCGTGGTGTTCGGAGACTTGCCGGTCTCCCCTAGTCCACGTTGAGGCTAGCCCAAACCCTTGGACCGGCTCCTCAATGAACACCCACCTCGATTCCACTAGATGTGGTTTTGTACGCTTTCGCGTAGGCTCAACCCGAACCTTCACAAACTTCGCCGGAGCTTCTCACAACCTTGAGAGCTCCCACGCACGACGCCTACGCCGTCTAAGAGTCGGCAACCTCCAAGAGTAACAAACCGATCCTTCGCTCGAGCTTCACCGAGCACAACACATGCGCTCCCGGTGATCACCTAGTGCAACACATGCACCTAGGCCTCCCTCAAGTGCAACACATGCACAAGAGGCTCTCAAACCACTTCCTAATTGCAACACATGCAATTAGGGCTCACTCTTTAGCTCAAGAAGCAAATGGAGAAGAGCAACACATGCAAACAACTCCTACACAGCACCAACCCCCTGCCCAAGCCCCCCATGGGGTCTATTTATAACCCCCCAAAGAAAACTTGCCATTTGGGGGTAAAACGGGCAGAAAAACGGTAGGGCTGGTACTACCGCACTCATAGGGCCGGTAGTACCGCCCTCAGGTCCAACGGTTGGCCAACGGCTATATTTCCGGTACTACCGCCCTCTGAGGCGCGGTAGTACCGCCCCAGCTGGACGGTAGTGCCGGCCTCGCCCAACCAAAAACACACCGCTCTGTAAAAGAGCTACCGGCGCAGTACATGCGGTAGTACCGGCCAAGTGCGGCACTACCGCTCCCATAAGCGGTAGTGCCGGCCCAGCGGTAGCACCGCACTAAGCAACTCAGATAGCCGGCATTTTGAAGAAATCAGATTTTCAACACCAAAATCATTTCTCCAAAAACCAAACTCTATTCTTTGAGCTACTAGATGATCAACACATGATCATACACTTGTGCAAAACACATTTGCACCAACTTAGCTCATGCTCAAAGAATTTCAACCAAATTGCAAAAACACATTTTGCAACCAACTCAAGATCTATTTGCAAAACGATACAAATCAAACTCGAAGTTTATGAGATTAATCCCCCTAGCCATGTGAAGGTCAACACGAGACCCAGTCAACTTGCCAACACCCATTGCAAGCCTTACTCACATGCTCTCAGGATTTCGTACTCATAACACTCGGTTTATTCGCACAACGAACTTGCAAATAACACATTGAACATATTTCATACTTGAGCACTACTCTTTGCAACACATGCAAAAGTCTAGCTCCAAGCAACACTAAATCAAGGTGCATGAACTCTCTAATTTCAACACATGCAATTCTCTAGTTCCATGCAACCACAAAATCAAACTTCACACTAAAACCAAATCAATCGTATGAGCTCTCTACTAGCAACACATGCAAGCCTCTAGCTCCATACAAACACACAAACACCAAATCGTGCTTGAGCTCTCTCCTTTTGCAACACATGCAAAACTTAGCTCCAAGCAATCACATGTTTTAGAAAGATTGTTTTGAAAACAAAACATGAAGCTTAAACAATTGCAACATATGCAAAAGTGAACTTCACGCAAAAGCCAACGCATATAGCTTATCCTATTTGCAACACATGCAAATCAAAGCTTTATGTGAAAACCAAATGCATATGCTCTTCTTCTTTGCAACACATGCAAATCCGAACATAATACAACAACAACCAAGCATAGGCTTAACCCATTCGCAACACATGCCAAATGGTTAGCCCAATGCAAAAACCAAATCCAAATAAGATTTGAGCTCGAGTGAACACGGGATTGAGATCATCAACACATGATGAAGCTCAAACTAGGACTCAACCCCTCTTAATAGTACGGCGATAAAAACTAGACTCAAGGACTACAAAGTCCTTAGCCTTTCTAGTTATACCTTCGGCGCCGCACGCAAGCAATCCCCTTTTGGGGTCTTTATGATCATACACGCATACGCTCCCCCGGGATCATCTCTTGACGCCCATTACCTCATGATGCCGTCTTTATCCCGTTCTCAATCATCCTTGGACTTAACCTAGCTCAATCACAACTCATGAAGGTAGTTAGTCCAAGATGCATGGTTGTCTCAATTTTCTCTTGCACTCCATTAACACATAATGGATGCCTTTAGATCAATCGAGCACAACCTTAATCAATTTGAATGATTTATATGTGTCTTAAGTACAATAATGCAACGCATGCTTCATTATACTTAAGAGCTATTCATTTGTCCTTAATTAATCAAGGAACACCATCAACACATGATGAAATGTTCTTTAATGATTAACAAGACAAATGAACTCAATTTAAATTTTTATTTAAATTGATATGAGTATATATTAACTACACAAGTTTTCATATACTCATGTTGATGAAAAGTAATGATCCAT